>CM057845.1:137660574-137684813 GCA_030068395.1 Apalone spinifera | reverse complement strand
CCTACTTTTATTGGCAAAGTGTGAACTGTTTCAGAGGAGAGGGAAAACATATCTGAATTTATCTGTGTAAGTGATGTTGCTCACCACACAAGTCAGTCAAGAACAAAAGGTAGAGAGTATTAGTCCCAGAAAAGGGAAATCAGCCACTCTAGCTAAAAAAATTAGAAGGATCAGAAACTATGGAGGTTCCATATTATATCATGATAAATACATACACAAGCAAAGCATAAGAATAGGTGCCAGGATGCGAGACTTTCAGCTCTCAGTGCCAAGAGCTATACATGAGCTGTTCTGCTACAGGAGACTTGATGAAAGAGCTAGCTGCGGATGCTGAATAGGAAAAATAGAAAGAGCTCTGTATACTATTTGGACTGCCAGGACTCTGGAGAGCTAATCAACCACTGTGACATGCCAGAGCAGACTTCCTGAAAGAAAGCATTCACGCTAATGAATTGCATTGGTTCATGGAGCCACTGTGAGGCTCGGATAAGTTCAAATACTTTCCATCAGGTTCTGAACTGATAAGGAATCAAGGACTCATGTCCTCTCAGTATGATCATTCAGGGCTACATAACAGGTTGACTGGACATGCCATGAGATGGAAAGTAGGAAATGGAGTTTATTACTGAAGTAGGATTAACACTTAGTTCAATGGTGACATTAGACATATTGTTTGATGGGCCTGAAAAATTATAGTGCTGGTATGGTTATAGAGTATTCTCTTTGTTGGAGTGATTTTAATTGGACAGTAGAACCAGGACTCCATTTTGAACATTACAACTCCATCTTGAATCACTGCCTCCATTTTGAACTTTGTGAGGACAGTTTGAGGTAAACAAGTACTGGTTTGAACTGGCTTTTCCCTGCCAAAAGGACAGGTTGGCTGCATTTACCTCTGAAGTTGGGCACAGTTGTCAATCACCCCGCTTTCCTGCCACAAGATGTATATAAGGACTGCCCCCTCCAGGGACAGTGTGGTTCACTCTCCTCAACCATTGTCAGAGAACGTGCTCAGACTCCCGTGGTGCTTCTCCTCATCCTCCATAGCAAAGGCTTGGAAAAGATATTTGGGGTCTGTTGTAACCTTAAGAGCCACCGACGCAACATTTCTTTGCCCCTTATCCATGGTGAAGTCCCAGAAGTGGTGAGCCGGAGAAAGCATTCCGAGGAGCAGTGACATTTCTACAATACCTGTAGCGAAGGCTCAGGACTGATAGAGACTGTATCGCTGATCCTCTAACATCTGACAAAGACATCTACGAGGGATTGCCCTAGCACTCTTCCCCGAGAGCTCTAAATCAGCTCAAGGGTAGTAGATCCTAGGCCTCGTCTTCCCCTCAGCTACCTTCACCATTATGGACTGTAAGGTTTACTTACCTTGTTATTGCTTTTCTGTCTTCTTCCTTTCGGAGGGTGAGAGCTGGTTGTACAATGCTTAGCAATTTGGGGTTACTGTTATCACTGTTTATTTTATGCTGTGTTCAAAATTTACAATATATATTGGTTAAACTAATTTCATAGTCTGTCATTATTGGGTTAAGATCTCGCCAGTGATTAAGATACGGCATATCAGGGGAATCTTACTTCTGGGGCTGAGATATTTACAATCCCTCAGATCCAAAAGGCAGTTAAATCATTTATAATTAATGGTGTTGCTGAGTCTCTGGTAACACCTTTCATATAAAATACCAGTGACCTCAGCTATTCTTCATTATAAAGGGCATTCCTTATTCTAAACCTGCATTTATAACTATCCCACTCTCATTTGATGTTGCCACACGTTAACTCAGTTGGCCCTGGTCTACACTAGGGTCTTAGTCCAAAACAACACACATACCCCATTTGAATTTATAAGTGGTTTGTTTATTTCAAAACAACAGGCCATGGAATTCAAACTCTGTACTCCTGCTTTTCACAACAAGTAATGCTAATTCCGAAATAACCTGAGTGTGGGTGCTCCAGTGCCATTCATTTGAACTTATTGGCTTCCGGGAGGCCTCCTGCAGGTCCCTAGAGTACTTCCTGTAGCGTGTCCACATTAACGGAGCCTGTCTTGGACTAATTTCGATGCTTCCCTGTAGTGAGGAAACGCTAGTTCGAATGTGTTAAACCGGGAGTTCTTAATTTGAATTCAGTAGCTTTGAAATAGTTACTTAATGTAGACATGGCCTAGTTATTCATCTATGATTAATCTCATTTTCTTGATTCAGTTTACGAAGTGCTACAGCAATGAAACCCACATGGGCCCTGAGCCTGCAATTCTCTATCAGGAAAGGCTCCCATCAAAGTTGTAGGAACAGGGGAAAAAAAGTCAGAGCACAACCAATAGGCACTCGTGGAACATAGCAATAGGTCTGATAGCTAAACTTGAAATGTCTAAAGAGTGCTTTCACATAGGGCCTGAGCAACACCGCAGGCTCCTTTTAATGGAATGAGTGAAAAATATAGAACAAAAACTTATTCCCACCTCCACCGCCTTCAAACAGCACAAGCTGAGCCCTGCATTACCCTGTGTATGTGGTTCTCATCTTTGCCCATTGGGCACCAGGCCAAAAATCTCCTTTGTAGATTGGCCTGGTAGAGGTCTGGTTTTGCTAGACCTGTGTTCAAGCTCATCCCAGGCAGTCCCACCAGTGTTGCTGGCCTGCAGCAGGCTGCCTGATTAGCCACACAGCCTGACTGGCTGCAGAGGCCAGCAGGCTGGCCCTTAAACCAGGACCAGCACCAGCTCCTATATGGAGTCTCAAGGCTCATGTCCATGACTGTGCCTGCTCCTGCCTTGCACCCAGGCTTGCCTGCATCCTGCCCAGTCTTGAACTACTCTTTGCCTGATCTCCTGCTCACTCGTCTCCTACCAGCCAATTTGACCTGTAGGTTTGGCTTCTGATTACTTACGCCAACTCTGACCCTAACCACTAGTCCTGATGTCTGCTCTTATTACTCATCTTGACCACCCTTTTCCAAGGTGACTAACAGTCTTCTGCTAATGCTTATACAGCTCTGTAAGTGACATACATTTTCCTCTGTACTTAGCCCAGTACAAGGTCTGCCTGAGTAAAGATAGCAGGATCAGCCATTATTTTAAGATAACTGCTCTCAGTTTTGCTGTGATCCTCCAGTTCTGTTCCTCATCCTTTGAGCTTTTTGCACATGTAATTACCTTGTTACATGTCACAGGATAAGCAAAGTAGTCAAAATGTTAAAAAACTATTGAAAAATCAAGACTCCACTGAAAACTCTATAGCAACAGGGACTACTAGCTGTCAAAGTAATTTTATTCTTTTCAATGCAGTCCTACTGTGTTGAGCTCTGTTACAAAGTTGCCTATGAAGTTATGGTATTGTACTGCAGCTTACAACTTCTTTGGGGGGGTATTGTGAATGGTCTTTCAAAGGCATGCCACAGAAATTCTCCGGCTTCTAAAATATGCAGTGGATATTAAGGGAAGTAGTATGTAGAATAAAGATGCCTTCAAAAGTAGGTGGCTTTACATTCATTAGCTTACTATTAATCAAATCACAACTCATTTGGCACTTGAAAATAATAAAAAAAAAAAGAGTGAATACTGTACCAGATCACAATTCTGTTGACTGAGTTATAAGGAGTTTGCCATTCGGTAACTTCCCAGTATTCTTTCCTACATACATGCTGCTTGGAAAGGAAAAAAAAAATTGGTGCCAAGATGCAGCTTTCTGTGTTACTCTTTACTGTAGGCCCATTCTCTAATCAAAGAGTGTCTAAGATGGGGAAAAAAACAGCCATTCATGGGATAAATTTTTTTAAAAATACCATTTTAAATACATTTTGCGTTCTTTTGAGTTTAGCAATTAAGCCAACCAGATATGAAAACGATCCTACACCACCTGGTAATTCAGGGCATTTTCATTAATGTCTAGAAGAACGAACTGAAAACATATTCAATAAGTCGGACACCAGGTTCTGCTAACTGCAAATCCAGAGACACACAATGTATGCACCATTCTAAAAAGGAGAATAATGTGGCCGTTATTCTACAAATGGAACCGGAGCAGAATGCTGGGAGCACCTTGTTAAAAACTCTATAGACAAAATTAAAGAGAAGGTAGAGGAAATGCCTTCCTTGCCTCTGATGGACTCTTTCCTTCACTGGATGTTGCTAAATCATGCTTGACAAATTGTTTCAGTCATGAAAATATTTTTGCAGAGCAAATTTTTTTTTCTTCGAGGAATCAAATTTCACTGAATCATGGGTATTTTCAAAACAATTTTATAAGAGGGAAGAGTCTAAAATCCTTCACTCCCCCTAAACTCTTTTAAAAACCCAATAAATTGAACACTGTGCTCTACTATTAATATGCACTGTGTATTTCTCTAGGAAATAAGTCATAAGTGTGCCAGCAATATTTAGCTAATACTATTCATTCACCCAGAGGAACTGAATCCTTTCTCTTTGATTATGGTTATGAGACAGTGTTTTTATTTAAGTGGGAAAACTAATAAAATAAATCCTCCATTTCTCCCTCCCCCATCCTCAACAGGCATGCCCCAGGATGCAGATTTTAATCACATGCTAAAAAAATTACTGCTGAAGCCCAATATTTAAAAAAACTGGAACCACATTGGTTTCTTAGAGCCAAATTCTATGCTTACTTACACCCTGTGCCACTCCATTCACTTCAGTGCAGATGCAAGGCCTTTATGGAAAATTCTATAGTCAACCAATTATATTATCTGAAAACTTAAAGGGGTTCTACAGCCACTATGTGCAGAACTAAAGAGAGAGGATGCTATTCCTTCTACAAGTCTTTTGAACCAGTTGATGGAATTCTCTAGCTGGGACATTCTTAATGTTGGGGTTGGTAATGCCACCTATGAAGGTTATCTGCCACTTCCCTTTATAAGCAACTGTTTTTCATTGCTTATAACTTTGTAACACTTTAAGCATTATGATTGACTTTTCCATGCTTGGAGTTCACCTTAAGAGGAGTATTTTTGGAAATAGCACAGCCTTTTCTGAGAATGTAGCTAGAGAGAAAAACAAAGTCATTGGACAGCTTTTGTTAAATTCTGGAGACCTTTTGTTTAAAAAACTCTAAATTCTTTCCCTCAAGTGTGGTTCAGAGATTTTGTTTGGCAGGAGGTGGACATTTGTACCAAGGACATTTATTAATGTCCATAAGAATGAACTGAAAACTTTCTTTCAGTTCAGTTTCTTTCAGTTGCCTTTTGGTGTGTCTGAAAATCCATCCAAATTTGGCTCAGTTAAAAGCTTGTGGAAAAAAGTCACAGTTCACAAATGTTCAGTAGAAACCAGATTGCTAAAATCTCAGAAGAGTCTATAATAAATAAGTATTCTCGAGTCTCTCTCAGCTGCTAAAGCTGACCAGATTCTGTGAGTGCTGTTCCCGCAGAGCAATTCAGCATTCTCCAGCAGGACAGAGTTATACGAACTCAGAAAGACATTTCTTATAATGTCTGATCCAGGTTGGGGTGGGAGCCAGACACTAGAATTAGGGGTCTCTCCATCTTCTGCTGTCAATGACCATCCCCCAACAGGAGGAGGAACCCTCTGATACAAAAGCACAAGTGACAAGAGAGATCAAGGAGAGGTAAAGGGACGAAAAGTCTGGTAGGAGTGGAACTGGAGTGCAGAAACAAACTGACTAAGAGTTGAAGTGGGGAGATATGGACTGTTTGGCCATGGAGACTGGGAGCCAGGGAGGGAAATGGGGAAGACCAGGAGAGAGTTGATTGGGATGGGGCACCGAGATTGGGCAAGGAGCTGGGGTGAGTGGAGGAGACCGGCTTGGGCTGAACAAAGAGATAAACTAGGAATCAGTTGGGTGGGATGAGGGAAAGGCAGGAGGTAGGGTACAGACAGCTTGAGTTAGGGTCTCAGAGAAGGAGACTGAAATGCATACCCAAAAGGGGGCAAATGAAGATTGTAGAAGCAACCTTAATTCCAGCATTTTCTATCTCCTGAGTGCTTGACTTTACAACCTTACCAATATTTGATTAACAGGCTTTTATATATTTTATCTATTAATATAGAAGTGATAAGGAATGCTATGCAAATGTTAAAATGGTGTACTGGATTATTTAGGGACTTTTCCATAAAAAAGGAGCATAAATGAGTGTAATTAGCACTTTCCATTGCTATATTAGCTGTAATCTGCTCCCAGTTACGTATGTGGAACTTCAGAGAAGTCACTTGAATTGCACAGTATCAGGGAAGGCAAAATTGGCCAAGTGACCCAGATTCTGCTTTCATCTACACTAGGCAAATCTGGAGTAAATCCTTTTATTCTTACAGTTGTGTAATGAATACATTTAAAATAATGCTGACTAGCAGAGTTATAGCTTTCTCTATAGTTACCTTCCCCGCCCCCCTTTCAGTTCTACTGGTTTCATGGATAGCTGTGGGATTAAGGTTTTATGTTAAAGATGACATAGCTGCTTTTGTCAGCTCCATTAAAGCAAACTACCAGCAGAGTTGAGGCATATAAATGACACATTTACAGCAGCAAAACTTCTTTGTTTCATGAGCATAATAGCGAGGGCTGAATTTTTAAGCAGCCCATCTTTCTGTTAGTCATAAGTAACACAGTGAGATGAGATGACAGGAGACAGGAAGAAAGTATGATGTTTATATTTATTAAATGTCACAGAGATAAACAAGTTATTAGATAGGCATCTGAAAACTGGAAATACAGACACAAAAAGCAAGTCAAATAGTGAGTCCTTGGTACAGCCAACATATTGCAGTGATTAAAAAACCACACTCATAATGCTTTGAAACAGCTTAGACATTTGGAGGCTACATATGCCATCACATAGGGTACGCAGCATTATAAATCACTTGTATACACAGAACGAAATGCTAGTGATTTTAAATGTTGCTGTTGAAATACAATTAATGATAGAACTATGCTGCTTCACTGCCTTCATAGAACTATCTGAGCCTGCAGCCTTCCCAAAAAAAAAAAATCAAGCTTGCCTTCTGTTGCTGCAGGAACATCATAGATGAATAAATATAAGAATTTACTACCTTGAAATAGCAGTAATCACCTGGTAAATATACTGAGACATATTTGTCTTGTTAATATCACTTGTATCTGCCAACAGTAGTTTGGAAGAGTCCCTAGGGCAAAACAATTAAGTCAGCTAGAGCACTCCAAACATGTACAAGGCGAAGTATGGCATATGGATTTGGGTGTCTGGATCTTTCTACAGTACTTGATAGGAATCATGGATTTCCCATTTATCCTGTCAAAAAAAGAATGATGAGCTGCTCATCCACTGGCTGGAAGGTATCCACATGAGAACTATAAACTCTCAATTTAAAAGGATGTATTTCTCTTCTTCAAGTATTTATAGGTTCTATGACATCATAATGCTGGGAACTGTAGTATTTATGTGTTTTCTGTAAGGGAATCATTTACTGTAAAGCTATTACAGTAAATGAAGGATAGAAGCTAGCACATCAACAAATGCTATATAATACAAATAAGTCATATAAAACAAAGAATTATCCTAGCAATGGAATATTTCTCACTCATTTTGCCATTATTAACATAAGCATACAAGGAAAAGTAACCCAGTGCAATAAATATTAGGAAGGAAGGGAAAATATCAAGAATGAATGTTTTGCCAAGAATATTGGTTTCCTTTTTACCCGCTGTACTAATTGTCCTTCAGCTTTGTCCTCTAATTTTTCACGATACTCTTATACTGTTGCACAAAATAATTGATAATCATCAAATCATATCATATGTGGACTCACCCTATACTTGCGCCTTGTAAATGCCTATAATTTGAAAAAATGTTTGTCTTTCCATGCATGTAATAAAGTAGATGTCATACACAGCAATTTTGGATGATGCTACATACATTGGGCAGAGTGACGGTTAGCACAAAGAAACCAATACAAAGAATAATCCACTTTAGTATGAGATCAAGTTCTAATGAAAAATTGTCATTAATATTTATGTTAACTGTCATCAAAACCTAAAAGACATGTTAACATCAGAATCTGAGCGGCATGGAATCACATTATACTCTACTTTCAGAAAAAAATAAGCTGTTTTAAATGCAAAAGCACTGTGATTTCTGCTCTACTGTTGATTGTTTCCTTTGGAAAAAAAATTCCATCTCCCTTCCAGATGCTCATGAAGCGCAAACAGAGTGGTGTGGATAAATGAGAGCATTCAGTTGTAAGGGTAAATTGGCTGTTTTATTCACTAACAAGTTGCTCTAATAAGGTCTTCCGATGTTTAAACAGCAATATCCTGCCTTTGCACTATTCACAGTTCTCCAGATATTACTCAGATGTGGTAGTTTGATTTACAAATATCTTCTCCTTACTGCACATAATGCAAGCTAAGTCTTTGGCAACCAACAGATGAACTCTAAATTTGCACTTTTGGGATCATGGTGGGAGGATCTATAATGGACATTTTGAAACTAACTTGGTTTATGGTAGTTGGTACATGATTAATGTTTGTACTTCTGCCAAGAGGAGAAAACATATGTACAATGGATGCAATATATATCAAAGGTATAGTGTTGAAGTGCTTGTATGAACTACATGCGTGCAAAGTGAAGGGAAATGCCATCAGCTCCTTAATTGGGGATTTTTATCTCTCTCCTTTCAAAATACATTATGTGAAAAGCAGACAGCATCTTGATTTCCAGTTTAATAAACACTGCTTGTTCCTTCTCCATCTCTTCCTCCTGATCCAGCAATAGGTTCTGTCCAAACTGGCTCAGGATATAGTCAAGAAAGCCACTACCACTGTTCATCTCTGCTCCAAATGGCATTAGAGAAACTGTTAAGATCCATTTATAAAAGCCTGGGTAAATCAATCATCAGCGGTCCTAACTATGAGACTGAAAGTACATTTGGGGATTGTACTAAATGGACAGCAAGTCATTTATGGACCTCACAAAGGTGGTTTAAACCATTGTCTGACAGCTTCTTTTCAGGTGAACGGTAAGGGTCATTCTAGGTACTAGCATATATTTATGCATTTGATATAAATTGCCACTTAAATTTACAGTAAGCATAATTCTCCTGCTCAGTGCCTGGCAGAGTTTTCCTTTCCTTGTGACCAAATGATTCCCCCCTTTCCTCTGTCTTGCCAAAAGTCTTTCTTCACGAGCTCTGTAGTGCGAGAGATGCAGAATTATTGGCTGGGGAGGAAAGGAGATCTCTGGTACTTTAGCCTCACAATCTCACTACTTACATATTCCATTATTGCCAAAACAAGGCAGGCACAGGATGGGGGGTGGGGGTCTTTACAACGGAGGATTGTACTGCAATGAAGGCTGGGAGGTGAAAAGCAGCCTGGAAGTGCAGAACTTCCATACGTAGGCCCTTGTCTGTCAGATCTCCCTACATCTCAGGAGAGCTGCTGGTTTTAGCACCAGAGGCATTACTTTAGAGAGAGTAGAAATGGGCTTACTCCACTACCAACACAACTCAGAGGAACATGAGGTAAAGGCTCTGTTTGTCAAAACTCAGAGTCTTCTCCTCAATTCAGAAATCTCAGAGAGGTGAATTTGTCCCAGAGGTCAAATGATGAAAAATAAATAAATCAAACACACACCAAAGATATAGCTCTCAAGTCCATGATCAGGCACCTGAACACGTGCCTTTAAAGTCAGGTCAAACAAAATCAGTTACTTTTCTTAATTTCCTTGAAAGATTTCTATCAGATATTTTTCTCCTTACCATGTTTTTGCAATCAGAACATAGTCTCATTTTACAAGTGCCAAAGAACTAGACAGCAAAAGATGCATAGACAACCACAAAATAACGTTTTAAAAAGTTACACAAAGTACGATTTAAGATGTGTTAAAACAAAGAGAAAAGAGGGAAATGCTTATGTAATTTTCCCCCTCCACATTTATTCTCATTGTTAATGTAAGTTAAAAGCTTTAATAAAAAAAAGTAAGATCATCTGATAAATGCCTACTGAAACAAATAGTAATTTCCCAATGATTTCTATTTACATTCTGGTGTTAGATATACTAGTTTTATCAAGGGCTCATCTAGACTATGGAGACAATTTGAAAGAGGATATGCAAATTTCCTGGGAATTTGCATATTTTCTTCCTATCTCACTTTCAAAAGTGAAAGTAGTCAAGATACTTTTTTGGCACCTCCCCCCCCCTTTTGAAAAGCCACATAAACCTCATTTTTTGAGGAAAAGCAGCTTTTCAAAAAGGGGGGGGTTGTCAGAAAAAACACATATTGACTACTTTCACTTTCAAAAGCTTTGCTTTCGAAAGTGAGATCGATAGAAGATATACAAATTCCTGTTTCCCTATAGTCTAGATGAGCCCCAAGAGACAAGACTGGAGGTGTCAGAAGCTCATCACTTCCCCCTCCCCCCCCCCAGGTAGTAATGGAAACTGAGAACAGAATACACTATAATCTAATTTTCACATAACACTACACTCTTGTGCCAAACCATTGTGATAAGAATACAAGTGGTAGTGAGGCAAGTACTGAAAGTGGTTTTTTTTAATTATTCTTCTCAAAGAATTTTGAACTACTGAAGGATATATTGGATACACATCCATGTAGTCAGATGCTATGTCTTTTTGCAGTGTGGCTAAGCTTCCAAACATAATGCTAGTTTTAGATCTTTGCACTTTATTATTGAGCTCTCTCCTAATCTCTCATTAGGTCAGATTGGCAGGGTTTGTCTCTGCTGTGCAGAGTGAGGAGGGGCGGATAAAAGGCAGGGCGAGCGGGGCGGCCGCCCCGGGCCCCGTGCACGCACCGTGGCGCCACTGCACATGCGCCATGGCAAAGGGGGGCCCTGCAAAATTGTGCTGCCCTAGGCCCCGCAAAATGGTCATCTGCCCCTGAGTGTGAGGCATGTAGGACTTGCTGATTTGAAGAAGAGAAAATGGTAACTTCTCTGTAAACCAATGTCTTTAAATCAAGACAGCCAAAAAAATTAGAGTCCTATTGCAAGAGTAGGTGGGTGAAGCTGTGCGGCCTGTGGTGTACAGGAAGTCAGACTAGATTGTGAGAGTCATTTCTGGTCAAAGTGTATTCATTTTTGCTTACCCGCCACTTAATAGATATTCTGAGAAATATTATTGGAGATATTTCTTATTATAATCTTTTTCCCCCCCTCCTAAATATTAGTGAACAGAGCACTAACAAAAGGGGCGAATGTGAAAGTCTTGTGAATTGAAGGGGTCTTCTGATAAATAGAAAAACTCAATGAAGGTTTCTATGCATCAATCACTCTCTAGAAGAACCACTTATAAAACTCAAATTGAAAGTCTGTCTTCATAACTTTCAGAAGATACCATAAATAATTATTTGTTTTGTGATACCCAGGCTATCTGCTTACTAGAAAGTGGAAATCAAGCTTTCAGTTCATCTCATTTACACCAACAGAAGTGCCATCAGGCTGTAAAAATTTTCACTCAGTACTGATTTAGACTAGATTTGAACCAGTAACCTAGGCCAGGTCTACTCTTAAGAGAAAGGCCAAATCAAAATTCACAACTCCCTTAAGCTCCCCTTACTCTTCACAGGAGCAGGAGTACTGACCACCGATATGGGTGCCTCCAGAAGTCAGTTGAGTGGGTTTCAACTAACTCAAACCCCGGAAGGTTGATTGTGTCAGTGTTGAACTTACTCTTAGTGAAGACATGGCCCTAGACATGAAAAATTTTGTAAGTCACACAGCCCCTTGCTTCTCCAGTTGTTAAAAGAGCTAAATATTAAGGCAGAAAACCAATGGCAGAGTCACAAAATTTTGCTATTAGTTATAGCCATGTTACTCTATAAAGTCAATGAGGTTCCTGAAACATAACTCCGAGAAACAGTTTACATGAACTAAAACTCCATAAATCTCTGCTAGACCTTTTTTTTAAAATTTGAAGGGATTGGCAAGTAGAACATCTCTTTTTTTTTTAATTAGAACATTAAGTTTCATTGCTATCTTTCCAATTCTAAAGCTGACCACACAGCTCTTGTAGTCAACACAATTAGTCATTTAAAGATATAGAAAGATTATCGTAACTACTTGTTGCTTACCTTACTTTGAAATGCTAAACATGGGTGGTATGGGGAGATGAGGCACCTTAGAAGAAAAAACACCTTCCATAGCTGTGCTTCTCTGTTAAAATGGACCATTATTTCACTCAAAACCAGATTAACTAATTTTAATTTAGTTATTTTGTGAAAAGGTCTCTCTTCCTTTTTAAAACTGTAGTTACAAATTGAACACAATGCTCATTTCTCACTAATATCCTGTCACATTTTGATACAAATCTTTTGACTTCGTGTGAAGTTTTGTGGAGGTTTTGGGGGTATTTTGCATGTGGTGTAGCTCAGGTGTAATTCAATAATTCTTCTTCTGCTGTGAACAAACTGACTCTGGCTATTTTAATCTGCCCCACAAACTCTCATACACACATCCCCATTTCCAGTTGGAGGCTGATGACTCTACTTATACAAGAAAACAGGTCATTCAAAATCGAAAGCAATGGAAATAAGCTGAAGTTAATGCTGACCCCATTATTGCCCCACTTCTGAATTTTCTGCTACCTCAGATGTTGGCATATACCTCATTACGTACTGAAGCGACACTCCATTCTGTGGCTCTCCCCCTATCTTTTGCTTAGTGATTCTGCTTAGCTATATACCCACACACACACACACACAGTGTGTAGGTTAGTTATGAATTTAAGTAGATGGTATAAGGATATTTGTAAGAGATGCAAGAAAAATAAAACTTTCAAATACTTAATCATAACATTAATTTAAAAAACAGATGCATTGTGAGCAGGGGCACATCCAGGCTAGCCTTGCGTGGTATCCCATTTTGTCTTCAGGAAATATGGTCACCCTAAGACTCAACCAAGAGTATAACGCAACAGCTGTACTCTAAGTTCACAGGCTGGCTGTGCAGTATGGGCTGTATGGATACAAATATGCCAAACCGCTATTTTAGTTCTGAAGCTGTTAACACAAGTAATTTACTATATTGTTTTACTATTGAAACACACTCCTTTCTATTCACACACCTTATAGTCATTCCTAGAGGATGATGCACAAACATCTTTGCAAATACTCCCACGTTTGTATAAATGAATCTAATTTGGCAGTTCTTGTTCCCTCTGTCTTCATAATCTACCAGAATTTGAGGAATTTTGGTTTCTCATGAAGGTCTGCAGAAAACAATTTCAAAGTAATTGCAGAATCCAATTTTAAATTCAAACCCACAGGGTCAAATACTCATCCAAACGATGCCATGCCATTTATTTAACCAATCACAACAAAAACAGTTTAGCTAACAAATTTAGGCTACTCCCAATGAACTATTCATGATCAAGCAAGAAGGAAAAAAACAAACAAACCAGAAGTATGAAGGTTTAGTGGTTTGGTTCTCAGCCATCGATACACATACTTCTAGAGCTACATGGAGGTCTTCAAGGGACTGCAACAACTCATCTAGGTATCTGCTTTGTTTTTATTCCTCTATATGCATTGAAATGCAAGTACAATATTTATATTCCAATTGATTTTATTTAAAAAAATGAGAAAGCAAGCTCATAATGTGCTGTGATACTTCTTATAGAATCATAGAATACTAGAACTGGAAGGGACCTCAAGAGAATATCAAGTCCTGTCTCCTGCCCTCATGGCAGCACCAAGCATCATCTAGATCAGGGCTACTCAACTCTGGAAGCCCTGAGGGCCACAGTGACACTCACAGCACATGCCGAGGGCGGCAACTTAAGTGTGGTTGCGTATATATGCAAATAGCTTTTCACACAGATGGACATGAATACAAAAATTAAGGCAAGACTATACAACATGCAGCCCCCATTTAAGTCAGTTCTGCTGATATTAATCAAATCTGATATCTACCCGATTTCCACCTATATGACAGCACTTTTAATGAGCAATGACAGTCCAGAAATTTAACTACTAAAACACATAACAGAAGACCCTTATATTATATTATATTGACTCGTCATTGCGGAGTGTGCTCCCAGTGGAGGGCATATATAAAGAATCCCACCCGTGGGCTGCGTGTTGAGCGCACCGAAATGCAAACCACACTAGAAAGGTTAAGTCACACTGGTCTAGCAGACTGACTCAAGAGACCTGGACCCTATTCCCAGTTCTGCCAATTTGGTCAAGTCACTTCTGTTCCATCTTGCCATCTCTCCCATGTCTACACACATGCCCTCTCCCCCCTCCCCCCAATCTATTTGTTTATTTAACGCATACGTTTTTCCAAAGTGGACATTGTCTTACCTCTGTACAGGCACATAGTATGAGTATAATGGACGTATGATCTCAATGTAGACCTGTAAGTACTATAAGTAACTTAAAGAAAAAACCCACCATGATCTGTTCACAGGAAATAGAAAACACACACACAGAGAGAACACGAACACATTTCTCAGATAACCTATTTGCTTCAAATTAGTCTATCCGCCATTTAGTTAGTTAATTCTAAGAATGTGAGTATTAAATCCATGCTATGATATTTTCAGTTGTCTACATAATTGTCATAAGGAATTAAATGCTTCCCTCTCACCTCCCGCCATTTTGAAGCTGAGCCAAACTTCTGAGAAAATCTATAGCTACTAGAACTAATAGAAAATTAGCACTACTTAATAAAAATCCATGGACAGCTTGTTATTGCAGTTCCATATCCAAAAAAAGAACAAATGTATTGACTAGCACAGCTTGCGATAGTATCTCTCAATTGCCAGTATTTGAAATAATCCTAAGGCTAAAAAGACTGACTGTGATATAATTCTCTCCCACTAAAAGTAAAGCATTGCTAAGTGGGTAGATAAGCCACAGGATGGCTAAAGATGGCAAAAACATCTCTGGGTTCTTCTTTTATTTCATTAACAATAATTACTACTACTGTTGTGTCTAGGTGCTCCAGTCATAGACCAGGGCAAATAATTTTAAAAAACCCCACACGGTCCCTGCTCCCACAATCTCACAGTCTACATATAAGAAGAGAGACAATAGATGGATAGAGAGACTGACAGGAGAGTACAAAGCAACAATGAGATAATATTGATCAGAATGAGAGGCAGTGGTTTCAGTACACCAGCAGCCCAATAGTGGTTCAGTTTCTGTAGGGATAGTGACCAAACTAGTGTATTAAGGAGAATTATGAGTCAGAGCTGCAGATATTGATGGGGAGCTCTGCTATTGGGTCATGTTCTAATCATGAGGAAAAACTCAAGATATGTTTTCAGAGGGACTTATTACTGTCCTAACTCCAAGTGAAATCAACAGAAGCTGAAGACACTCACCAGCTTTGGAAAGACAGGCCCTTAACCTCTGCGCCTCAGTTTTCCAGTGAAATTGTACTTCAGATATTTTTAAGATCACTTGACAATTACACATGAAGTATGCTATTTACACACACACTCCGTGTACTCCACTTTTCTAGTCTTCTTATGTAAGTCCAAAATAATTTACTGAATCTGTATCTAAACCTACTTTCCCTGCAAGACCTCAAAGAGAAATCATGTTCATTACTTTATGCACACATCTGCCTTCTGTGGGATATTGCCAGCTGAGCCAGGGGTCTTCATCTAATTCTAAAACATCAAAAAACGATTAGCTGCTCTCAGAACTTATTTACACACACATACACATGATGTGGAGAGCCAAAGCCATTTGCAGCCCCACAAACCCTTTCACATTTCAGAACTTGATCTTTCATGTCCCCTTTATGAGAGTCTTCAAGTAACACTGGTCTACAATTTTTTAGAAGTCATCTGCTTCAGAGATAAAATGTGCTATTTATTATGTATTTTGATGTGCTGAATTCAAATATGACAATTAACACAACTGATTGGCTATTGTTTCCAAGATATTTAAGTTTTTACATTTTACGTCTATGTATATTGTGTAGATAGAGTTTTAATCAAATTGTAAACCTAGGTTTTTTCCTGTGTTTATGGTTGCTTTACATGATAATATTTCACCTGTCCTGTTTATGTAACACTTTAAAAATCAGCAAAAGGGTTATATAAATAAAATTTATTATGAAACAAAAGGCAAAAAACTATTATGTACATAGTTTAGTCCTATTCAGTGTCTACTCGGCGCTTCTTGGCTTGTCTCTTGTATTCATTAAATGGAGAATCTCGTCACTGTCCAGCAATAGTCTGCAAGCATTGATGGGCACCATTTGCCCTGATAGCGTTTCTCCATTGTTGCAATGTCCTGGTGAAATCGCTCGCCGCTCACTGCTCCGCAGTTCGGTGGAAAAAAAATCTAGATGAGCGCGCAAAAAAAAAATCTATCTTTAGTGACATGTTGCAACCAAGGCTTTTGTATGCCTTGAGGAGGTTTTCGACCAACAACCTGTAGTTGCCTGCCTTGTTGTTTCCAAGAAAATTTATTGCCACTAACTGGAAGGCTTTCCGTGCTGTCTTTTTCTTGCCACGCAAATGCATCATCTGAAAAAAGTTCACAAATCTGAGGACCAACAAAGACACCTTCCTTTATCTTAGCTTCACTTAACCTTGGAAATTTTCCACGGACTACCTGAAAGCTGCTTGTGTTTTGTCCATGGCCTTGACAAAGTCCTTCGTCAGTCCCAGCTTGATGTGTAAGGGTGGTAACAAAATCTTCCTTGATTCAACAAGTGGTGGATGCTGAACACATTTCCTCTCAGGCTCCAATGACTATCGGAGTGGCCAGTCTATCTTGATGTAGTGGGAATCTCTTGCACGACTATCCCATTTGCAGAGAAAAACAGCAGTACTTTGTGTATCCAGTCTGCAGACCGAGCAAGAGAGCAACAACCTTCAAATCGCCACAAAGCTGCCACTGATGTTGGTCGTAGTTTATGCACCTCAAAAGTTGTTTCATGTTGTCATAGGTTTCCTTCATATGGACTGCATGACCAACTAGAATTGATGGCAAAACATTGCCATTATGCAGCAAAACAACTTTAATTATAATTAACCAAACCCAGCATGTTCCCTAACTGGACACGATGCCATTAGCATGACTGACAAAAGGAATTCTAATTCATTCCCAAACTTAAGATGCTTCCAAATTTCTGGTGAAAGCCCAACTGCTTCAATAGTTCTCACAACACACTATGCAATGCAGTGTTTGTGATGCACTCTCCCTGAAAGAAATGCAGCATGTGACATTTTGTAAGATCTGCACCTATCAGAATTTAGAAATGCAATGGGGCCTTCCACCCCTTCCCAAAATTACAATGTAACTAGTTTCAAAACAAATTTGCTTGTTATGAAGCAGATTTTTATATACTCAAACCTGAATATACATAGTTATGCATATTCATAACTATGGAGTAAGTAAATCTTTGGTTTTCTTAGGCATGCACACTCCATGCTGCTTCCTATAAAGGGAATGACTTCCCATTTACCAAGACACCATCTTCTACTCATAAATCCCATCTTAAGTGGGGGTTTTGGTGGTTTTTTGGGGGGGCAGGTCATATACAAGAAATCTCAGTGGAAAAAAAAGCTACACACATGTATTAGATGCAACTAAACCTGAAAACGCCAAAAGCGGATTGGTTGCAACAGTAACCATAGCTTTTCCACTTCCTTTCCTCTCTGTTCAATGCTAGTCTCTCATCACGTCATATTTTAAATTAGACTATAAGCTTGGTGAGGATGGGAAGGGAGGAGTTGTCTTTTTATATGTGGTTGCAAAGCTTTTAACATACTGCAGAGGAGCTAGAATTGGAAGGTTCCAAAGGTCTCAACACACTGAGCCAGATTTTACAAAACCAACTCCAGTCTCTGTTATTGTAAGCACCAAAATAAGTGACTAGATTCTCAAAAGGTCACAGTAGGTTGGACATATTTTGGTACTAAACTCTCTTGAAAATATGCCCAGAGCATCATGACGACAACTGCTGATGGTAGAACATTTTTGAAAGTATTTGAAAAGCATTCATACTCCTGTGGGAGAAGACAATGATAGTTAATGAAATTATTTGAATAATTGCATGCTCAGACAAATGCATGACATTCCTGCTGTATGTAGAGATGGTTGGGAAATTTCAGTCTTTTTTTTGACAGAAAATACAGGTTTCCATACAATCAATGTTTTCCACAAGAAAAGCTTGATCATCTGTTGGGGGGGGGGGGGGGAGAACCAACACAAAATATTTTGTTTCAGGTCACAACATCCAAAACCAAAACATTTCAGTTTCTTGAATCAAATCTAAAGGTTTCTGATCAGCATGATACTGACATGTGACCACTTGAGCTTCGTCAGTGCTTCATGGTGTTGCCATTCAAGTGCCTTATGCTTGTATTTGCCCTTTTGGCCTGAATTCCATGGCTGGAATACGTCTCTCTGCTAGCTAAGTTGCCATAGCAGTCATAGTTTAGCTGTGGATCCCGGCACACAGAGGAGAATAGAGACTTAGTCATCTGAACCACAACTCCCACAAGGCACCCGGGGGTTGGCAAATAGTGCAATGCTGAACCAACCCAAAACATTTAAACATTTGTGAATTGAAAATCTTTGGAACTTGTTCTATAACAAAAAAAAATACTAAAAATAAATAAATAAATAAAAATCCTGCATCCCTATATTTTGTCCAGACTCAGGACAAAAGACTAAATGTGAATGTATCAATTTCCCACAGGAAGGACATTCTGATTTTCAGCTAGCTTTGTATGGCACAGGATTAACACTTTGATATCTCTAACCTGAACATCTAAAACCTTGCCGAAGTAAGTTCTCATTTCCATGCAAGGTTGGAATTTTAAGGTATTAAAAAACAAAAATCTGCCTTCTTATTTAACAGTATGAATTCCCTTCTCC
Source organism: Apalone spinifera (assembly GCA_030068395.1). Lineage (NCBI taxonomy): Eukaryota > Metazoa > Chordata > Testudines > Trionychidae > Apalone > Apalone spinifera. The sequence continues at coordinate 137,665,990 of CM057845.1, read as the reverse complement.
TACTCACCCCCCACCCTCCGAGTCACTTATGAAACTTCTGACTTTATGGGATGTTAACTGTGGTCATTTTTGTATGTCACAGGCAGCTAATATCAAAAAGCAGCCCCCTTAGAATTTAATCAAACTTTACAAAAAAAAAAAACCTTTGAGTCTAGGAATATGCATGAGAACAAGCGATTTATCCTCAGACTTCCACTTGTAAATACATCCTCAAGGGATTTCACAATATCTACACAACATTTTGTTTAATCTTTTCTAGTTGGACTCTCCTTATCCACTTGTTCTGCACCCCATCAATTAGCAAATGGATTCCAACATCATTTTACTCATGAAAACGTTGTCTCAGTCTGTGCCTTATGATGTGGGCAGTTCTGATTAAGGATAACATGCCCACTCATCGAGATCATTATTATCCTCTTGGGCTTAAGATGCCATAAAATAGAGCGTCTCTTAGTCTGTCAGTGTGAAAACAAGTCATAAGTCTGTTACCTTTTTATCTGCATTAGGCTAAGACCAGAGAGAACAGAGAAGAGCCAAAACTTTTGACTTTGAGTTGTTTTTAAATATAGATTTAAATAATTCATTTAGTCGCAGTTTGCCACCTGCCTAGATTCACTCTAATATTTTAATAATCTGTAATAATTTAAAGATCAGCAGAGACCTCTTAAGTTTTTTAAATGAATCCTTTCTTTAAAAAATTTAGAATAAATGCAAAAGTAATTGAAAGTAACAAAACAAAACAAAACAAAAAACCAAACAAAAAACCCACCAAAACTGAACTGGGACCACAAGAGAAAAGGAAATAAGAATGCATCACTCTAAGAGATACATTCACAATGCAATATGTTCGTACTACCCCGAAACAGCTCAACAAGCAGTAGCATGTGTGCTATGCACACACACGCTCCCTCTCACCCCTGATTTTCCACATGTGGTTTGTTGTGAGCATTTGATACACAAATGGTGATGACCAGGGATTCTAGAAATCAGTTTGCCATTGAAAGTGTGAAATTTGCATTTGAGAATTTTTAGTTTTTACGTTGTGGAAAAAAATAAACATCAAATTTTACCAAAAGTATCGGTGTCACTTAGTCTGCACAACTCCCCATCTTATGGTTTAGTTTTGAATGAACTTTAAATTTGCATAACAAACATACTCCAACAAATTGCTTCCAGCACATAGAAGTTGCTGACCAGTGTATCCAGGTTTGTATTTTAATGAACCACAAATTTCACTTCGGCCTCCAGACACAAACAAATACAATTATGAAAAGATGCCAAACACTCTCAAAACCACACCTAAAAGACCATGTCACTGAGTTTGACAAGGACAAATTTCACACTGATGGTAACATAATATTCAGTATTGTATGTCGCAAGGCCGTAGATTATTTTCAAAGACAGACAACTGTAGAACACATGGAATGTGCTAAACAAACTACTGTAAATGAAAAGAAAAAACCCACAAACAAAACCAGAATGCTGAAACAGGAGGGCCATCCGCAACAGCAAACAGAGTACTAACTGGGTTATTCCTATGATTTTGTACATTTAAAACCAATTTTCGGAAACTATAGACTTCAGCTATAGAAATATTTAGGAAATGTAAGAAATATTAAATACAATTCAATTAATGTTATTTTATTATAATGATTGATGGCAGTGGTAAGTTTTAAACGGTCTTTAAAATGGTTAATATAGCAATAAAATGTTTAATTTATACCTAAATATATTGTGGCTAAGGAAACAAGTTCAGTGTTTCATTTTAAATCGTGGAAAAAAAACGTAAGTGTGGATTTTCCAGTCAGATAAGTGTTGGCTTTTTAAAATCATGGAAAACTAGGATCCCTGCTGATGACTAGTTAGGACAGGCTCCTCCTGTATATTCCTGTTCAGTAACTGAATGAGCTGAGTCGTAGAGTATGTCTAGAATGCATTGCTCTTTTGGGATACCGCAAGTATCGCGAAAGAGCAACGCCACATCTTTAAAAGCACCCGCTACCTTCTGAAATAGCTTATTCCGCACTATTCCAACATCCCTGCAACCCTCGTTCCACAAGGGTTAAAAGATGTGTCACCAAATTTCAAAATAAGCTCTTTTGATTTAGACTCTGAATAAGCTAGGCAAATTTATGTAGCTCAAATTGCGTAGCTTATTCTAACAGCAGGGTGCTGTCTAGATGCATCCTTAGATACAGGTTTCCAAAGCCAGTATATCTGTTTACAATTTTAGAAGAGTCTTACTTTAAATATCCTTTGCTCTTCACTTATTTTTTTTGTTTCCATACAGAGAGAGCATGCTCAGCAAAAACTTGTCTGCTAAAATTTTCACAGGAAGCAAATGCAAGAGTGATTTCAACTTAGTTGAAGTGACTTTCCCCCTACATTAAATCAATCTCAGAAACTTTTCCCCACTATTTGGTAGTTCTACTCTATCCAGTAACAAACTTTTGAAATTAAGAGATTTATTGGAATGGTTTTACTTTTTTTCCCCTTCAGGTCTGTGGAGGGAGGGGGATTTTAAAAAGTGCTTGGTAGATTTAGGAGCACAAGTCCCACTGATATTTTCAGCACTGTATCCACTCCCATTCCCCTTAGGCACTTTTGAAAGTGTTCCCCTTAATCATTAGTAGTTGATCTCATTCATGAATCAAATGACATTTCTAAATACGGGATAGATCAATGCCCAATAACTCAAGAAAGGCTTGCAAGTTTAAGTCTCCTATTCATTGTATTTAATGTAAATATATTTATAGGCATTGGTAGAAACTGTCATATAGCTTCAATAGATCTTTTATTCAGTAGCGAAACAGCGGGAGACGCCATTCATATAGTGAATAATTCCCTTACATTCTGCCTGTTATCAGAAATCTATCCTACTGGTGACATTTCTAGTTTCCCCTTCCTACTTATTTGAGCCTTTATAGATGTAGTAATTCATCTGGTATTTTAACTTCCCATGTGTGGGGCTTTGTAAGTACATATTATTGTAATTTCACTTTCTGCCCCAGGACAGTCTATCAGTGTCTCTGGTATGTGACCTTCAGGTGCTCTTGTGAATAGTATGGTAAAGAATCCATTCCAGCTTTTAGCAATATTAACCTCATCTGTCATTAACTTCCTAGTCAGATGCTTTAATGGCCCCATTGACTCTTTGCCGAGCTACATATTTCTTGTATATGTAAAATATTCTGTTTAACTTGATTTCTTGTGTTATTTTTACTTCATTTACCATTTGTTTCCTTCTGGTGTCTTCACACTCCATTACCTTTTTTCTATACACCTTTTCATGAGCTTTTTCCTTCAATTTTTTATACTTCCAATAAGCTGCTTGTGTTACCTCAATCAGGGTATGTCTACACTTGCCCCCTAGTTTGGATTAGGGAGGCAAATGAAGCATACCAAAGTTGCTAATGAGGGGCATACCGAAGCATGTGCTCAGAGCAAATGAAGCATACCGAAGTTGCTAATGCTCCTCATTGCACGAGGAGTAACAGTTAATTCGAAGGAAGGGTTTTGGATCTGACTACCATGTCTACATGCAGCGAGTTAATTCGGGCTACCGGCTTTTTAAAATAGCGACCAGACACAAATATGCTAATCAAGCGCAGGATATTTAAATCCCACGCTTCATTAGCAACTTCGGTATGCTTCATTTGCCTACCTAGTCTGAACTAGGGGGCAAGTGTAGACATACCCTCAGTTAATAAAAACCTTCATTCAGCTGCAAGAGAACCCCCCCCCCCCAATAAGTTGTTCTTGCCTTGATATGAACATAACCAAATGTACGGGTTTAGACTGAAAACCAGCCTTGCACAAGAAAAAGTCTGAGGATGCTTTCTGAGATCCCTTTGGAGACCCTCCCATTGCATTTTGAGCACCCAAAGGATCACAGTAGTATTGAAGAGAACTGCAAAAATCCGAGTAACTCTGGAGCATGAAAGATGGCCAAAAAGAGCCTTGAAAAAGGCTGGGAAGGAAATGACTTAGGAGTAGGCTGGCAGAGCATCAGCAGATTAAGAGAGGTTAAGGTCTCTCGAGACAAAGTGTAAAAGAGAAGACGAATTATTAATGCCTCATGATTCCCTGCACAATCAAAATCCCATTCAATTGTGATGAATTTGAATGTGCGAACGACGCAGCCTTTGATGCTTACAAAACAAATTAAATCTCGCTGGGCCATCTTCTGTAGCATCTATGTGGGGCGGAGATGGCAACTACTTTATTTTAGCGGTCTATTAAAAATAAAGGATATATATTTAAGACAATTGTGAAGAGGACAGAAGGAAAAAGAGGTTCAAAGCGTATGCATCACGTCACAGGCTTCTTCTGAGAAAACCAACAAGTATGACAATTAAAGTCGGATTTCTTTGTGACAGGTTCATGTGCCACTAAGAAATAGACAGAGCTTCCAAAACTGATTTCACATGGGTTAAAAGAAGAGGGCAAGAAGAAAAGCACTGGTTGTTACCACCGTATCTGTATGAATTGGAAAGTGAAAAAAGGATCTACATCATTCTAACAATCCCTTAACTCATGCATGCATTGTTTCATCACCAACATGGCTATCACAATGGTTTCTAGGTCTATATATCAACTATCCTGGGCACTGAATGTAATACAGTATTTTATTGGTATCACAAGCTAAGGGTCTTAATGTTTTGCAAAGTCGTCATGAGTGTAAACTTTAATTCTTATGCCCTGACAGTGAGTGTTCAATCACCCAGGGCAGCATCTATTTAAAAAAAAATACTGGTTTCTTTCCTTTTTCAAATTACAGTGTTATTATTTACATCCTAGTAGCTATCCCTAGTAGCTGTTCCCTGCTATCCCCAATTCACAAATGACAGGAGTCTATTACAGCCTCAGTTTGAGAGCCTGCCTCTTTAGCTGGAGGAAAATGCATGCGCTTTTATCGCTTTACAGAAGCAGTAGGGAACCTCAGGCCCAAAGGCCAGATGTGGCCCCCTAGGGTCAGGGCCATGCCCCGCCTCTCCAACATTGGGGAGCCCATGCTGGTGCTTCAGCCTTCCCATTGCCCCACCATGGGGCTGGAAGCACACAAAATCTACTAGACTGGGCCCCCCAGACTCTGGTGTGCAAGGGGAATGTGGGAAGTGTCTCTCTCCTCAGTTGGAAGCTCCATCACAGAGGTTTTTTTTGTTTGTTTGTTTGCTTCTCACTTGCACCCTCCCCCACACTGATTTTTTTTGTGGTTCATTGGGTCCCAACCCCAAAAACATTCCCCACCCCTGCTCTACAGGTTACTAATTCAATCCCCAGTATGTTGGCCTAGATACCCTCTTTCACAGGAGCACAGTGGGGGCCTGATTTGAAGGGGTCTCTGGGTTTTAAGCACTATGCAAATACATGATATGGTCCCTGCACAAAAACAAAAAAAAAAACAAAAAAAAAA
>CM057845.1:137638603-137660474 GCA_030068395.1 Apalone spinifera | reverse complement strand
AAGAACACTGACAATCTTACATTAGATTGTCAGTGTTCTTGCGCAAATTCAAGTTGCCAGTGTAGACAGGTGGCAAGTTTTTCCGCAAATCGACTAGTTTTGTGGAAAAACTTGCCAGTCTAGACACAGCCTAGATTTTTCTTAAGTCAATGAGCTTAATATTATACAACACAGACCATCAGTAGTACACACAAAGTTAGATCATCAGTCAATCTCTTATGGCCTCCTCTTGATTCTCTTTTACTACAATATTCCTGAGGAAACCACCCTTCTGACAATCTGACTATGTAGTATTTACCTCATGATAATTACGTCAATGAAATTAGTCCCTTAGACAAAAGGATCAGGGTTTAAAAGAAACTCACATGGCCTTCTCTTCTACCCTGCCGTGGAAGATGGGAAGACTGATGTTCAATGGGAGGAGTGTGGGGGGGAAGGGAGATTATCCAGACATGATGCAACTTTTTGACCTATTGCTCAAATTCTCATCCACAGAGCTGTCCATAAGTACCAGGCACTTTGTATGACACATTGGATAGCCATGGAGCCTGAGAAGAAAATATCCTGTCCCTAGCAGGTGAGAATCCATGGCTATCCTAAGGGCTTGGCAGCAGTGTTACAATGACTGCTCCTTAGATCTAATTAAAGGCTTCCACCCCAATAAGGCTTCACCAACTTATTTTTAACATTTCAGCTTTATTTAAGGAACATTTTAGAGACATGGAGAAGTGCTTTATGTGAATCTTCAGTCAATGCGGTGGCAGACAAAACGGGGGTTTGACAAGCTAAATGAACACAAACTCATGCTAACAATGAAGATAGTAAAGAGAAATTATTTGAAGTCATTTTGTATGCATGTGACATTTCTTGAGAGATCATCATTTACTTATTTGCAGTATCATGTTTAGAAGGGACATGATGGCTATCACTATATTAAGATAGATGCACATAACTGTATTTAACATATCCAGAAGTCATTTATTAAATACTGTGATTATTCCAGATATCTTGCTCTATAGTTTTTTATGCTTTCTTCCTTGTGCAAAAAACATGAATGTTATTTAGAGATCAGGCAACAATTAGGTTCTACCTGCTCTAGGTAATCCATTAGGCTATGTCTATACTACACAGTTATTTCAAAATAAGCTATTCTGTAATAGTTATTCCAGAATAGCTTATTTCAAAATAGCACATCTACACTGCAGGGAAGCCTCAAAATTAGTCCGAGGAAGGCTTCCCTAATGTAGATGTGCTCTCTAAATTTAAAGCCCCAGGTCATTCTCAACTTAGAATGACCCTGGTGAGGGGCTATTTCAAAATAGCAGAAGTGGAGCGTCTACACTCGCCTTATTTCGAAAGCACTATTTTGGAATAAGCCATCTGATATTTCAAAATTATTTTGAAATAACAGAATTGCTGTGTAGACGCTCGCATAATTATTTTGGAGTAACAGACGTTATTCTGAAATAACTTTCCTGCGTAGTGTGAAGGCAGGAAAAAGGAGTTTGTGTGCAGCCATCTTAGTCTTGTTAGGAAGAGAGCAAGAGTCAGGCTAATTCTCGCTCTTTGATGATGCGAGAATTTTAATAAGACGCTGCCTTCGCGTCTCTCCTCCATATGGAGATAAGGATGGAATGCTGACTCCAGTGAGAACCTTGAAGATAAGGTAGTATCTGGGAGGAACTAAGAGATAATGGTCTAGGAATTGCAAGGTGATTGTTGCATAGTATATAAGCTGCTTCATAACCGTTTGTATTCGAAGATCTGCCGGGGGGGGGGGTGGTCTTCCCCGCCCCCCGGTCTGAATCAGGCTTCCCTTGCAATATTGCTCGAATAAACTGCCTCTGGCTACTTGTTGCTTACAAATGCAGAGTGAAGGCTTGTTTTCTTCCACAGTAGACACACCCTTAGAGAAAAAGGAGGAGTCTTTTTCCCTTGTCTTCTTCCTGAAATCTATTGAAGTAATACTGTGTAGGTTGAAAAGCTAGTCCAGACATTGAGCTATTGCTTGATATATGTTATTGACACTCCATAGGGAATTTGACCACTACTTCAGAAGCAAAGGATAGGGCAATATTTTAAATTATTCATTTTAGGTTAAGACAGGTGGATCTAATCAAATTGAGCAAGGAACCTCATGCATGGCTATACTTTAAGCATGTGGAAGGTGGATTTTATTTTAAAAAGAAAACAATAACTCTTTATGCATTGCCAGTCTTTCAGATATGGTCCCCAAAAAGTAATCAAAGAGTGGCTCACTGAAGTAGTATCAGAATATGTGAAGTGTAGTTTGCTTTACCTAAAACCAAGAATAAATTTACATAGAGATCAGAGTAGCACACAAAAGTCCTATGGGGCCTTGGAATCTATGAATCAATGAGGAGCAAAGACACCATTTTCCCGGGACCTTCACCTTCATTGATGTGGAAAGGGTAATTAGCATCTCTGGTTGGGTTCAGAAAAGTATTCAAAATGGCATGGTTGTGCAAAATTTCTAACACCTCTAAAATGGAATAAGATGACTCGTGTTTCCGATGCTTTATGCATCTCTCCTCAAAGTAGTACACCACCAATCTTCACATGCCATTATTTCTGCTTCCAGTCCACCCAAACCAGGGAAATCATCCAGACTGTACATATTGACAGAAGTACAGTACAGCATATTGTTGGAATTCAGCTTTTCTTGGGAGAGAAAAGAAAGTTTGGGCTGGTTCTTTGCACATTCAAAACTATTTACAAAACCATCAAAAGTTCCTTCTTGAAAAGCAATCTAAGGCAAAGGAACCTGGCATCAAAACTGTGCCCCAATGCAACACATACTTAAGCACACACTTGCTTCACTTTAGACAGGTGAATAGTCTTTTTGACTTAAATGAATAAGGAATGTAATTAAAATATTATGCATGTGCTTAAGTACTTCAATAAATCAGAACCTAATCTGGTATTCTTTAATCCAGTTCCCAGAGTGACAGCGATATCCTTCCTTTTAACATTATAGACCTAATCTATAGGTACCAAATCCAGGGCTGGAGCTACAGGTGCCAACTTTCCACTATGCTGGAGGGTGCTCACTGTTCAACCCCCCCAGCTCTGCCCTAGGTGCTGTTCCCCTCCACCTATTCCCCCTAGGATCCTGCCACTCCCTACCCTCTCCTCTGACGTGTGTCACACCCGTTCTTCCCCCTTTCTAATGTCTCCCACAGAGAGCTGATCCCAGTGGGCAGGAGGAAAAGGAGGTGGCGGCACTGACTGGTGGGGCTGCCAGTAGGTGGGATGTGCTGAGAAGGGTGGCGGGGAGATGATCAGAGCTGGTGACGTAGAACTGTTGCTCTGAGGCAATGGGCATTGGCCAATTCTGGCTCCTTAATCAGGTTTAGGTTGGCCGCTCCTGACCTAAACATTCGCCACACAGATTTTATCCTGGGGTTTTCTGTTATAGCTCTTCAATCTTTCACTGGGACAAAACTTTCATTCCTCATGAAGTCCTGCTTCAGGAAACATGCCCACTGAAGTCAGCAAGAGTGTAAGACCAGGGCCCATTATGTAACAAGGATATTTCTCTGCAATTCCAACACGTGCCTTGATGCTGTTCTCCATTTGTGGCATGTACGTTGCTCTCACTCTTCTGCATCTTTGTCCTGAAATCCCTTGCACTCAAATTAATGGGCAGTGTGTATTCATGCAGGGTATGCCATGGCTGAATATGTAATGTGCGTTCTTTTACTGCTAATGTCCTTTATTAGGACACCTGAATATTAGTGGCCCAAACTTGATATGATTAAGGTTTAATCAACTTCTGATTAGCACTAATGAACAAACCGAATACATGTTTTACTAAATTATTTGTCTCTTAAAATGAAAGTATGTTGGGTCCATTAATAAAAATTTGGGTCATTTCTGAGCAACTGTTGTGCTCCTGGGAGAAAATGGATAGAAAACAGCCAGCTTGTCATCAGATTAATGTCTCAGCATGTCTTGTCTAAGACAACAGTCAGGGTTCATGGGCTCTATTTTCTAGGGTTACCTAGGTTGAACACAAGGTTAGATAGAAATCTATAAGTATTCTCTGACAGAATAAGTATATTGTGTGCTTATGCCTCCAAAGAGAATCAGGGTTGTATAGAATGTAAGTCTAGGTCCAATTCTGTCCATTAGCTCTAAATGATAAAATGGGTGTAAATGCTAACTACCCCCCTCTAAACTCCTGTTTTTACAAAAAAAAGTGAATCAATACTTAATAATGATGATGGATATTTATGTGATTACTTCCATCCCAAAGCAATTTGCAACTCATGTATGCAAATGCCTCCATCCACAAAATGCAGCCTTGGTCCATTTAACACAGGGACTAGATAGGAAGGAAGAATTTGATGTGCCATACCAAAAAAGGATAAGGAGAATTTAAGTAACAGGATGCAATTTTAGATGGACAGGAGAGATGGTTAAATTCTTACTTTTCAGTCCACAGCCAGGAGGTCTATAATGACAGGAGATCAGAACCTTAGTTTTCCCTCACATGCCACAAGGGTTTTTTGTAGCACAATACTCTTTAGTGCCATGCTGGCGTATTGGCATATCAGAACTGACATACAATGAAGATTCCCCCCCAAACTATTACCAAAACCACATAAATTGGATTTTCTGTGGAGGACACCTTTCCAATTACTGACCTTGCTCTTAGCGGGAGAGATCTGACAAGATCACCACCCAGAGTGATGTTGTTTGGAGACTGCAGCACCAGTTAGCAAAAATTGCTGTGTGAACAGATGACTTCACTTCTCAGCATTTAATTGCTTTCTCATTTACTCTCCTGCTCAGCAAAAAATGTGTATTTACCATTTGAACAGCATAGCAACATTGAACCAATCAGTGTGTATTTACCCAGCTGCAGGCACAAGACAATGTGTGCCCTGTTACTGCAGGAGAATCCACTGAAATCAGATAAAGGGTCACCCGTGCAGAATGGATTGCAAAACTAGGGCTTAACATACACCGGGAGACCAAAACGAGTATTTGATTGTTTAAGTGTGCATGTTGAGATCTTCATTAAATGTTGAGATCTTCATTAAATTGCGACTAATTATTTTCAAGAAAAGCAAAAGGTATCAGTGAGCTAAACAGAACACAATATTGCAATCCCTGTATGTAAGCAACAAACCCAATATCACTCACATATCAGCTGGAATGATTAATGGAGAAAAATTGCCACAAACAGAAAGACTAATGAGACATTTACAAAATTTTCATATAATTAACTACAATCACTGTATTCTGTTCTTGCTTGCACCAAAAGTAAACTCAAAGCACTTCTCATGGAAATTGAGAATACAGTAGACTTACTCTGTATTTCACAGGTGTAACAAAATAGAATTTGACCTATTTTCCAGGTCACTGACTTAACAAAAACATCCAGTTTTCTTGATCGTGTAACTAATTAAATGAGTTTAGAAAGCCTAAAATGGATTTATTTGTAAGATATTGGGGAAAAAAAAGACATTTGGTTGAGGTGGCTGCTCTGAGGAAGAGGACTGATAATCACCATGGGCCCAATCCAAATCCCATTGAAGGGAACTGGAAGACTACCACTGACTTCATTGGTCTTGGATCAAGATCTGTATTCATGGATGAGGATAGGACGCTGAAGTTCTCAAACATCTCTGGTAATTTCCAGTGATGTTTGTTCACATTGTGTCCCTGAAAACACACTCTAAGGGAGGAATTCTCCCAACTGTGGCAGGCCCTTCCTGCTGTTGAAGTAGCACAAAAGTCAAGGATCCAAAGAAAAAATTCCCTCTGGCAGAAAATGAGGACAGGTGATTCCAATGTTTCAAGCTCCGGGGCAGTGTGCTGATGACATCTCAGAAACCAGAAGGGACAGAGTCATAGTACACACTCTTGTGGTGATTCCGTGCAGGGATGCCACTCATTGGCTGCTGGGTTTGGGCTACTTAAGACAGGCATCTACCTAAGCAAGGAATGATTCTTAGAGGTGAAGAATAACTATTCAGGTAGAGACATCTGCTGGAGAACAATATAGGGTGCACAATCTGTGGTCTGCTCCTGCCTCCCACTACATGCTGTGGAACTGCACAATTCCACTGTATGTTGGGGTTTTCTCTGCATCAGCATATGGACTAGGCATTATTTGCCCTTGATCTGATAAAGCCGGTATCGTAAAATACAAATGGAAGTGATGTCTTTTTAGTTATAGTCTCTCTTGCTTAAAAAGATGCTTTTCCTAACGTTTACCCCTGCAAATATTCACCTTAGTTTGTTTGTTTTTCGCAGTGTTTTTGTAGTCTTGTTTGTTCCAATTGATATCACCTCCCCCACCTTGTCTAATATCCTGGAACAACTTCTGTTGGTGAAAGATACAAGCCTTGGACTCTACACAGAGCCTTTGTCTGAGGGAAGAGACACACTTTGGGCCATCTAAGGTATTACCTCTCTTATCTCATCTTTATTTATGAATTAAAATGCTGGGACTCTCAAACCTATTAAGCCCAGTTCTGCTATATACAAGCTAGCTAAAGTCAATAAGGCTGCAAGAGCATAAGTGAACAAAATTGTTAGTTAAATTAACCCCAAATAGATTCATCCATAAAAAGTGGGATGCTCTACTTGAGACATTTAAATTAACAAGAACGTTACCCAAGCTATCACATTATTTCTAAAATATACTGCTCTTGCCACAGAGAGCAGAGCTCTGAGTCTATGAACATTGTAGACGTAACAAGGGTTTTAAAGGCACTATCATTCTAAACACTAGTTTAAGGATAAATATTAAATATAGAATAATCAGACTGGTCAAGACAAAGTAACCACTAACTTCTTGGGAAACATCCCCAGCGGGAAATCATTCCCCAGCATCCACTATAGGGTTTCTAGCTCCTTCTTCTGGAACATCAGGTACTAGGCATTATTATATTCATTAAAGTGAACTAGTGTTCTGAGCCAGTGAGGGAACTTCTGTATTTGTAGCCACTAACAGACTTTGCCATGTTTTGACTGTGGGTTTTTTAATCGTATTTATATTTTTAATTACGAATGTGTATAAGCTGAACTTAAACCAGCATCAAAAGAACTGCTGTATTTCAATTAACCTGGTCTTGCAACCTTGCTGTGTCAATGACAAAATGGTTTTTTTTTAACAAAAAGCTTGTGACATGAAAAAGGGCAGAGTTTATGACTAATCTAGTGTCTCATTTATTAGTTAATCAATGGATTCATCATTTAGTTTTATCAAAAGACTATGGAAGTGCCTTGTTATAAAAATTTAGAAGATGCCTGTCATTTCATTGGAACAAAACTTACAGCCTCTCTCTGCAATGCATATTTGTATTTAGGATTAAACATATAAACCATTTATGTTTAAAAAAAGAGTATTCTCTTAACTAAGTAGCTTTTTTCATTATTCTTGTACTCCTCAAATGCATTTCTAGTTAATAATTGGATTTCTGATGGCAGAAAAATATGTTCTGGATTATCTCAGCATCATATAAAATGCTGAAATTACGTACCTAAAAGCATACATTATTCATGAAATGTAAAACATGTGCCTTTAAATGGCTATTTCCCTCCCTCTGAATGTAATTAAACCTGAAAGCATACAGGGCATACAAGAATAATCAGAGTGGGAAATAAAGAATAAAATTAAAAATTTATTTGACAAGAGTTTACATTTATCAGGGATTTCAACGTATCAGAAAAAATTTCTCAATTTTCAACTGCTAGCACAATGACACCTTAAAAGTAATTTGTTCCAAAGAAAGCACAGCTAACTGCAACAAAAATCTGCTCTGATTTAAGCAAGGCCAGCAACTCTCAGATGTAAGCTTTCATACTTGTGCCTGATGATTGAAAGCAATGTGCAGTTGGAGACACCTGTGTTTAGTCTAAGAGTGGCAGCCTGACACCCCCAAGAGAGTTTTTGTGCTTGTAACACAGGCGTATGGGTCAAAATATTTATTTCACACAACAAGCATGAAACTTCATTCATTGATGTTATTTTCTTTCTAATTAAAGACTCATTTCGAAGCAGAGTGGAAATAATGCGTCTGCTGTGGTTATTATTTAATCAGTAATCTAGCATGCCAACCATGTATACCTCATAATAGCCCAGGGTCACTGCCCCACTTCCTGAGATGCCATATGGCTTGTCTAGAAGAACGGAAACCATAAATGACCCATCACTAGTTGAGTGATAATGTAAATCAATGAGGATAAGTATTTGGTTTTGAGAGCTGACTCATCCATTGTGGAAAGAAACATTAATCTTAACAACCTGGAGTTTTTTACATCATAGCAAAAGATGAAACATTCTTTTATCAGAGCTTTCCAGTAATAAAAATCAATCATTATCCATACACCAATTTCTTTCCTTTCTTTGCAAATACCTGTTTCCATTAGAAGGACTTCATTTCCAACTACTTTAGCAACATCTCACCTGTAAAGATAGGAACACTGAATCAGGGATGTTAAATATTGGTTAATTGAATAGTCAAGTAACCTCATTAATTCTTATTGGTTAGTTGACTATTCTATAGACCCCCGGGGGCTGGGACAGCAGCCAGTGTGCTCTGGCCTCACTCCTGAGGAGCACTCTGCATCTCTGTGCTGCTTTCTCTGCCTCAGGGTGCCAGGTGGGAGCTGGTCTGCGAGGGGAGCCAAATTTAAAAAACAGCTCCCCTGGTGGACAGGCTGCCTGTTGCCCTATGCTGCTGCCTCCAGTAAAGAGGCAGCAGCGCAGGGTGGCAGCAACCTCTGTTGAGGCGGCAAGGGGTCTGAGCTCCCAGATCCGATGTGAGCCAGAACTGAGCCAGGCTGCCTGCCCACCCAGCTCCTAATACGCTTTAAATGCAGAGCCACAGCAGAGGTAGGTTCTGGACCTGGCACAAACCAGAACTGAGTTAGACTGCTGGCCAGCCTGCTAAAGAATTTACTGGTGACTTGGGGGTGGGGGCGAAGGGAAAAGGATGCAGAAGGGGGGCAGAAATGTGTAGTCTATACATTAGCCTATAAGCTTTTGCTAATCAGTTAATCGACACTGTTACATCACTACACTGAATCCAAAATTAACTGATGAGCGCCAAGGGCAAACACCTCCCCCCCCCCCAAGACTAGTGATTAATAGTAACTTTAAAAATATTTCTTTGCTGCGTGTAATCTTAGTTTCACAGAGAAGCAAGGAAGTGCCAAACCCGTAAACTTCAGTCTGTTCTGTCATCTGAGCAGACTATCATCTGAATTCATTGCTGCTCTGGAACCACTTGTTCCTCTTCTCTCAGTTAAGCATCTCCCCTTTCAGCAATATAACTAAACACATGCTTAACTAACAATGTAAATCGCTGCCCTATAAAGCCTTTAAGCACATGCTTAACTTTAAGCAGGTGCATAGTCCTGTTAAAGCCAAGCATGTGCTTAAGCGTTTTATTAAACAAGCTTAAAACAGAAGTTACTGCTGAAAGTCAGTTACATTACATGGGTATGAAACTGGCTAAAAAATCTTAAAGCCCACAGCCCCAACAGACATAATTTTCTCTTAATCGAAGAGGACGACTTATGTTTTTCTCTCTACTTGTCAGTACCAAGGGAATTCATCTACCATATTAAAAATGTGACCACCTAAAAGACAATGTAAACCAATCTGATGCAGAATAACTTTGGATAAATCAAATACTCAATGAGTACAAAATGGTAAAGCACAATGTACATATATAGGACAGTATAAAAGAGTCATAATATAATCCAACCAAAAGCTCAATGACTACATCAAACAATATATCATGATGAACTCCAGAACCTACATCCTGGGCATATCTAAATTCAATAAGTCAAGGCCTTCCGCTTCCACTACCAGTGGTTTTACACCAGTGTAACTCCATTTACCCAAGTGGAAATACTTCTAATTTACACTAGTGCACCTGAAAGGAAACCTCAGTTTTTGAAACACTGCCTCCATTATATAGTAAGTTCTCATCTAGAGAACAGGTATATCTACTGTGGAATACTTGCCTACCAAAATTTGGTTATCACAGTGTGAGTTCACTTTTAGCTGAGTGTGGATCTTTCGCCCCCTCTAGTGGCTAAACCCTATAGAGTGATTTCTGCACCTGCTACTGCCTGCAAGATCCTTTTCCAAGTTACTAGATATGGTCTGTTTTGTTAGCTAAAATCAAAAGACCCTCATCCATTTAGCTCCAAAGGCATTAGGTTCAATCCACATGGATAATCTATCCAGGAACATCACTGCATTATGATCATCTGACTCACGGGGTAACAGAATGCTAATCAATTGGGAAGTTCTGTTGGAACACAGATAGCGCCACATAGTCCCAGATGAGGCTTAATTTATTAATTTTTAGAAAGGGTTTTGAGAGTCTTGCAAGGACTACATCATAGAAATGCAAAATAGTTATTTAAAAAAAGCAAAGGAGTAGATAAAGATCTGTAGGGTTCCATCCCTATAATAGTTCTCTATTACTGCCAACTAAGTTTTAGCTGGAATTCCTCTGGAAGATTTACCAGTTTGGGAATCAGTCTATTTAGGACAGATTATTTTTGGTAGCCAACATATTGCCCCAGATTTTTCCTACAGCCATTATAGGCCCACATTCTGCAATTGGATCCATGCCAGCAGACCCTTCATATCTATATGAAGCTACATGGAATTCACTGGGACTCCATAGGACACTAAATAGCATAGACATCTTGAGATTTTATCATGAATCTCATGCATAAGGGTTTTCTGTCAAGCCCCAGCTCCTCGCAACCGGTGGTTCCATAAGAATCTCAGCTTTCATTTAAAAAGGTGTTAGACAGGATGAGAGAACAAACCCCGCATCCTACAGACACTGATGAAAAAAATAGGATAAACAAATCCATCAAAAATAGACTAGCCATCATAATTACATCCCAAATCTGGAACACAAAACCTAAAGCTCAAGAGTCCCCCCCCCTTTTTTTTAAACACTTGAACAATCTTTTTAAGACAACGTCTTTTTGCAGAGGGGTGGGGAAAAGGGGTCTGAAGAAAGTATTATTCACCTTGTGCAGTAGTTTTTTAGTTGTGCAACACTGTGGGTGCTCTGCTTCAGGGGTATCTGCATCCCTGCACCTCGGATTAGAGATTTTAGGTACCGGTAGTAATGTCTGTTTCACTCACACGTACGATCTCCAGCTTGGGCTCTGCCTCAAGGCTATTTAGTACTGCAGAGGCAAACCACTGTCACTATCTTCTCTAAGGGTGCATCTACAAAGCAGGGCTTAACTCAAAAAAAGCCCATTGATAAGAACTTTGACGTAGAGGGGAGGAAGATGAATCATGCAGCACCCACCGTGGGAAAAATCAGAAGTGTCCCTAATGGTGGTACACTCTAGGGCTATGTCTACACTCGCGGCTTCTTGTGCAAGTAATATTCAAATGAGGCTAAGCGTGGAACACCGAGCCTCATTTGCATACCTAATGAGCCACCATTTTTGCAGAAGAGGCTCTTGCAAGGAGCAGTATCTGCACTGCCCCTTCTTGCGCAAGAAAAACCCTGTTGCGCAATGCCATTACACTTATTACTTTTCAGGAAGAACGGCATTGCGCAACAGGGTTTTTCTTGCACAAGAAGGGGCAGCGTAGATGCTCCTTGTGCAAGAGCCTCTTCTGCAAAAAATGGTGGCTCATTAGGTATACAAATGAGGCTCAGCAATATTCCACACTTAGCCTCATTTGCATATTACTCATGCAGGAAGCCATGAGTGTAGACATAGCCTAGTTGATTCTGCAGCAGCACTTGTGTTGGGGATTCAAGTCTAACAGAGGGTGAACTCAAATTGGGGATACTGATTCATAAGGAATCGGATACTGAGTCATGGTAAGCACATAACTGGCACCTGCTCATGCTTTTGCTGAACAAACTGCTACTATAGAATCATGGAACTGGAAGGGACCTCGACAAGTCATCAAGTTGAGTCCCCCTGCTCTCAGTTCAGAGCCGAGCAGAAGAATGACTTCATGCCTTGCTTACAAATATCCTGTTAATGCATCTCAGAATGAGGTTTGCTTTTTTGCAATGGTGTCCCACTGTTGACTCATATTTAGCTTGTGGTCCACTATGACCCCCTACATCTCTTTCTACAGGACTCCTTTCTAGATAATCTCTTCTCATTCTGTATGTATGACACATTGTTCTTTCCTCCGTGGACTTTACATTAGTCCTTATTGAACTTCATCCTTATGCCGCATCCCTGTCACAATGATCGACGTGGAGCAGTCAAGGGATGGGAATGGCGATTCTCTTGTACCCTAGGGAATTCAGGAGACCAAGATGTCATTGGTCCTGAGTAATGGGGATCCCAGTGTATAAGAGCAGTGAGTCTTTGGGGAAATGGAATCCCTGCAGTATCCCTGGTAGTATTTGGTACTCGTAAGGATTGCTGAGCGAAAGCCGTTGATGTAGAGGGAGTCAACGTCAACATTACTTGTAGTCTTCTGCACACCAGTGAGTGGCTAGAAGACAATATCCTGATCTTTTGAATCGCTTAAGTGCTTGGTTCTCAGGCTCTCCTGGTCTCCAATAGCACCATTTTAGTGGAGCATACCAACACTCCTTTCTCTTATGATACTGATATCACTAAGCCTGTACTCTTCAGGTCTTTAGGCTTACTCATAGAACCAATGTCTATAGCCTCATGAGTACTTAGTCATAGATCTGTTGGTACTGAGGTGATTGGCTTGGCTAGGGATTTCTTGTGCCAGGTCTATTCTTTTGTTTGGGGACTTATTTGGTTTTTGGAACTTTTCTGAGGAGGAATCACCAGTTTTCTGTCTTTGAAGTCACAACAGAGTATGGCACTGACGACATGGACACCAGTCAGGTCATCAGGAACAAGTGTCCCTGGGAGACTCTGGGTCAGAGGCTGGTTTAAGTAATGTTTCCATTATGAGGCATCCGAGCTTTAACTTGTGATTTTTTTTTCTTGCCCTTCATTTTTAAATTTGGGGCAGAAAGTGTACAACTGTGGTATGTGGGACTTTCAAAGACAGCGAATGCAGCATGAATGGCCATCACTGACCGGAATACCTCTGCAGGAGAGGCAGCATTTAAATCTGGGGGATCCAAGCCTATCCTTTTTAGGTTTCACTCCTCTGAAAGGGAAGAGATGGGGAAAAAACCTCTTAAGAATGGGGAAATAACCATCTTAAAATACAATGAAAGACAAGGCTTTTAATAAGAGGAAAGGTAGATTAACCTAACAAAGGTGAGCTCTTGCAGCTACACTATGAACTGGGAATAAAAATAAAAAATAAATTGCGACTTCAATTCTTTAAATGCTCCATCTCAGGTCAAAAGTGGCTCAGATGGAGCTGCAGATGATTAGCCCAAGCAGTTCTAGATAGCTTTGAGGGCAAGCACAATGCAGGGAGAGCACATGTGTAGACTTAATGGATACTGCACCCTAAAATCTCCAATCTGAGGTGCAGGGATATA
Source organism: Apalone spinifera (assembly GCA_030068395.1). Taxonomy (NCBI): domain Eukaryota; kingdom Metazoa; phylum Chordata; order Testudines; family Trionychidae; genus Apalone; species Apalone spinifera. The sequence continues at coordinate 137,646,993 of CM057845.1, read as the reverse complement.
CTGACAGACACTACTTAAAGAATCATGGGGTCTGAATTCTAGTAATAAGCAATCCTAGCTAAAAGTTCACCCATTCAGAATCAGGGCCAAGACTGGAATCTTAGTTTGATCTATTAAAATCAGCGAGATCAAAATAAATGTAAAATATTATGGTTGATTTGCTCTTTGCAAAATTGTGTGAAAGTTAGTAATAAAGTAAATTTAAAGGGTATAGCATGCATACAAAGTAACTCTCCTCATGCTTCCCACCAATCTTCTTTTGCAAGAAAAAAATCAAAACATCTTTTCAGATGTATGCACATGATTAGTTTGGGCCCATGGTAAGCTAAGTACTTGTGCATGGAAGTAGGCAATCTTCAGCATTCTGGGAGTTCTTGTTTCCAACTAGGATGAATATGATGTGTCTGCATAGAGAATAATTCAGCACAGCAGCTGCTTTATCCTGTTTACGCTTGGGGTGGCACTTTTTAAAAAAAACACACACGTTGCACATTGTTCAAAGCTTGAGGAAGTCCTTTCGAAAGTTACATAGTTGTGTCAGATGTTGACTTACCAGAAGATATTTTGTTGGCATTCTTTTGCTGATAAGGTTTCTGAAAATGTGTTTCATGAAAACATTAGTGCAGAAATAGGTACATTGGGGGTACTGGACTTTCTGTTGAGTCTCTTTAGGTTCAACAAGACTGCTCACCTGACAAGTATACTACATTAGTAATTGCTCTATGGCTGTTTAATATGTTTGCCTGTTGATTTGAGTAAATCTCATGGGGTCTGTTTTTTGTCTACATTCACAAAGTACTGACAGCCAGCCATTTTTGTCTTCTATAATTTAATGAAATCCAATTTCCCCAGTCTGGTGTTCAATGCTAATAGTCCATATACAAGTTCATTTTCTTTATTAAAACATAAAAGGTAGTGGGAAGACGACACATGAGGGAAAGATCAGGGCACGGTCATTACTCTGAGTCCCAGCTCCTAGATTTGCTAGGCATTTGACCATGTTACAGAGAGGCATGTTACATTACTAAGATTCTAGCCAGAAAAATGACCAAAGCACTTTGAGTAAGAGTGAGCCATGCATTCCAACACTCCTGTGAAGAGAGCATTAGGATGCCTATTTTATGTATGAAGGAACTGAAGCAAAGGGAGAGGAAATGACTTGCCCAGGGCCTCATTCTGCTCCTACTGAAGTCAATGGTAAAACATCCATTGATGTCAACAGAAGCAAGACCCAGCTCTGCCTTGCATTGTGTGTGAACAAAACCCAGGCTTTTCAATTTACAGTGCTGAGCTTTCTCCTGTCAAGCCATGCTTCTTCCCAAAGAACTCTTCCTGAGGTACAGTATATCTAGCTTGATAAAATACTTATATAGCCCTCATGACTGCAACAGCCAAGCCTCACACAATATTTATTTTCACAACACCCCTGTTCAGTAGGGAAGCATAATTACTATCCCCATTTTGTGTGTGGCTAACTAAGGCAGAGGGAGACTTCAGCAGCATGTAGTGCCATGTAAAATACAGACACTACATGTGTGGCTACATGCTACAATGATGGGCTCTAGCTTTCCCTGCTATCTTCCCCGACAGAGCTGTTCCTGGCCACAATGACAAATTCCAGACAAGAGGAAATCCCATAACATTTCCCTACTTCCTCCTCCCTCCACCGTTGCTCAGGGAAGCAGTGGAACAGTTGACTGCTAAAAATAGCAGCATCGATGAGGGAGGGACTACCAAGGCATGTAGAGAGCAGTGCATGGTACATACAAGGAGTTCAAGTGTGTAGGGTATTTTATTCTACTTGCTTAAGCCAGGCCTGATGGCCTACACTACTGTTATATCCACGCTCATGGTCCAATGTCAGTAGTCTACTCCCTGCCATAGGCATAGGGATCTTAATGACTTGCCCAACATCCCACATACAGAAGCCTGTGGCACAGCATGAAACTCAACCCACATCTCCCAAGATTTCATCCAACCACCAGGCCATCCTCTTTCTTCATTGCTGAATGCCAGAGATGAAGGGTCTAGACAATGTAAGTACAGTAATTTGTTTATACCATGTATGTTTAGTCCATTTATTGTAAACCTTTGAGCCCCAATCTCACAAATATTCAGGTGAATCATATAAAGAAAATGAAAAGAAAACTAAAAATTATTAAAATATTCTCGCATGGGAGTAGCAAGTAGATTTAGCAAGAGATCATGGAAGATCACAACAATGCCCCTTTGCTGCTAACAGCCAGGTTGCAGGCACAGAATATCCCATCCTGTGAGGTGATAGCTTTAATGGAAGTTAAGGTGGCTCAGCTCCTCACAAGATCATACCATGTTGGAGGAAGTACTTCTGCTATACATCCAGCAGCCCTACTATTATTAATATTACTGTATCAGCTTCTACCATCTCTGGCCATGTCAACATCTACCTCTTACTTTGAGGTTAATTATGGTCCACCTGCTAATCCTCATGTGATCAATGTCCATGCAGATTCTCTGAGATTTCCCCAAAAGTTATAGTTTTCTCAAAACGAAGAAGTTATGAGACTTAACAGAGCAACAGTCTGGATTGGAACAATGAGTGCCGGCTGCAAGTCAAGTGACAGTGCTTGAAAAGAGGACATGAAAAGCAAAATATACTGCAAATTTCCCAGCCATGCAGTTTTGGAATAAGTCAGTCACAAAGCACTATGCAAACCACTTTTGACTTGTAATGAAGTTTCCAGCAAGCATTAAATTCACAGGTGTCTTTAAACGACGTATTTTTTAAGAGTCCAAGTCACAAAATTTGGATCCAGTTTTGGCATGCTCCCAAAAATTGCATGGATTTGTATCCCATAGCACTCAAGTCTGCCTCAGAAATAGGGACAATTTGTAAAATTTGGATCTAAACCTAGACTCAGGGTTTTGAGCATCCCTCATGTTCAGAGGTGTTTGGATCTATGATTTTCTGTTCCAGCCCAAGTCTAGTTCTCCTCCAAAGAGACTTGGCATAGCCCTAGGAAGCTGTAAAATTTAAAATAATATGATCTCCAGTAAACTTAGGGATATTGCGTGACTGCTATCACAGAGAAATAGTCTGCCATAGTCAACTAGTAAACTACCACATGAACATACTTATATTTTGATAGCTGTGCTCTACTAGGACAAGACACACTTTGCTCGAGAACTTCTTTGCAGCCAAGTACAAAGAGGTGCTTTTCATGCCCTCTATATGTTGCCAACCTTGCTTGACAGGTCTTTGACTTGACCGGAAGGCCAAAACACTTACATGTGAATGAATATCTTCTGGGAGTAAAACAAATAGTCCCTCACTAAGCTCTCCAACCCTGGCTTTAGGCCTTGCTAATTCAGCCCTTAGTGATTGGGCTCTCAATAAGCCCTGTCCCATTCCGGCAGTTTATGCCACTTTAACTATGGCCATTGGGGGAATCCTGGACCATCCACTACTCTATGTTCCAACCTGGGGACTGTACAAACAGCTACAATTTCAGTTTGTTGCTGCTTCTTCCTTCTTTTAACCCTCCCTCTTTTAGCTCCACCCTTCTCATGGTTAAGGTTCTTAGGTTTTTCCTCCATGTAACACAGCCATGCGAAAACCAAAGCCAGAACCAGACTCTGGCTACCCCCCAAACTCCTTTGGCTAGAGCAGAACACTCTTTCCTGCCCCTTTGGTCCCCACCAGGAACTGAACTGCTGAGGTCTTTCAGCTCCTTTTACCTGAACCTAACAGCCTTTGACTGGCTGCTTCCATAAAGCTTTTTCTGGAAGGTTTGGAGGACCCACCTTCCCTGATACTTTATTGCTTCCCAGGATGGGTAGGACCATAGGAAGGACCTGTAGGGTTCCCAGCCCTCCACAATTGTCCTTGCATCCCCAGGAATTAAAGGTAAATAATTTAATTCAACATTAAGCCTCCAGGAATACATCCAAACACAACTGGCATCCCTACATAAGAAGCCACAAAGGCCAAGCACAAGCCATCACACTTATTCTTTCACAAGGTATGGGGCAGAGTCAGGAGCAGTATCGTATAGATGTTTTCTCATTGTCATCTCTAGCTCTGCCGCACGATTCCCTCAGGTTGGAGCTCATTCAGTATAAACCAATGAACAGGTGGCAGGACAGCCTCAATTTCGTGATTCTCTTCTGTCCTGATCCACCAGACCCCAGATGTACTAACCTTTCAGACACTGCACAGTATGTCATTTTCCTCTCTCCTCTCTAAGGCAGTTGTAGGGGAAGTAATCATGGGTAGATATTTGTGGGCTGTTTAATACATCTATTAAAAACAACACATCCAGAATTCTAAATAGATACTTATGATTTCATTTTAGAAATTAATAAGCAAGGCTTTTATAAAAGACTGCGCTGTGCTCAGACTAATCCAGAGTCATTTGGAACATCTTTTACCCCCACCAGATTCACTCTGGCACACACATCTGTTACTATATTCCTTACAGTAACAAAACAAAAAAGGTGTCAATGAACATCCCACGCCACATTGTTTCACATTGCTTAAATGTGGTTCTGAATGATTGGTCTCCTGTATTAAAGGAAGGGAATTTGATAAAATCTATTAATATGTTTCTCAGTTCCACCAAAGATAAAGAAGATATAATGCAGATATGAAAGGAAACTACTAAGTGGGGAAAGCCAGAAAACAAACAGCAGGCAGGAGTTGCCAACTTGTTAAAATTGCTCTGCAGATTACATGATTACAAGGTTTTAGGAATAACAAAGTTGAATTTAACCAAGAACTAGTCCTGTACATATAAGCAACATGAAGCTCAATAGATCTGCTCAAGCATGGTGGGGCTACTCACACACTTACGCATTTGCAGGATTGCAGACAAAGTTGGGAAACACATAGCAGAAAGCTCTACGTACAGCCAACTAATCTTACTGCCTATTCAGTTACCATATATTTATAATGGGAGCATTAAGTCAAGTGGTCCCTGGGGTCAGCTGTTTGTATACATAAGTAGGAAATAACACTATAGCCGCTAACTCCAGGAGTCATTAAATATTTGAAAAATAGCAGATGAACCTGGTATTGCTTGGGTCAACTCAATTTTGGGGGGGAGGGAAATAAATAGAAAATGCACATGCTTTATTGAAATCATTGTATTTTTTCACAAAATACAGTGGTTTTTTATGACGTTAATGTTTACTTTAGATTTCTTTAAAACGTGTTGGTTAAAATTTGTCCATAGATTTTTAAATAAGAATTCCATCAAATGTATTTTTTTCTTCACCCCTGAAAACCCTTACCATTTGCTCTGGTTTACCAAAAAAAGGGCTACAGTCAATTTGATAGTTTTCAAACCTTAAGCATTGATTTAGCTGTGTGAAAACAGAGTACTACTCCAAATTTCTCTGCTTCTCAAACTTCACAGAAGAGAGAAAATCTTATTCCAGGTTCATCCTATTTTTCTGGCTAATTTGGTTCACTCTTTCAACGTTAACACAGTTATATCAATTTTAAGGACTGTCCTATCTTTTCTATTTGGTTTTTATGAGAAGCAGTCCTATTCCAGGCACATTCCATTTTCCTTGGCACAACCTAACCCTTACATTGCTTTAAATTAGGATACGAATCTGTATACTGAATTTAGTTATTCTAGCTCTTACCGTTTAGGAGGAATTATTGATCAACTAGATCAACTCTCAAATATATAGTACAGGGTGGATTATGTCACAACATTTGACCAATCTGTCAAAAATTACAAGCAGAGTTTTTATATAAACTGATCATTGAACAATTGCTCTTTTAAATACATTGCTTGATATCTGAAGTTCTGTTTCCACTCGTAACTAGGTTTACTTAAATTAGACATGAACGTATACAATATAATAGGAGATAGACTTGAAAGGTCAGAGGTGAAATCACAGCAATTGGATCTGGCCCACTGGCCGGTATTTGCCCACTCCTGCTTTAGATTGTGCCGAGGAACAGTGGACAAATCTCAATCTGTGTTCTTTCTAAACTGAAAAGCCAATTGACCATGCAAGAGTCAATCATGTATCACACACAACTGGTGATGTGCATTCAAAGAGCTCCTCCCCCCACTGCTCTGCAGCCTCTTTGCTCCTACCCCCTGCATTGAAGACCTTGGCTAGCAGCTGCCAAGACACTCCTACCTCCAGTGCAGAGCAGTGTGGCGAGTGAGGGGTGCGGATGTCAGGATATCCCCTCCCTCCTGCCCATTTACCTCATCTCCACTGAGTAGGAAAGGAGGGACATGACTCAAGAGCAGGATGGAGCTGCTGGCAGGCTGAGGTCCAAATAAGCTTCTGGTGAGTGTGGCTGTGCTTGAAGAGACAACTCCTCCTCATAGACTTCGCCAGCAGCCAGCACACCCCTCCCCCCCCCAACCATTTCTGTCTGCCCCTCTCTCATATACATTTGTCTTCCAACACATTTGTGCTGTTTCTGGCATCTTTCTGCAATGCATATTTCTTCGCTGTAATTTTATTCTTTCAAAATGCAGCTTTTCATTTGACAGATTTAATTCACTGAGCAGTGAGTTCTAAAATGCCCTAACCTGTCCTGGATGGAGTAATTATACCTATGTTCGATTTTTTTTTTTAAGTTATGCTTTTATTTTCTTCTGACAGTGCACATCACCACATACAACAAAATAACTTTTTCCATCCATGTGTGCAATGAAGAGGGAGCATTGCTCTCAACCTACTGGTCAGACGTAACCAGATTCCGTGTTGGTGATGACAGACCAAGAATATAAATCAACATAAAAAAAAATCTGACTTCCCTAAAACTGAATTCAGAATGCTTCCCACATTAGGTCTGTTTTCTCAAATTCCCACTTAAAAGGAAGGGGTTTAAATAAGGATACATAAAAATAGTGGTTCTCCACCCATGGAGAAATTAGCACATAGTGCAGCCCATCTCAGCTGTGTTTTAAAAAAAAAAAAAACCTGGAACTGGTTGCTTGGCTCTGTGTCCAGGGCTCCAATCCTGGCCTTGCTCTGTGGAAGTGTCTCTGGGAGTCACAGGACATTGGGGTTTGTGGGTAACACTGTTTTCAACCTGCAGTCCAGGTAACAAATGTAGAACCACTGCATTAGAAGAATGAATGAAGCACGCTATGTTCCTTCTGACACAGGAGGCTGAATCTCATCCACCCTTACAAGCCCTTTCAAAAATGTATTTTTAAAATGGAGGTTTCCCTTCTTACAGTACATTGTAAAAGCCTAAAGAGAATATTTTGTCCTAATCTCAGAGTTGTCTTTCAGCCAAAGGGTCCTGCAAAATCCTGTTTGCCCTAGAGATTGAAGATACAATTTTACCAATATTAAGGTTATTATTTCTGCCAATTCTGTCTGCAAATCTTAAATGCTAGCTCAGTTCTCCTAGCTCCTCACCCGCATTGGGCCAGATCATCAGGTAGTGAATTTAGTGTAGATGCAGTGAAGTCAATGGACTTATTCGAGTTTATACCAAGTATGGTCTTGGTCCATTTATTGTAAACCGTCAAGCCCCAATTCCAAAAATATTCGATGCACATGCTTAATATATCCATAAGTAGCACCACTAAAGCAATCTCTCTCACTCATTTTACTCAAGCTTAAATAATATGACCAGGCCCATGTCTTTATTTGGGAGAACTGAACACCCTATCTGTAGAACCAATGGACGAACCCCACCCTGTGATACTATAAGGGTTGGGTGGCCCCCTAGTTCTTGGAGAGAAGAAATAAAGCAAACATCAGGGTACAGTACCCTCAGCCACCTTCATCCAATCTATCCCCAGTGGAACCCCTTCTAACTATAGAGCTGGAAGAGACCTCAGAAGGTCATCAAGTCCAGCCCCCTGCCCTAGGCAGGACCAATCCCAACTAAATCAACCCAACCAGGGCTTTGTCAAGCCGAGACTTAAAAATCTCTAGGGATGGAGACTCCACTACTTCCCTAGGTAACCCATTCCAGTGCTTCACCACCCTTCTAGTGAAAGAGTTTTTCCTAATAGCCAACCTGGACCTCTCCCACACAACTTGAGACCATTGTTCTGCCATCCATCACTATTGAGAACAGACTCTCTCCAGCCTCTTTGGAACTCCCTTCAGGAAGTTGAAGGCTGCTATCAAATCCCCCCTCACTCTTCACTTGTGCAGACTAAACAGACCCAATTCCCTCAGACTCTCCTTGTAGGTCATATGCTCCAGCCCCCTAATCATTTTGGTTGCCCTCCGCTCGACCCTCTTCAATGTGTCCACATCCTTTTTGTAGTGGGGGGCCCAGAACTAGACCCAATATTCTAGATGTGGCCTCAAGAGCTGAATAAAGGGGAATAATCACATCTCTGGATCTCCTAGCAATACTCCTCCTAATGCAACCTAATATGCCATTAGCCTTCTTGGCTACAAGG
>CM057845.1:137603529-137635717 GCA_030068395.1 Apalone spinifera | reverse complement strand
CTTCCACATCCCGTATCTTAGCACCTGGCAGACAGCACACCCTTCTATTCTCTGATCAGCTCTGGTTACAGGCCTATCTATTCTTCTTAATAAGGAGTCCCCAGTCACGTAGACCTGCCTTTTCCTAGTGATAGTGCGATTCTCTGGTCTCTCTTGCTTCGTCTGGCTGCAAGTCTTTGCCATTCCTGTTTTCCCTTGTAATCTTCTTTAACCCATCCTGTATCCTCCTGGTGCTCATTATTGGTATTGTCTCCATTAACTCTTCCCCTTTATCTATGGGACTAGCCACTCTTCTCTTCTTCCTTACCCTTCTATCTTCATTATCTAGCTGCTGTACCCCTTCTTCATTCTCCAACTCCACATACCTGTTCTTGAGCTCAATTTTTCCTTCACTGACCCATTTTTCCTCTGCCTAGTTCTTAGTCACATGCTGCCACTGTCCATTTTCTTCACCCAGCTGTCCTCCCTCTGAGGCCCTTGCCCCTGCTTCTATCTGCATATCTAAACTTCCCCCCTTCGGCCATGTCATGCCTTTGTGCCATCATCTGCTCAAACCCCCTTCTAAACTCAGAATTTCCACCTGCATCTCCAGGCCTCGGATCTTTTCTTCCATCAGCTCTATCAGGTGGCACTTCATGCAAACAAAACTCCTTTCAGGTAACCCCTCCAGAATCATGTACATAACGCAGCTACCACATCCAATCATCCTCCTTGTGTTCTCTACTACTTGGGCCATGGCCACTACTGCCTCTATGCTTTATCTACTTTCTCACCAAAATCCTATTAGTCCGGTGAACACAAAAACAAACCAAAACACCCCCTCCACAGCAAAAACAAACTCCAAACAAGTCCCAATATCAAACTCCCTTTACAAACTCCCACTCAAACTCCCCTGTTTACAGCTCTGTTTGCTGGCTCCTGTGCCGCTGCAGTTATCTATGCCACTGCCTAACTAGAAGGCTACCTTTATAGGACCCCTAATCAGTGAAGCCCTGCCCCCCAATCAGGGCTCAGCTTCTCTCCCAGCACACCGCCCTTACAAGCCTCCACACATACAAACAATATAAATACAAAACCAAATACAAACCTCTCCCCCAACAGAACTCCCACCCAAACTCCCCCACCCACAGCCCTGTTCGCTGGCTCCTGTGCCGCTGCAGCTATTTAGAAGCCAACCATTTCCAGCTGCCAGTCACAGCACACACACAGGGAAGGGGAAGGGGAGGAGAAAGGGGAAGAAGGAAAAAACCCCACACCTCACTCACAAACACAGAAGGAAAAAAACCTCACTCAACACAAGCTCAGCACAGAGCAAGAAAATCCCCAAACACAACACACACTGCAGACAGCCACTTCCCTCAAGAGTCCTGTATCTGCTTCTCTTTTACCTGGAGAACTCTCTCTCTAAACTCCTTTAGCACTCACCTGTATATTTTAAAATAACACACTTCTCCTGGCATCTAATGTAGTTAAATCCTATAACTTAACTGGCAAAAGTCTGTGCCTCAGGGCCAATACTATTTGAACCCTCTCTAAGTCTGACACCCTTGGGATCTAACCAATGCTGAACCAGAGAATTTGCTGAACCAGGGAAGGTCAGTATTGTCTAGAAGCATTACCAATACTTCCACTACTTATTGGGCTCTTTGAAGATATTTAGGGGGTAAATTAGCTCAACAACAGCACAGATTGCTGAGAGCCAGGACTGGTGGCTATAAACAAACTTTATGGGACTACGGGAAACTTGGCCACACATGATAAGTGGACATCTGACTAACTAAAACCATGCCGGACAACTGATGTTGCCAGATGAGAGGTTCAACCCATAGTTCTGGAGCTAAAGCCTGTTAATGAAGAAAGATGAGGATGGTTATTGCGTTTGTATTTATTTTTGAAAGTTCTCTTCAAAGGTAGAGAAAAAAGTTACATACAAAGTGTGATAATGTTAAATTTGGAAAATCAGACACTCAAGTCAGGAAGTGCCAGATTTATTGTTGCTTGTGCAATGTTAATACAGCCCCATGTTCATGTGCATTGTGTTACAGTCTGCAACTATATAATCACATAATTCCATCTTCCCCCTCCCCCCAGAATCATTCATTCAATGAAGTAGACGCACAAGGAGACAGTCTCAAGGTTGCACAGGCAATTGCAGTCTGACATTTCCTGACTTGAGTGCTTGACTGAGCAGACTTTTTCTGAGCAGGTTTTTTTTCTGAAATAATTAATTCTAACAGAATTATCATTACTCCTGCTCTTTGCGAGTTGTCTTGAGAGATCTTCAGAGTATAACACTAAAGAAAATGCAATTCAGAATATTATTTTGTAGTATCTTTCATACAAACTATGTTTTCCAAAAGTTTGTAACTGTGATATTATTTAACAGTAGCAGAGAGGAAAAAAAGAAATGAAGAGGTATAAGCAAGAGGGAAAATGTGAGATTTAAAATGTGATATAAAAATCAATGAGGTGGTGATGGGGTGAACAATTTCTTCAACATTCAACTTATTGAAATGGCCCAGATTCATAAGAAAGAATTTGGTGTCCTCATATCCTATAATGGCCTTTATAACAAATGTTTCCATCTAAAACCAACGTTGCCAATAATTTTACTGCAGATCTCATGATCCATTGTTTATTTCTTACAACCTCAATTTCTGGAAACATGAATCTCAGTTTTCTTTTAAATAAAACAAGCAAAATGTTAGTTCTTATGGGTGCAGAGAAACACACAACCTTGAAAGCCATGACCCTCAAAGGATAAAGAAAAAAGTAAATAAAAGAAGAGAAGGCAAACAATTAGACCCCAGCTTCAGCCCCCAACTACTTTTTTTTATTTAGAAATAGAAGCCAATCTTATTTTTGGATGCTTGAATTTGGCAATATTATGACAGAGAGAGTAGGGAAGGAGTCTCCCAAGCGTACACATTTAAAGTTGGGCATAAAGGCCCCAAGTATTAAGACCTCAAACTATGACATCTCTTTAGAAATATAAAAGAAAGGAGAGAAAACAACTCAAGTCAAGAATATTTGCCAGTTGGAAGACAAAGTTACAGAAGGCAGACAGGAGTTAGCTACGGCCCTAAAGTGGCTGTTCTGTGTTTAAAATTTGCCTGATCAAAGAGACAGAAAGACACAGTAGGAAAAAGAATTATTCTGAGAGAACAACCCTGTGTTAGAGTCTCCAAGGATAGCCATGTTAGTCCACACAGTGTTATTTTGGAATAATTAACGTTATTCCAAAATAACAGTCTGTGTCTACACTTCAAGCAATTATTTCAACATAATGCCAAGCTGAAGGATTTCTTACTCAGACTCCAGTAACCCTCATTTTACAAGGAACAAAGGTAGTCAGAGGAAGAGGGATCTCTGACTTCTTGCTGTGTAGACAGCACCAAAAGCCCAAATAAGCTATTTTGACTTAAGCTTCAACTTCAGCTACGCAATTAAAGTAGCTTATTTTGGCATTAGCCCTGTGGTGTAGATGTGCCCAAACTGAAAAATCCTAAAGAACGAATGGTCCTACAGCACCATTTTAATTTTTTTTTACCCTGTATTATAGAGTTAATTCAAGCCATAATGTCCAAAAAAGCAAGTGGAGAAGAACGTGTTGCATTGGCTATGCCACTGCATCATAATAAATTCTAGACAGAATTCAGTATAAATGGGATATACTGTATTAAGCACAGGACCTGTGCTTACCTTTACAACTGAGTATTCCCATTAAAATCATATGTGGAAGTTAAACAAGTACATTAGTGTTTGAAGCCTCAGGACCAGGGTTCAGAATCAGGAAACCAATAGCTAGTTAGAGCATTGACATATTCTGAACCTATGAGCAGGCAGAAAGTTTATTCCAACAGCATTCTAAAGTTGCTTCATTACAATTACATGATTTCTTTAAATAGCATTTAGATAGGTCAGAAATAGAAATACATGTGGGTGAAATTCACAAAGTGTGTGCATTATTTTTACTACTTTATCCTCCAAAAATTTGATTAAAAATAAATTGAGAAAGTGGACATTTCACATTAGAGCACGGGGGAAAAAAATGGACAAGTACTTTATCAAACAAGACTGAGCTCTTGTAAATGTCCTTATTAGATGAAAGCATGTCTGCATGGCCTCTTGGATAGTATTAGCTTACTGGATTGAAACCTGGCTGGAAGTCAGGAATGTGAGAGATCTATTCCCTTTCCTACTTAATGGCCACAGCAATAATCTGTGCAAACCACCATTTATATGGGCCTCCACAGCCCCTCCTTAGGTTGTTAAACACCACTAACCTCATTTAACAAACAGGGATATTGATAGAGAATTAATTATATGTAGGCAATATTGTGAATTCTTGAATTGGCTATGGGATTAGATTTGCATTTTAATCCTGATTCTGGAGGATCATTTTCTGAATCTATAATCTTAACTATTTAGGAGTTAGGTGATTCCTTTCAAAATATAAATGCAAGTACAGTCAAATGGCAGAGTAGTATTAAGGTTAGGTAGAATGCTGTTTGTGGGGTAAACACAATATCCTGATTCTGATTTCATTACACCCATTTTACACAGGTGTAACTATGCAAAATAGCATTGCCTGTTTCCTTTGAGGATAGTTGTAGCCCTGGCTTACCCCATGCAAGGCTTGGCAAATGCAAATGCAATAATAGTCCATACTTAACACTGTGGCTTTTAAAAAAGACAAGGTTATTAAATTGCAGCAAGGAAGATTTAGGTTGACCATTAGGGAAAATACTGGAATAAATTGCCTAGGGAGGTTGTGTAATATCCATCATTGGAGATATTTAAAGAGTAGATTAGATAGACATCTATAAGGATGATATAGATAGTACTTGGTCCTGCTGTGAGGGCAGGGAACTGGACTTGATCTCTCACGCTTCCTTCCAGTTTTAATATTCTAAGATTATAAAACATCAATTTCATTGAAAAAAAATTGTTATGCATATTTCAACTAGCTGTAATTCTAGTATACTGCACTTGACACTTTGCCTATAGCCAGTACCTTATGACAATATGTAGTAGGATACAGAACATGAAGGATTGTATCCCAGTATCAGTTATGAATCGCCACCTTCAAGGAGCTAGACAGAAGTAAGATCTGCATTTCAGCAGTGTTAATTCCTTTGGCTACATCTACTCTGCAACCTTCTTTTGGAATGAGCTTTTCCAGAAGAGATCTTCCAGAAAAGCTTATTTCGAAAGAGAGAGTCCACACACAAAAAGTGTAATGAAATAGTGATTTGCTATTTTAAAAGTTAGTGTCCAATCCATGTGGACGCTCTCTCACATTTAAGGCTACCCGGAACCAGTTCAGGCAGGGCATTAGGTCAGCAGTTGCTTCCAAGTGCTGTTGCCTAAGGAGGAGACACGTGCTTAAAGGGACCCCGCCCCGCCCAGGCAGCTATTTCTCAGCTTCTCTGCTTGCTTATCTACCTCTCCGAGGGACAGCAAAGCATTTGCAGTGTGCGCTCCGGTTACCCTGCTTCAGGACACCACAGCACACTCCTTGCCATGGAGCTGCCTCTGGGCATGCGATGGCCCCTCACTGCCATGCTGCCGTTTCTGCAGGCTGCCTTCATAGCCCTGCATGAGCGCCACTCTGAACTCACCATTGAGAGCCTCTGCCTGTGTGTGGGAGCAATGCCTTTGCAAGCATACCCCACTGTAGAGAAACTTCTGGAGGCTGGACACAAGTTCCAACTGGTGGGACAACCAGCAGTGGCTCCACAACTTCCGAATGAGAAGACACATTCCTGAAGCTGTGTGTCTGGCTCACCCCTGCCCTCTGATGGGACACCCAGATGCAACCCTGCCATCCCTCTAGAGAAATGGGTCACCATTGCTGTCTGAAAGTTCTCAACTCCAGACATTTACCCATCTGTGGGCAACCAGTTCAGAGTGGGAAAGTCCACCATCGGGGTCTTCCTCATGGAGGAAAGGCACTCTCAGGCTGCAGTCCCTGGAGGGGGCAGAGGGAAGTATGGGAGAGGGGGGACCCTAGGGAAAGGGATTGGGGGTGAGGAGGTGGGCTGAGGGAGCCCCATCCCAGTAGGTTCTGCAGTCCCACCTTCACACAGCCCTGCAAAAGGGGGGGGTGACTTCATAGGGGGTGGCTCCTGGGGTGTTTGTGGAGAGATAGGGGAGGGGAACTCCCAAGGGCTCAGGTACCCCCTTTGATTCTGTTTTGTCTCCTTCTGCAGGTGGTGAGGGCCATAAACACAGTCCTGCTGCACAGGGTCATCCGCCTGGGAGACCTGGACCCCATCTTGGCTGGATTTGCTGCCCTGGGCTTCCCCAACTGCAGAGGGGGATAGATGGAACCCACATCCCCATCCGTGCCATAGAACACCGTGCGGTCCAGTACGCAAGCCAAAAGGGATTTTTTCAGTGGTCCTGCAGGCCCTGGTCAACCACTGTGGACAGTTCAAAGACATTTCCATCGGCTGGTTGAAGAGGACGCACGACACCCATGTCTTCCACAATTTCAGCCTATACCAAAAGCTGGAGGTTGGCTCTTTCTTCCCCAAGCTCAACATCAAGGTCAGGGACATTGAGCTGCTACTGTGCATCAGGTGGGACGCAGCCTACCCCCTGATGTCATGGCTGATGAAGCTGTACACCGGCCACCCAAACCCAAGAAGGGACCATTTCAATGCCCACATCCCAGCAGAATGTATTATTGAGTATGGTTTAGGTGCCTCCTGACCTACCTCGATGTGGGGGAGCACAACATCCCCTGGGTAATGTCAGTCTGAGTTCTCCACAACACTGTGGAGAGGAAGGGGGAGGCCTTCCTTCTGGGGTGGGAGGCAGAGGCCAGCTGGGAGGGACAGGCCTTTGAGCAGTCACTCAGAGCTGCCATCTGCCAGGCCCATCAACTGGGGGAGCATATCCGAGAGGCCCTGGAGGGAAGAGTTTCTCTGAAGGAGCGAGTAACTCTCCCCGGGGCTTGTGCCTTGCCCCTCTCTACCTTTCCCCACAACAACCTCTCCCTTCCCCCCTACAACCGTCCTTTTCTGGAGACGGAATAAAAGCTCTGGCATAGTCCTGCTAGAGGTCTTTAACTTTGCTCTGGACCTGCTCCAGAGTCCAGTGGTGGCCCCTCAGCCATCTGGCCATATATATTGCTATTACACCATCTGGAGTGGAGGTCATGGAGGGTCTCCTCTTCACCCCATACCTTCAGTAGGGCTAGGATCTCCACCCCAGACCAGGACTGCACACACATTTTCCAGCCCTTGAAGGCTCCAGGGAGCCCTGTGCATGCTCCCTGGGAGGGCCAGTGGGCTCTTGGGGGGCTTGTGGCTGGGACATGGGTGCCCACATATCAGACGCTGGCAGCCACCTGGTGTGTGGCAGCTCCCAAAGCCAGCTTCCTGCCACAAGGCCTCTCCTGGGTGTCTGTGGCTTTAAGAGCTGCCAGGAGACAGGAACTATAGAGTTGTGATGATTGTGGCGGAGTGGCCAACAGGGCACCTTTGTTATTTCCTGGAGGCTTCTTTTTTCAATAAAGCTCCCTCTTCTGCATCCACACATGCCTTTTTCTGAAAAAGCTTTTTTGGAAAAACCCTTATTCTTCATAGAATGAGGTTTACTGCCATTGGAAAAAGTCCTCTTATTTTGACTGTCGAAATAACGCAATTACAATGTGGATGCTAGTATTGTTTTTCTGGAATAGCAGCCATTATTCTGGAAAAATGCTGCAGCGTAGACTGAACCTTTGTGGGACAACCTAGCACTCCAAGATGTAATATGTCCAATTCTTAATACCAAACTAATGTCTACACATTGGCAAGAATCCAGAAAAGAGCAACAACAAGATTAAGGGGATTGAGTTATATTGACATACAAAATAAACCAACAGTGCTAGAATAGTTATAGTTTGGCTACAGTCTAACAAAGAAGATGTAACTGTCTACAAATATGTAACTGTAAACCATAAGTTGGGAATGGAATTGTATCATGTGGCTAAAGAGGAAACAAGATGAAAGAACAAAGGATTATTTACATTGAATACTGGTTGAACCTCTCTAGTCTGATACTCTCTGGCCCAGCAACACACATAGTCTGGCATGATTTTATTTAGCTGGATATCCACTTAGGAGTATGGCCAAGTTCCCCCACAGTTCCATAAACTTTGTTTGCAGCCACCAGTCGTGGTTCTCAGGGATTCTGTGCTGTACTGTTATTTAGCTCAAATTTTCTCTCTAAATGTCTTCTAAGAGCCAAGTAAGCAGTGGAAGCATTGGTGATGCTGCTAGACAAAACTAACTGACCTCCCATGGTCTGGCAAATTCTCTAGTTTAGCTCCCATCAGGTCCCCAGAGTGCCAGACTAGAAAGGTTCAACCTGTATCAGTGAGGTGTATTCGTTTCTGGGTATCATTTCCTAAAGGGAATGGTAGAAGCCCCATTGCTTGATGTACTTAAAGCCATGCTGCACAAAGAAATCTGGAATATACCAGTGAACAGTCCTGTATTGACAGAAGAATTGACTAGGTCACTAATCCTGCAATGCCAGTGTGGCAGTTTGCCTGCATAACAATGCAGGATCGGGGCCAACACACTTTGATCTCTTCCATTATTTCTAGCATTTTGGGATCTGAGTGGGTAGTGGAACAGTCAAATTCCCTAGGATACTGTGTGACAAAGTAAAAAAAGGAGACAGGTTGTTGACAGTTATTTCCAATGGCTAATAATGGAGAACCCCTTTTCCATATCATGAATTTCTTTTGAATAGAGACAGTAGGCCTTTCCATTTAACATTATGGGAAAGGCATCAAGGTTATTACAACCCCTCATCACTCCTCCCGCCCCTCCCCCGCCCGGACACTGATTGGCAACCCCATGGTTGAGCCCCCCTTTGTTTCTTTAGTTCGTTTATATTTTACGAATCAATCATTTATTTTTCCTCTCATCTCAATAGCACAGATGTAACAGAAGCCAAACTCAGGAAGTTCCTCCCAACTATTTAATGAGGCATTGTTAGAGAAAGCATTACATCTATCTTGTCATATATGGCAAACCTCAGGGTTGGCCACCAGGGAAATATATGCTTTTGAGATTCTTTTGATGTGGAGCGATTCATAGCCAAAGAAGAGAAAAGACAATACCAGTAACTTTGAAGAAGAGGATGAAAGAATAGTGTGTGTTGAGTTCAAGAATGGGAAGCCTCAGCTCTTTTAATAAGACCTGAAAGATTTATAATGGGGAGCCTGTGTGAACATCTGGAAGAATAAATATGGGTTGAACTTTAATCTAGCAATTTATACCATTTCATCTTTTTGCCTTTGTTACCAGGTGTATGATTTGATCAACTTCCCCCCCAACACACATTGCAAGATGGTAAAACTTTCCATACACATTATTTAAATATGGATTGTTTTCATCCAATTTGTTCTGCACTCTGTATAACATAGTCTAATGTGATCTCCTATTGAAGGTGACACATTGCATGCAGGACTCTTGCTTGCAATGTGCCAGCTCACAAAGCATAGGAGAGGATGAAGATTGTGGTTTAATCTAAAACATTACCACCTTTGTTTGGTTGCCATCACCCATAAACACAGGCAAAACTACTGTTAGTGTGCTACAGTACATGTCCTACAACTGTATTTTTAATTTGTTCACAAATATAAGATTGCTCCTAACCTCTCAGCACATATGTAAGCAGATGCTGTAGTGGGTGAAAAGCCAATATAATTGATAAGGTGTTGTATTAGATATTGTCTGTTCCTACTCCAGCAACAGACCTTGGGCAAGTCACTTAGCCTACTCCGTGTCACTGTTCCTCAAATGTAAAATAGATAAGGATAAAATTAATAAATCATGAAGTGCTCAAATGCCACATTGATAATAGCCCCCGAGACATCTCTATTGAGCTATGTACTTATTTAGAAAAGAGTCTATTGCTTTTACAGTATTTACAGTGCTTGCCCTTTAAAATCTTGCCAATTTTGCTTTGCGATCAATACTCACCCCTCAGCATTTCCAGTACCTAGTACCGGGAATACTAAAAACACAGAGGAGATTTGATATTACCCTTGATTCTACCTTGAGAACGACATGGTTTTAAATAGATAACTAAGGTCCCCATTCTGTAAGACAATTAAAAATGCTTTTATGGGTGACTTCATTACTATAGCATGTCATAATTACAGCTGCACTGCGACTGAAAAACAAAAGAACATTTTGTGATGCATTATTCTAGGGCTTATCCACTTGCTAATTCAGAAAACTCAGTAATTTGTAACGGGTCTCCCAGTCATTAGTGCAAATTAACATGGTTCTACTGTATTTGCATTTAATTGACTTTTTAAATTAATTTATTTATTTTAATTTCTTGAAAATAATTTGTAACAGGATGTTACTCTTCCTTGGAGATTTTATTTCCCTAAAAGAGTTGTTCTGGTTTTGTGGTTAAATGCATATTTAGGAGGCATTTTCAAGCATTATATTGAATCCATGTGTGCACGCTTGATGAGTTTTGATATGTTGTTTTCTTCAGGCCAGATTCTCCAGTGCACACCCCAGCAGCTTTACACAGCTTTAGCTGGGTAAAGGGGATTCTTACATGTCAGAGGCTACTCTTAATGGCTTCTACTTCACACCTCTTCATACCTCTCTCTTCCACTGTAGATGAGTATTTAAAGGGCCTGGCCAGGGTATCCACATTAGTGTTCCCTCTAAGATTTTCCAACCATGAGTGGAGTGAGTTTTGGCTTTTGCACCAATATTGAGTTCATGTGTGCTGGTTTGGATGTGTGCCACTCTGGCACCCAATTTAACACCACACGTGTTCCTGGACACCAGAGCAGACACTATTCATTCCCCTGCCATGCAGCATGTCCCATTGCCAGCTGCCAGAGCAGACTCTGCCGACCACCCCCCCCCCCCCCCCCCCCCCCCCCCCCCCCCCCAGCCATGCGGCATGTCCCATTCCTGGATGCTGGAGTAGACACACCCCTCCCCCATGAGGCAGGTCCCATTCCTGGCCCCAGCCACCAGAACACACCCCACCCACTCCTACCACATAGCAGGCCCAGCCACCCAAGCAGGCCTCCCTCGCCATGTGGCTGCGGCAGATCCCAACCCCCCACCCCAGCAGCTTCCTCACCATGCTGTCTTAACTGACCCCACCCACCAGAGCACCCTCCTGCTGTGCAGATTTCCAGAGGTGGAGGATAGGGCAAGAATTTGTGTGCGCGGCCATGCAGGTGCACACCTCAGCAGGAACATCCTGCCTGTCACAGAAATATCTTGGGACCGTTTATCTACAGTACTTGCAGGGACCTCCCCCACATCTGTACCACAGTTTGAATGCCTCAAAGTCATCCATATATTTATCATATCATCTGAGGAAGGGAAGTGCTAGAGCCCCATTTTACAAGCAAGCAGTTGAGGCACAAACATCAAGATTATACCCTTAACTTCTGAACTGTCCTTCCTCTCATGTGTTCTGTATGCACCATACAGTATGAGATTACAGCATCCCAAGCTCTAATTTAGACAGGACACCAGCAGCTGGATGGTCCTAGAATTGAAGAGGTCACAAAAGTGGCTTAAACCCACCTCTAAATCCCCTCTGAGCTATGATGAGAGCCACTTGGTTGAAACCAAGGTTCTGGGACTTTACCCATGGCATTGGAACTGTTAAGGTGAAATATATTACACGACACCATTTATGGATGAGGTGTCTATTAGATTCTTCAGCTTGAAGATGTGAATGAAGCATTGCACATTCAATGAATCAAGTGAGCAGTATGTGTCAGCCAGGTATAAGGCAGCAACAGGTTAGATTTTTGGAGGACGCCACTTCAAATTTACTGAAAATAAAACTGAAGTTTTGCTTTGTGAAACAATTGCCCTTTAAAGTAACATGCCTGAGGCGGTTTAAAATAATTGAATATTAATATTTTTTCTCCATTCAAATGAAGTGTAATTAAGAATCACTGAAGCAACTAGCAGGTATCTATGCAGGTCCACAGACTGATTTAAAAGCTAAACAATTTTAGTTTGAGTACCGACAGAGGTTTTCATATGTATTTTATTGAGATGTACGGATGCACATTCATACATTTATATGAGCATCCAAATTTAGAGAAAACAGATCCCAGGTCACATATGACATTCTATGTACAGAGCAAGGACCACCACAAAAGAAGCCGGATACCAAATTCAACATTATTTACAATACTTATGACTCACAACACCACCTAGTTTTATTTCATTTACCTATTTATTGAGACTGAGCAATATGTTCTGCAATGTACATAAGAGATGGAAAACATGGTCCATACCTTGAGGAATTTAGACAAACAAACAATGGACCATAGATTAGACACAAAGCAGCAGTAGAAGAGATGATGGAATAATCACAAAACCATGCAGCACTGTTTGTGGATAGGGAGGGCATGGAAGATAAAAATGGCAGCATGAAAAAGTCTGAAGATGAAGGATACTGAATAAGTAGTTAAAATATAGACATACTGGTTTGACTTTTTCCATGGAGAAGTGAAAGGAGAGAAATACCAATGAATGAAAGTAAGTTTTGGTTTGTCAGATTTTTTAGCAGAAAATTTCAACTGTCAAAAAAAATGAGGTTTTCCATTTTCTGATAGAAAATCTAGTTTTCAACAAAAGCAGATATATTCTAAGAGGGTTTTTTTATTTTTTTTGTCAGCAAAATGTAAAATTCTCATCCAGCCTTGATGAATAGATAAAAGCAGAGATGTGCTGCTCTACAGAGCCTTGAACAGAAGGATGAGGAGCTTATACCTCACATAGATGACAAGCGATAGATAGTAAGAACTACCGACTGAGGAGGGGACTGATGACTTAGTGTCACTAAAGAGTATGCATTGAATGGCGCTTAAGTGGAAGTCAAGGAAGCCTGTAAAGAACAGCATACAATGATCAAGACAAAGACTAGATTTTTGTTGATGGAGATGAAAGGGAGAGCACATTTTAAATGACTAGAAACACTGATCAGACCACTTCTAAGGAAATTACATACAAAGAGTCTCTCGAGATTGATAATAAGCCAAGTGTTCTAGGCAAAAAGCAGTCCTGCTTTTTTCCCCCCCATTTACTTACATGTTTGCAGGATATTTCTGGCAATTAATGATCCTGAGAGGGTAATTATTTTTTGAGCAGCAGATAAATTTTTCCCTTAGCTTGCCAAATGATAAATGTCAAATCATCAGGAGATAAGATCCCAAAATTGAATTAAGCTGTGTGCCAGAAGCTATACTACCTGGCAATAACAATTTGTACCTGAAAGCAAACATTTATCTCATTATATTTGTATCAGTAACTTACTTTCAACAGAACAATTTTCCACATCTTTTCTGAAATCTAGTGCACCTGGAACAGGGATAAATTTGTAAACCAACACCAGCTGAGGATTTAATGAGGATTGAGAATCTAGATCCATATACAATCTCCTGTGGGCTAGATCTGAAGCTAATTGAAGTAAATGGGAGTTTTCTTCTTAACTTCAATGGACTTTGACACTAATTAAAATTGATATAATTTGCTCTATCTACTTTAAGCTGTGGTTTAACCATCTGATTTTTTTTTATATAACATCCCAGCCCCTTAGTTAGGCAAGATGTGTACGGTGAACATTGGCTCTTCATACTCTATGCGAGAACCTCAGACCAGACAGCAGCTGTTCCAAAAAGGTCAGAACTTCTAAGGAGAAAACTGTAAATCTTCTTTGCTGCAGATCTGGCACCAGCTCTGACCAATAAATCCGGGGCACTGATGTAACTCTGTAGCTTAGATTAGCACCTTGAAACCCCCACATTTGCCACTGTGGCAAGATTAAAATACAAAGTATGCCTCATGAGGTATTTTAGAAGTCTTGATCTGTTGAACATGGATATTCTTTTAAATTGTATATATACACACTAACATTGTATCTGAAGGCTGTGTGATTGGGATCAGCTAACACCAGCCCATTAAGGAGAATCCACTATCCCTATGGCCCTCAAACTCTTCAAAGAGGGCGGATATGCATTGGAGATTGCCTAACCCCAATGTCACAGCCAGGATCTTTCTAGCAGGTGGAGAAGTGTAAGTGGCAGTCAACAGCATCATCACTTAGTCTCTTTCTTCCCCTCTCTTTCAACATCTAGAAGATTGTTTGTAAGAAAAAATAAGACTACATTGAACTAGGGAGATAGACTGGATTCCCTCCCCAGCCTTGGACCTGAGCACTATGAACTGCCTGTAACATCTATCAGAGTGAGAAACTGCTTGATTCAAAGCTTGTTCAGTCTGTACAATTTAGACTTGATTTTTATTTCTTACGTAACCAATTTGATTTCCATGCTTGCTACCTATAATCTCTCTAGCTATAGGTAACACATCTGTTCTCTTTTACCTAAAACAGTATTTCTTGGTTGAAGAGTTTGGAGAATCTCAGCTCAGGGTAGCCAGGGTTGTTCCACATCCACTCCCCTTTGCAGGAGTGACAAACTAATTAAGGAGCTTGCATTGTCCAATGTATTATGACAAGTGTTAGGATGGAATCCAAAGGAAAAGAGGAAAGGGGATGTCCCAAACACACATGGTGACAAAGCTTCCTGGACAAAATAAAAGCAGCTGGCTTAACATAGGCTCAAATCAAGTTTATCACTAAGGATCGCAAGACATGGAGAATGACTGTGGAGCCCAAAGGACAAATGATGATGGTCCAAGGTAGTTTTGTGCAGTGTAAGATGGAATATTTCTGGGATATGGGACTGGAGGTTGCGGAGACTGAATGTTGCCTCTCTCTGTATCTAATTCTGAGAGGCTTGCAGAGCCTTCATGCAATCTGCCTAGGTATGAGTCTCCACATGCTGATTGATGGCTTAGTGATCACAGTGCCTCAAGGAACTCACTGGCATAGCTTTGTTAGCGACAGCCCAGGCTGGATTGTTAAGGAGGGGCACAGTGGTCCCACCATTCCAGATTATACTTTGTGTTTTCATCCAAGGTTGTGATTCTATTGGATTCCCTAAAGGCGCCATTTGTGCCCTTTCTTCCCAATACCAGAATGGTTTTATGCCATCCCAGTAACTGTCATAAATTGGGGGCAGCCTCAGTGATACCAGTGATCATTCAAGGCATTAAACGCCTCTGGAGCATAACTAGTCACATCCACTTTTCCCAGTAACATTTCCTATATACAGGGCTTCATGAGTGTCAGTGTAGGAGCCGCTAGAGGGACATTGTGCCACTGGTAGATATCCCAGAATAAATACAATCTATCAGCAACTGGATCTACTAGCATTCAGGTAGCTTCATGCCAGGAAACTGGTACAAGTTTGCTATAACAGCCCCATGAATTGGCTCCATGGCCCTTAAGAAAGCAATTCTGAAAGCTCCCTTCTTCCCTGTGCTGAGAGCCCCTGATAACCTGGGCAAAACTCCCTGTAGTTCTGCAGCTCCTGTAGTTCTGCAGCTCCTGTGAAATTCATACTCCATAGCCCATAGCATTGGTCCACCACATCGGAATTGTTCAGTTCTGAATCCTCTCATGATGTGTCCAAAATAAGGACAACTGACTCTTTGCCACGAGTGGAGACAACAGGCATTTATGAAATGTGCATCTAAAAAGGGACCGCTTTGGACAACCTTATTTTATGGATACTTCAGAAAAGCACAGTAACAAAACAATGGGCTATGCTCTCATTCACAGGCTTACACTGGTGTATATATGCAGGTTTGGGGGATTAGTTTTGACTTACACCAGTGTAAATGAAAGCAAGTCCCACTGAATCTGAAGGACATCCGCAATTACTATGCCCATGACTGGCACTCACAGATGGCATTGTGTTTGTACAGTCTTGTACACAAGCATATTTCAGCTCTCCAAAAGAACCAGTGGAAACTTATTGTATCCTTTGTGGTTTTGATTAGCTGCCTAGAAGCAGATAAAAACAAGCCAGAACCATCATGTCCCCCCTACCATTTGGGAGGACAGGGGGGGAGGTCATTTACTTGCTCAGTATCCTCACTATGAACTACAGTGCTTTAGGCTCTGAAACAATAAGTGTAAAGAAACCTTAACAAAAGTGACCTGAAAAAGCCACTACAATGCCACCAAAGTACCTAGCAAGTTACACTGCTTACAGAACATCACAAAATATTCTTTGGACACAAAATATTGTAGTGGAAAGGGACACGTTTCAGCTAGCCAAAGACTGCTTGACTAATAACAGCAGCTGCTTCTTTCCCCTCCCCATCCCATCCCACTTTCACGTATCAGGTAAGTCAGAGGCTGCTTGCCATATGCTGCAAGTAAATTCAAGCCACCAAATAGCTAAAAGATGTTTGACATCATACCATACCATATTGTCAAATCTCTTGGTTTCCTTTCCCACATTCTGCATAAAACTTTCCAGAAGCATATGCAATATAAAAATACTATTGGGACAGTCCACAGGTAAACTAGTAGCTCCATAACTTAGTCCTCTACTTGAGTTTTTATCATTACCTCTCCAGATTTACAACAAGAACACTTCAGCAGTCAGCATTTCTGTTACACATATTGTCACTTAACGTAACCACTTTATTTCTCCCATTCTAGTTACCATTAATGCTAGACCCAACACGAATTAGGATTGTGTATTAGCTATTAACAATGTGTTTTGGAATAGACATGACAAAGGAAGAGCAGGTCTCTGTTCCAAAGAATTTGTAATGTAAATAGAGACTATCACTCAGACAAAATGACTAATCTGAGTGATCCTGAGAATCTTTTTCTTGTGTACAAATTTCCTGTCTATTGTGGTTAAATGCTATATAATTACTCCATTTTGGACAGATTCTGCCAACCTATTAATGGTGAATAGGACTTACTCCAGGAATAGACCACTAACTTCAGTGTAAAATAACTTCTGCTTAAGATGGTATTCAGAGTTACTAAGGGTGACAGAATCTGGCCTATAAAGAGTGGACACACTTTTATATCCATAGCTTAGCACTGGTAAAACTCACTTTATATTTGTGAACTTAAGTAGGGATTTGAAAAGAGAGAGAGAGAGAGGGGAGGGGGGCACTAAGGTAGGAAGACATTCCTAAAACGGAAGAGAATTTGTGAAAGGAGAGAGCATAGGAGACCATGGGATGAAAAGGTTTAAAAAAAGATAGTTCTATAGAAAAAACGATAGGGAGAAGGAAGCCAGTATTTGGATTATGGGGCAGGGGGAGAAAGATTGATGTGTTCAGAATGGCAGTAAAAAAAAAAAAAAAAAAAATCTTGGCAGCTTCATTTTTGGATAAGCTAGAATGAGATGAGACTCCAGGAAGAAAGAGTAAGAGGTTCCCATCTTGATTACTGCAATAAGCATTTTAGCTACATGGTGAGTAAATGCAGAATAGATTTTTAAGGACTAGTGGGAAGAAAACCAAACTGTCAGACTGTGTGAGCAAGAGGAAGGAGAGGATTCAGAAGAGGCTGTGAGAAATGCTTAGAGAACAGGGAAGTAAAGGAATTGTGGGAAGAGATTAGAATTTGACTCTGATATTGTGTTGGACCTCAGGGTTATGTCAAAGTCAATCAGATGTCAGCAGGAAGAAAATATCTGAGATTATTACCTGAACAACAAAGCAGGAAAAAAGGAGGAGACAAAGAGCAGAGCCAGTAAAAAGCCAGCCAACTCACTCACACCCAATTTTCATCTAAATTAGACTTCTTATTTAAGTACATAAAGTAGCCCGTCTTCTAAAAAATGTTAAGTGCACAGTAGTTTTTAAGTTACAGTGCAAGCTGCTGGGTGACTAGGCACTTTTGAAACCAAGCCACTAATTAAGATGCCATGGGGTAAAATTTTCAAAGGTGGCTAATTATGGATTTAGGAGATGAACTGAGGCTCTAACTTTTCCAATTTTGATCCAATAAACTGAGGGACTCCAAGATGAAAGTGTGGAGCTGAGAAAATGAGAATGACAGGACAGCATGGGGTGAAGTGTTAAAATCTGGCCCTAATTGGGCCCTACAGAATCATCTTCTATGCTAAATGTTCTCTCATACCTTATTTTGGGAGGAGAGTCAGAATGTGGCAGACAACTGCATGCTGCCAGTTCTCAACAGGACTCTGGTATCTTGGGAGGGAACCAGATGGCACAGGATACATCTGACAAAAAACTGCTCTAACTTACACAACAAATGAGGCAGGGATATCCCGAGAGTCACGTGGCCCTAGACTTATTCCAAATGAATCTTGAAGCTCGAGAGAATCTGGGCCTTAAACGTATATATTTGAAGAGTTTAATACAACACTATTTGAAGATTGGTAAATTACTTGTAGTTCCATGGAAACAAATGGCTAAGTAACTGCTTAGAAGAACAGAGGAATTGACATAAGTTTCTCCCAGTGTGTTAGCTGAGATTTTCAATACATGCAACTCCCATAAAGGGAAATTTAACTTTTAGAATAGATCCATCATCTTATCTCTTTCACACATTTATGGCTTTAATTGTGTAGACCTTGGGTGTTAGGAATGTTGTTTTCCATTAATTATGATTTACAAAGCTGACATGAGGTCACCTCAATTTCAATTCTTGGACTACTGCTAAAAGGCAGCAGGAGAGGGGAGAAGATGAATACCTTGCATCTCAAGAAAAAAAAACACCAAACCAACCAATTATATACACATTTAAATAAAAAAAGGATCCTCTTTTTTGAAGCCAGGAGTGAGAAAAAAGTGGTGCAGAGAGATTTTTTTTTTTTTAAAGAGGAATATTTCCAAGATCATGGGGGTTGGAGTATGCTATCTGATATGAATCCAGGATATGGACCTCTAAATGTATACTGCTTATTCCAATTATATTGTGCATCGTTCAGCAGTGCATGCATCCTTATATGCATCTTATAGACACATATGAAAGGATTAAGGAATCCATGTGTAAAATAAATCTGTTGAATGCTGTAGTAGAATTTTAGGATTCACAGTTTATGAAAGCCAATAGAAAAAACTCCTATTGACTTCAATAGCCCTTGGCTCAGGCTGAGGTTTGCATGCATCAGACATCTGTGTATTCAACGCTGTATATCTGTGGGGGTCTTGAGTTTTCTCCTGGAGGAAGGGGGGGACAAGACCTGATTTGACTTCACTCTCAGTTCCAAGTCTTCCACCACTAGGCCCTGCAGTGGGGCTTCTCTATAGTGCAGGTAGTTGGACATGGAGTATGTTAATGTGGACTTTCTGCTGCTGCCTCCGATATGACTGGCAGCTCTTTCATCTCCATCAAAGAGGCCTTCCATGAGACCTCTTTGCACTGTTGGTCTTTCACCAGAGCCTCCTCCAGATCTGGAAACAGATTTTGGAAATCAGATCTGTGGCAGCCACCAAGGGAGCAGATCTCCTAATGGAGTCCCTGCTACACATTTCCCAACTTGGTGTTCAGGTGGCAAACTCCCTTTGAGATGCATCCGCTTTCTCCCTTGAAATCTTCAAGGAGCAGTGGGCACTGTCTGGTCTTGGGGTAGACTTCTGGCCATGGACCCTCACACCTGTCCCTGGTATTTTCCCCCCTCTTCTATTGTCCCTTGGATTTAAGTCCTGGGCTTAGTGGCTCTCCCCCTTAGGTTGGGGGAGGGGCCTTTTACCCACTCTCTTCTCAGAACCCAATATTTCATTACCTTTGATAATAAAAACAGATGACAAGGAAGAAATACCTATCTTTCTTTTTCTCTTCTGTTTTTCCTTCTCTCCAATTTCATTCTAATAGATAAGGTATTTTTCCTTTTTCAGTTGATTTTATCTATTCCTTCAGTCTATTTTATCTATTTGTCCTTCCTCTATATTTTTCTCCCCATCTCTCCTAGTCTGTCTTCTTCTCTAATGTTCCTCAGGCACTATCTTGCTATCTTCTGTTCTCCCATCATACTTCCCTTTTTCTGTTTCTCATAACCAAACAACTGTAGTTAATTAGCCAATTTATATAGTGCCATGGATAGATGTACATGGTGCTTCACAAAGAGAACAACATGCTCCCTCACTTTAGGGAAAGTTAGATGCAACAAATAGGGTTGGTTAAAAAAAATACAATACAACTTTTTCAAATGAAAAACAGTTTGAATAAAAGCATTTTCATGGATGGAATCTTTTTCCTCAAAAAAAAAATCCCCACCTTTTGAGGTTAATCCAAAAAAGGTAAAATTCTGTGGTAAATTTTGATGGAAAATTCAGTAAAGAAAAAAAATTCTCCAAACTCAAAATATGACAACGTAGACTTGTTTCCAAGCCTCTCATTCCTAGCCTACATCAATCATTCTGATAATGATTCTTGTTCATTCTGGACCCCACCCGCAGTGGAACAGGGTTGAGAGGGGGGTGCTGAACACCTGCAGGAATGGTACTCTTACAGTAGATTCATTGAGGTTAGTTCTTACTGGTCTTAGCTCCCCTGAGCAATAGCCCTTTCTAATCAGGAATACAGGCTGAATTTTTCAGATTTGTATTAAACAGACCCTTTCCAGAATAACTGGGACTCAACCTATTAGGTATATTATTTAGCTTTCATAATTTCTGACATACTTTCACACACTTCTTTTACTTATTGGAGTTATTTCAGAAACATTGCCGTTGTGGACTGGTATGTAAAAAGCTGTAGGTTGTTGGGTTTTTTTTTAAAAAAACAGAAGTCCATATTTGGAATTCTACATGGTTTAACTGCAAGTGAGATCATACTCAAGAAATGATAGTCTACATTCAAGCTGAGGAGACGGATAACCTTTGAGACAGCCAGAGCCTTCAAAAGGATTAGAGGAAATAAAAAGTGGGAATATGAACTATTGAATAAAATATTTTGAGGTAGTGCGCTGAAAGAGAATCCTGTTCTATCTAAACACCATCTGTTTGCTGAGTGTACTTGCATAGTTTCAATTGCTTCATTCCACAAGCTGCCATTTAGTTGCCTGAAATGTCCCTTCATGTGAAGGTAACATCTCCTAATCAGCTGCTTCCATTTTGGGCCTACACTTTTTGGAGACTGTGCAGTGATATTAGGGATCACTCATTTTCCCCACAGTCAGAATAATGGAAAACTGTGCAATTACAAAAACTTACAGAAAGATGACAAATATGCTCTCCTCTGTGAAACACTAAATGGGAATTAGATCACAACAACAATGTAGACTTTTCCTTCATGCATGCTTCCAGCTTCAGATTGTCCCTTCATGCCTACAGATTCTATTTGTTTAGAATTATGAGACCTGGCACTGCATCAGAACTGATGCTGAATACTAAAATTAAAGTTGCCAAAACAATACTTATTTCATAATATTTAAAAGGCTTTTTCCTGACTTCCTTTTATTAAGATATGATTTAATGGAAATAGAAAAGTCAAATCATATATGGAAGTACCAGTTGTAGCTCTATATAAAAACTTGAGTTAAATTTTGGACTTAGAAAGAGGATGAATTCCTGCTTTTTACATGAGAAAGTGTACACTGTATCCTACCAAAAAAATCACAGCACTCTCTCTTCGGAGTACTAAATAGCAGAAAGGGCAAGGATGTGTCAGATTTTCAGCTGGTATAAACTGACATTAGTATAAACTGTAATTGAGGATCTGGCCATGATCTCCACTATATTTTAAAATACATGTCAGTGGCACAGCATATGCTCATGGACATGTGTTTTGGGGCTCTCATAATTCACTGGTTATACAACAGTCACAACCTTAAATCGCCTCTGCTAATAATCTCAGTGACTTCAGTCAGGATTCACGCAGGCACAGAACAAATTGCAAAAAAATCAGGTCCTTAACAACATTACCTAGATGTGTTTGCTATTCCCTAAAGGCTAAATATTACAGTCCTGTCTCCTGGGGTGAACATTTATTCCTGCAAAACAGTCTCTTGAAGCCAGTAAGTTTACTCATCGGCATAAGTACTTTTCATGGGAAGGGAGGACTCTACAAGTGTTCTCCTACTGTAATGCCTGAGTCATGGATCAAGACCCCTTGTGCTAGGCACTGAACAAACAGAACAGAAAAGCAGCCACTTTATCTGTTTATGTCAGGCAAAATTGCAGCATTTTAAGCACAACTACTGTACCTGAAACAGCTCTTATGCTAAAATGCTCTCAAAATGAAAGCAATTGCTACAGAATGAGGGAAAGGTTCCCATCATCATAAGGCAAAGAGTCTATATATCAATGCAAACATACAATGTGGTATTTTTATTGAACATAGAACATAACTACTGATGTATAGGGTAGTCAGTCGGAACGTGCCTCAAATGAATGATGGGGCCAGAGGATGGAAAAAATGCTTTTATACTGCTATATAATCAGCTTGATCAACTTACATTAACACTTGAGCACTGTTTTGGACACTGTACTATTAGTAGAAAAGCATTTAAAGAAATCATTCCGACACTTGTCTTCTCTAGTTATAGTAACACAGTCCCAACTCCCTTACAATTAATATCAAGATTTTTTATTTCCTAGATATCGTTTCACTATTATGCAGTTTTGTTTTAATACCCCCTTTTTGATTGGTTTCTTTAAAACCAATCTGGATTATTTATATTGTACTGACATCTGGTGGACCTTGGTCTTGATACAGCAAGGAACAACTGATCATTGAAAACATTGGTCAAGGTCAATTGAACAATGCTATTGCATGCTGTGATTCAGCACATAAATTAGAAGTGATATTAAGGATTTCAGCTTTTTTTTACTAACAAAAAGAGAAGCAGCTCACTTGATACACAATGAAGTTGGCTTTAACACAGAACTGTCTGCTTGAACCAAATCCTTCTGAAATTCTTGTGGAAATAAAAATTTTACGTGCTGCTCTGGGAAGCGTGCTACACTAGTGTCTTGCACACCTTTGAGATCTGGAAGTTTGGTACTTAGCTGCATCACTGTGTTGAGATGGCTAGTCTCTGGTAATTGAGAAATGCAAATGTGTGCATCATCATTTGTGGCTTTTATTTATACCTAGATATTATTGTCTACACAAGGCTATGATTGGAGGCACTAGGAAAGCGTGTAATTTAGAGTGTCTGAAATACAATTCCTTCAGCGCTTTTCCCCCTACTGGAGTGGACTGGAGGATTAACACTACACATTACCCTTCTCTTAAATCAAAGCCAGCTTTGCTAGCTGACCCATATAGGGATGATGGGGAGCATGGGGAAAAAAAAGTTGAGCACATGGCCACCAATCTCTTCCCCTAAACCTGACCCTGAAATCCAGATAACTCACGTGCAGGGAGTGGAGGAGCCTTACTGCCTTGAATTGCTTCATAGAGCCAGGGCACAATCTGAGTAAAATCCCATGCCCACTCTTAGCCAGGAAATCAGATTAGATGTTCCTCATGCTCCTTGCTGACTTCAGTCTATGAATCTGACCTTAAGCATGTAGGTCTTATTAATACAGAAGATACAGGACAGTGTGGGGGTAGAGTATAAATATTTGTGCCCCCTGCTGACATTAGCCTCCCGATCTCACACTAGCGTTGCCGCTTTGCAAAGTAGTGGCGGATGATGGCTGCGTGCATGCTGGCTTTCCAGTAAAGGGGAAATCAGTGAAGCAGCATCTGCTTGAACTCTAATTATAACTTGTTCTCTTTACATCTCTATCCCAGTCCTGGACTAGAAGGGTCACAACAGCACCTAGGCAACCCCTTCTTTCAAAACTCTGAGTCCATCCTGTGTTTCCCAGGGAAAAACTCTGCCTCAGGAACTGAATAATGAAAGGCCAGGTCAGAAAGCAAATTCTCCTGCTGTTTATGCACTCCCAAGGACCATAGCTTGCACAGTGATCTTTACATAACAAATCAACAATGTATCAGGTCTGTCCGAGACTGAACATTCGCACTCACACTAAGGGAAAAAAACTGGAAAAAGAGGATAGGTTACAGGATTATCTGGTGATGCCTGCCACAGCTGTATTTTATCAGCATTCATTTTGGATTGTTACTCACAAATATTTAATACAATAGCTCTTAGAGATCACGATGAGGGCACCCTCGCTATAGGCACTGTACCATTATATGAAATATCCCTGCTCCAAGCAGCTGGTAGTCTAAGACTAGTCAGTATTGCTGAATCCACAAGTGCAGCATGCAAGTCTTCCCAAATCACCAGCCACATCATCTCGTGTGTGTACAAGACACATTTTGGAGAAGCTATATTAGAGAATTTGGAGGGAAAAAAAAACACCTAGCATTACTATTTTGTGTCCCTGCCCAAGTCATTTTAGCTATTTAGATTCTGATCATCATAAAAATCCACGTGCTTCTACACTAGCATCCTACAACTTCAAATTACTCATCAATAGGTTGAATGGCTAAAAAGAGGTTCCACTATAGTTTGTGGTACTAAGCCAATGCTGCAGTGCAAGAGTGATTGGGAGTCTGTTCTGGGTATCGTGTTGCCTGGCAGCCACCCTGCGTTGCTGCAGCTATTAAAGGTGGCTCATGGCTCAGGCCACAACTGGGATAGCGCAGTGACCAGAAGCCACAAGCCCTTTAAATAGGGTCCTGTTTCCAGAGCCACCTCGAAATTTGGTGGCACCAGAAGCAGGACGAATAGTAAGTGGCCAGATGCAGTCCGTGGGCTGAATCAAATTGTTAGAGAGGCTGAATCCAACCTATAGGTCTTATCTTGCCCAGCCCTGGTCTACACAGAAGTCACAGAACTAGTAAATCAATTCCAGGATCCTCAGCTAGTAATCCTTCAAAAATATACTTGAGAAGGACCCTTGGGCATACCTTGCGAATAATATCCATGTAAACAAATCTCAGCAGTTTATTTTGGTTTTAAGGCCCTGATGACTTTTGAGCTGTAGGTTGCATCAGCTTTTCCACTAGCAGAGTGGGAAGCACCACATCAGATTGCTAACCTGGCATAGTAAAATGACCATTGTGTGCTAAGGGGGCCGAGTAAAATGACCATTGTGCTCTAACAATCTCAGACACTTAGCTTCAGGGAAGGGATTTGCCAAAGCATGCGGCACTGGGAGCACAGGTAGGCCAACAAAGTCAAAGGGAGTTTTACAGAGAATAGGAACAGAGGCAGTACAATGTTGAGCACCCTTGAAAATGTTACTGTTTCCACTTTGCTGCTTCTGTCTGGGGTCACATCCTCTGCCAAGGTAAGCAGAGGTAGTGCCATTGATTAAATGGCGTTATGTTGCTTTCCACAGCTAAGACTCATACTAGTATTTAAAAGCAGCAATAGTCATTTAGAGAGACACATAGCTGTTCAAACTGTTCAAGTTAGATTTAGTTCAGTGGGGGGTAACCTGTGACCTCAGGTCTGAATGCAGTCCATTGGGGTTCTGTGTGGGGCCCACAAGACAATTTGTTCACCGTTGCCCATACCCAGGGTTGCCACAATCTACAGGTTTTTCAGAGTGTCGTTTTCTTTTCCCCCTACTGGAAGTACAAAAGTGGCATGCTTTTAAAGCATGGGCACATGAAGTGAGGTGTGTGCTGACTGCACACAGCATTGTGAGAGCTGTGCGCTCCTGCTGCATGAAATGAAAGTGCTGCTACAGTTCAACTGACACACGCCTCAGATTCGCAAGTGCAGGTTGCAAAACTACCTTACCCCAGAAGACCATCTTGGTTATGACAATCTGAGGGAATGGGCTGCACAAGTGGCCCTCTAATAGCCTAGGTTGCCCCTCACTGATTTAGTTAGCACATAATTGGACAATGACATCTGCAGCCTTTAGGGGGCTGCATCGTGTTGACTTATCTTGTGCATACTTCAGTGACAATGGGGTGCACACTCACTTAGAATTGGCCCTAAGGCCTCTAACGTCTTCCTCGGTGTAAATATGCATCAACTTAGTTCTAGCTATCTAAGGCATATCTATGGCTTCCATTACTATAGCATCTTAAAACCTCAGTCCTTTAGGATGTGTCTAGACTACAGGGTTTTGTCGACAAAACTATATCTTCGCCTACACTGCCGCTGAGTTGTCGACATAATGTCGACAGAACTCAGTAGTTTTGTTGACGGCTGTAAACCTCATTCAACAAGGAATAACGCCTTTTGTGGCCAGAAGGCGTTATTGCATCTACACTGTCCTTTGCTTCTACACTGTCATGTCGACAAAGCGGCTTGCTTTGTCGACAGAACTGGATGTAGTCTCGATGCTCTTTGTTGACAAAACTTCTGTCGACAAAAGCCTGTAGTGTAGACATATCCTTAGTGTCCTTATCCCCAAAAGATCACTGGGAAAATCCCCATTTTGCAGACTGGGAACCGAGGTAGAAAGAGATTTGCCTAAGGCCATACAGGAATTTTGTGAAGGATCAGGGTGTCCTAAATACCAAGCTAGCACCCTAACCACTAGATGACCACTCCTCTCTGATACAGCTAGAAGGAGATGTCTGAGAAGTGGCACATTGCTATTTTACATGATTCAATTCTCTCTCATCCTCTACTTATCTTTCTGGAGCCTTGGGTCACATGTGTCAGCCTGTATACATTTCTACATGGGATTACGAGTCTCATCACCCAACCAGCCCTGCAGCTTTTTCTGGGTAAGCATAGCTTGTCATAACTGAACTAGGATTATTTTTCTTGCCTTTAAAAGATAAAGCCGCAAAGGCCTATTCCAATATTGAAGTGTCTGCTTTAACATCTACCTGTCTAATCAGGCTGGGGCAGAGACTTTGGGGCTGATCTAATAACCCATGCAGTTAATGCAATGGTTCATGGATTTTGCTGGGAATTCAGGCCTATGCTGTTGTGCATCTTCTGACACGTCCATAATCCAAATGTTAGTCCCAGTGACACTGTGTGACTAGCACACAGGCACAGAATTGGCTTCCAGAACTAAGCAGAAATTTCTCCCCTCATCTCTTTTGCTAGTGGGGTTAGCAAAGCCATTTTATAAATCCATGATAAACAGGGGAGGATCCAAACTTACGCCGGCATTTACTGATCACCAACAATGCAGAGGGCAGTTTGTGGTTAAAAGTGCATACATTATTTAATTTAAAAAAAAAAAAAAATCAGAATACTGGGCTGATATTCTTGATTTCATCCATGCTGGGTGTTTCCACAACCTGGGAACAAGTTGTGCCTTCTTTTGCCTGTCTTTCAAATGAGTAATAATTATTTGCCTCCTAGGAGTTCTGAAACTGTGTGTGTTACAATTGGTGAAACACTCTGACATTGGAGGAGGAACATACTGAAAGAGCACATAGGTTTAAAAAAATATATTGAAAACTTGTGTATAAAGTAAGTAGAGCTTAACTAGACACAATTTTTGAAAATTCTGAAGTTAAAAACATAGATTGCAAGAAATTTGACAAATCGCTATCTGCCCACCCCAATTTTTCAACCAAGTAAAGACCCAGCCAAAATTATGTTGGTATTTTGAAATGTCACTTTAACAAATCCAAAAAGAAAAACCCTGCCATTTTCAGTTACACCCCACAGCCAAAATAAGTCTAGCTAATATTATATACCTTAAAAACATCTTCAGAAACTGATTCCCTAATGAGGGAGGCAGTACATAAATCCATCCTTTCCTAGCATAAGGCCTTCTGAGATTGGAGTACTTCAGTGTTCCTCATATACTCAGTTGTTTATCTGCCTGAAATTATACACCTGTTTAACTAGAGATTTGATTTTTTAAAACCACAAAGTTTTCCCCAGAGAGTTGTGGGAGATGAGATAAGATGAAAGGGGGGCTGCGGTGGGGCTGGAAGTCTTTGGGACTGGTTTATTCATAGCTCCTTTCAAAACTTTTAGAAATATATCAGTGTCATTCCCATCAGTGGTAATGATTGATCATCTGGGCTACCCGAGGAGTTGTATATTCAGTGCATATCTCCACTGAAGCAGTATGCCTCTGGCTGCACAGTCATTCCAAACCTATCACGTGCCGTCATTTCTATTCTCAGCCAGATCTGGTCCTATTCAAGGTTGGTTAGTTAGCGCCGGTCTTTCCAGCTCTAGTTTCTCTCATCCATCATCATCTGAGTATGAATGCAGGCAGGTCAGATGGGCTAGCTGCCCAAGTCACCAACTGTGCCAGTCACCTACAATGCTCTTTCCAAGTGATACAACCACATGCCTCTCAACCCACATTGGGACACCCACTTTCTGCTGCAGCACTGACATACCCAGAGAGAGGGTATCCCTGTGAGGGTCTCAAGAATGCCACTCTTCTGATCCCAGGCACAATATTCTTCAACAGTTTATTTGCCTCAATATCTAGATGTGAACTCAGTGCTTCAGAATGGGTCTGCCTGGTCAGCAGAACCTTTAAATATTTATGGAAGCTGAGCAGGATCCAAAACAAATAAGCTGCTGAACGTACATTCAGCTGAGAAACAAAAGAAATGTTTACTGTGTTCATCATAGATGCATCTCCGTACTCTGCAGCTGGCATTGTTTCATGCAATGCAACCACCTTTTACACGTTGTTGCTTATGGCAATGCTAGAACACTGGGATTAGTATGCCATGGACATATAAATTAGGGAACAGCTTTAAATAAAGAATTAGCATAGATCATGTTAGCTCTCAGAATGTTCTATTAA
Organism: Apalone spinifera; assembly: GCA_030068395.1. NCBI lineage: Eukaryota > Metazoa > Chordata > Testudines > Trionychidae > Apalone > Apalone spinifera. Next base: position 137,607,179 of record CM057845.1, on the reverse strand, counting down.
CAGCTCTATCTATATTTCTCATTTACATGGACCCCTTTACTATAATGCCAGAACCTTTTGTAGGCTTTAATATATTTATTCTCACCACCTCCTATAAAATAGGGATGTGTTATTCTTCCTATTTTTCAGATGGTAAAGGAGGATGTGGACAGGCTAAGGGGCTCAGCCAAGGTCACACAGGAAGTTCATAGACTTGACCACAGCTCTCCCAGTTCCTAGGATAGTGGCCAAACTAGGCAACCCAGCCTCCATACTAGGCATTCTAAGTTTGGAGGCTGGATGTGCATGAGCAAGCTAATGTCGGTAAATCACATGGCATCACTCTTGCACACTTCGGAGGCTGTTCTATGTGCAGGGACACCATAGTGTTCCAAGATGCCGCCTAATTGTTGTGGCTTGCACTGGGCACAACAGCAGCAGCCAAGAGGCATGGAAAGGAGGGGCAACTGGCCTTGATATGGCATTTCACCTCCTTATTGGTGGTGAACACTACCAAATTGAAGACAGCAGGATTCCATCCCCAAAGCGGGCTAGTCACACAACAAAGTTCCCTCTAGCCCCAGAAAGTAGCCCATCCTGAGATGGCCTATCAGAGCAGCTCTCCCGTACTGTCACCTATAGGAAGCAAAATTGCTAGGCTGCCAGGCTGAAGGAGGGGACATTCAGAGTGTCTAAACTGCACCTTAAACTCGACGTAAGGTACGCAATTTGTGCTATACTAATTGCATCTCTTATTTAAATATTTTTACCTTGCCTTTCTATTTAAAAATATTCAAGGTGGCTTAAATATTCTTATATCGAATCTATTTCAAAATAGTTTATTTTGAAATTTGGCATGTCTACACAGCACCAAATTTTGAAATAATGTGCTATTTGAAGCCATCCCTTAACCCTTGTGCAAAAATGTTTACCAGGATGACGAAATAGCACACCCGTTATTTCAAAATAACGGGAGGCTTGTATAGATTCAGGGTAGCTATTTCAGGATACCTTCGGGGTCCCAAAATAGCCATACAGTATAGAGGTACCCTTAGATGAGACATCTACTTTGTTGCCCAATGAAAGCTTTTTCCTTACAGGCTATGTCTACACTTTTCTTCCAAAAAAGAAGCAGAAAAAGTTACACAATTTGCGGTTCACAATTTGGGTAGCTTTTTCTGGAAGATGCTTTCCTAACATTTGGCCAGTCTACACTGGGCCCAATGTCGGAAAAAAAAAACCCTTTCGGAATATCCCTTCTTCCTTGTAAAACAAGGTTTACGGGGATGCCAAGTGCATCTGCTCTTCCAAATAAAATTCGGAAGAGCAGACATGTTCCCTGGACATGACAGTTTTTCTGGGATATCTCTGGTATTCCGGAAAAAACTCTGTAGCGAAGCCATAGCCACAATCTGAGGTCCAAAGGAAAGTGGGAGAAGCAGAAACAGAATGAATGAATGCATTGGAAAGGAAAGATAGGTAATGTGTGAGAAAATTGGAAAGAGAGTAGAGGGATCCAGGGAAGGCGAAAGGGAGCAAACCACAGTGAGAGTCCCAAAGGGGGAGAGAATCATTGCTAAAGGAAAAGACAGACCCAAATTAAAAAAAAAGAAACAGGTACAACAATATAAGGCAAAGAGACATTAAACACAAAGGAGGAAAAGAAAAGCAATCGTAGCTGAGGGTAAAGACAGTGAAACTCGATGACAAAAGAAATAAAGGAATGGAAGATGATGTCAAGGAGAAAGAAAAACTATAACACACACACTCAGATAACACCACACGCTGGGGTAGCAGAATGCTTTGTTTTATTCATTCTTGTCTGCTAACCTGTTTTAATATTTATTTAGAAAGTTCAATAGATTTACAAATCCCTGCCCTGTAAAACTCAGAGACAAATCACCGCTACCACAGTGAGATTTTGTTTAGAGACGCACACAGGAATAATAATCCTCACGTCTCTCCATTTAACATGCCTTTACCGCGTTAGAGCGAGAATCTACACTACCCCGGATGTGCTGTTTCTAGTGATTTCATTACACTGAGTGAAATTAAGGGCAGCTCTAAGAGAGGTGTCCTAGATATTTTAAAAATATTCCCCACACCATTTTTGATGCAAGAGATAAAGGAGTGGGGCACCAAAAAGATAGGTTTATTTTTACCTCATCAACTGTCCAAGATTTTCAAAAGTAAATGTAGCGTCTCCATTTCTGGGTGTGCAAGTTGTGATGCCATGAAGGGCTCAGATTGTCAAGAAGCACTGAACACCCATTGTAATATTTTGGGGTTCACATCCAGGCCAGTAAGGGGGTGCATCACTACCTACCCTGCAAGTCCGCATGCCCAACATGCTATGCTGCTGTGGCTTGGAGCTAGGACACCATCAGCCAGCCCTTGTAAGCAGTCCTGCCACACCCTGGCTTTTACCACCTGATTACCCTGGGATGTTTAAGTTCTTCTGAAAAAAGTAACCAGCTAGGAAGTACAAGGGAGGGGCACTGGCCACATGACCACCCCCATACACTACTCCCCCCAGCACCACCTGAGGACAATGCCCCCTTAGTCCCAGGCCCTGCCCCACCTCTTCCCCCAAGCAATGTGGCCTGATGCTGGCAGTCGAGATTGAGCCCCTTGCACTCACCAGCAGAAGGGGGGGGGGGGGGGGGGGGGAAGGGAGTGAAATAACATGACACTGATCCCTCAGTTGCTGGATGCTTTGATCTGCTTCCCACCAATGCCAGCAGCTGAGGGAGCAGAGACATCTGCTTTCTCCTGCCACTGACAATGAGTGTGTGTGTGTGCGGGTGGGGGGTCTGACCCGTTACAAGTACCAGCCTCCCACTAGTCCCCTGGACTGCACAGAGTCTCTGGCCCCTTGCTCCTCACCCTACATCCCCTCCCCCTCCACACAAATACACACTGCTAGTGCCAACATCCGTTTAGTCCCAAACTTCCTCAAAACCATCTCCCTCTGCAGGGTCCAGCTCTTTCCTGGAGTAGTCAGAGAAGTTTAATTAATGTGTTGCTCCTTTAAAAAAAAAAAAAGAGCCAATATACTGCAGCTCATTAATCAAACTTGTGCTTGACAAAGACTCATTTCAGTTATAGCACTGAATTGGTTTGTAGTAAAATACTGTTATTAAATAAAAGAAGTCATAGGTTTAAGAGATACCAAGGATAAGGAATAAAGATGAAAGATTTACAAGTAAAATGTGCTTGTAAAACAAACTTGATTTCAGAAAGTTATAATTTGTGTCTAAGCAGGTTTCTTAACCCAAGATAGATACTAGGGAAGAAGATAGATACCAAAATTTAGGTGAGTTTGATTTTGTTTACCTTTTATGGAAATTAATGTCCAATGTAGGGCACATTCAAGCATGTGGAACACCATTTCTTTGTTTGGAGCAGGCATGGCTTTCTAAATACATTTTAGAACATAAGTCTAGCTCATTTATAGCCCTATTCACACAGCCAGTACATACACCAAACAATGATTTTGGGGAACAGCATGTTACCAGTTATTATAGGATACCCTGCATGATAGTTGATATACATTATGACAAAAGTGTGTTAGATATAGTGAGAAGGTTAAGCATGACAAGCTGGTTATACAGATTAGTGAGCCACCAATTGGTCTGTGGCACAGCCAGCCTCTGCGGGGGGGGGGGGGG
>CM057845.1:137552026-137603519 GCA_030068395.1 Apalone spinifera | reverse complement strand
CCACACCAACCAGGTTAACCAACTTAAGGTATCAAGTTGGTCACTGAAAACTGAGACACCCTAACCTACTAGCCACTTCTCAGTGCATGACCCATTGCAGCAATGGTGCCTGAGTTGCTTTCTCTGATTTGCTTGTTAGATATATTAAAGATGATCTCTTTCTGCTGTTAAATGTAGGCAGAATATTATGAATGTTTGATGCTTAATTATGTTTGTGAAGATGTAAATAAACCCAGAGGCTTGGGAAACAGGCTCATGGTTTAATAAATTCCGACACAGGTAAAACAATAAACACATCAGTGGCTTGAACTAAATGGATGAATAGTTAAAGCTCTCTTACATAATAGTTTCTCTTCCCTCTCCCTTCCCCCCCTCATTTCATCTGCAACTGGATTCAGAAATCAGCTTGGGCAGGACACTGGAATAGTCAGAGCAGATCATGTGTCCCGTCCCCCCCCAATAGAAAAGCTAACTAAATTGTAAAAAAGGGGGGAAATATCTCCCCCCCATTCACACCCCACATCACTAACTAGTTGCCAGACTTGTAGTAAACATGAGAAACCATTTACCTTCTGTCTCCCGAGTAGTCAAAATCCCATGACTTTTACAGTCTAATTTCAATCAAAGGAGGGGGACAAAGTACAATCTCCATATAGAAATATCCCTCTGCATACATGTGCGTGAATACACACACGGCTTGCATTTGCTAGCCCAGCTAGGAAACATTGTAGCTGTGCTCCCAGCCCACCCCACTCTCCCTAAAAGATAGAAAATCCAATTTATATTCTAAAAGAGATTAGATGTGGGTTTAAGAGTTGTGGTTAGCTAAGAGTTATGCAGCTCCACATAACCACAAGCAGTTAAATACTTTCTGCCCCTCTCTTTTCTGATATGGCAAGCTTCTGCACAAAGACAGAAAATTGTCTCTACTCTACAGTGCCAAGAGTCTGAGAAAGTGGCATTGGAGCAGCTCAATCCATCCATTGCTTGATCTCCTGGCTGCTCTTCACCCTTTTCATCTGCATCAGACATGGATATAATACAGATATATCTGTGGGCTAATGATCCCCTTGCAGTGACTGACAAGTTCACTGATCTCACTCAATGTTAATTCTATCAGTAGTCTAGGACAACATTCAACATGTAATTTTGTTGACTTGCCCGCAAAGTCCTATAGGAGCAGATGGACAGGCCCTTTAATGTCTAACTTTCATCCTCTGGGAACGGTTTCTGTGGTTGCTAATGACCATACAAATTTCCTCTAGTTGGTCACCTCTCCTGTTCCAACATGCAGACATTTAAGACCCTAGTGGGAGGCTTTGCTCTGCATATAGTGTTCAATATGCAGGGGACAGTCAAATCCATAACGTATAATACTCTTTCCCAAGCCCAGTCCTACTCTTAGGACATGTCTACACGAGAAAATTCTCTCAAACTAAATTTGACTTAACTCCTGACATTATAAAATTGAAATAGTGTATCCCCCCCTACGGGAAAGCCTTGAAATTAGTTCAAGGCAGGCACCATTAATATAGATGCACTACCTCTATTTAGAACTTCAGGAAGCACTGGGGAGTAATAGTTCAAATTACTCTGGGGAGTAGTTATTTTGAAATAGTGGTACTGGAGCATCCACACTAACACTACTTTGAAATTACTGTTATTCCCCAAAGGAAGCAGGAGTACAGATTTCAACAGTGGCCCGTTATTTTGAAACAATGGGGTTGGAAGTGGGGTGGCTCCGCTTATCAATATTTGACCTAAGGGGGAGTTATTTCAAAATAATGCCCTACTATAGACCAGGGCTTAGTGTATCACACTTTGAGAAACAGCTGGAAGGCGAATACCTTATGATACAATTAGTGAGGTCTGGGCAGCACTTTCAGTTGGGGTAACTAGCTTTTGACAACTCAGTTTGAAGTCAGGTGGTCCTTTCGAAACCACAGCCATTCTTGGCTACTTTAAATTTTCTACATGTAGTGCCTTATTTAAAAAAAAAAAAATCAAAATCTATGGTTAGCCCACAGGTTGTTACAGTGATCTGTACCGTTGTATTCTCAAGGCTAGATTACTACCATGCACTGTAGATGGGAATACCTTTGAAAGAGACTCAGAGACGCTTCAGCTATCAAAGAAAGCAGCAGTTCAGGATTGTTCCACTTCAGATATTTTGTATGCATTGTCCTCTTTCTTTGTTTATTTCTGAGTTTCAACCAGGATGTTTACCACAATCTATAAAATTCTCTATGGTCTAAATATGTAAGATCACTTCTCTCCATGTGCTGTTCTGAGATACTCTTATGTGTTGTGCTTTTGTGGAGATGCGCTTTTGTGGAGATTTCATGGATCTCCATTGTTAAACTCAATGCTTTTTCGCATTAAACATATTCTGTTGAGGCCCACAGGTGCCAATGGAGTGAACATTTTTACACATGTAAAATCCTTCAAGAAATCTCAGAAGACAGCCTCAGATTGTCAGTTTTCCTGGCTTTTGCCAAGACAAATGCTGCAAGAATTTCTTTTAGGAACTCGAGTTCAAGGTGAAGACAGAAATAAGCTTATCAGTGGGCTGATCTGCTTGGATTTCTCTCAAAGTTACAGAACTTATACAATCTCAGTTCATGTTGAATCATGATAAAGAGAGTCAGGCTGGCTCATAGGAGCACAATTTGTTCATCTAACTCATAATTCTTCCTTCACCTTGACATAAGCATCTCAAAAGTTCCTATTATCCGAACACAGGGCACAGAGAAAGATGCTTCATCTGTACAATGGAAAGGAGTGTCTTAAAGTCTTAGGTAACACAGTAATCTATTTTTCTCTTCTTCCATGGAGTTCCAACAAAATAGCTTCCTTTAAGAATGTTAGCACTTAATACAGATTGAATGCCTCTACTCTGGCATGCTTGGGACCTGACTGGTATCAAACCAGATAATTTGCTGAACCACAGAAGGTCAATATTGCCTAGCAGCATTACCAACACTGCCACTGCTTACTATGCTCCTAGAAGACATTTAGGGGCAAATTAGAGAAACTGCACAGAACAAAGAGCCAGGACTGGTGGCTGTAGAACTGTGGTACTGCAGGAAACTCGGCCACACATACAGTAAGTGGACATCTGCCTATCTAAAATCATTCCGGATCATGAATCTTGCTCCCCCTTGCCAGAAGGAGGTTCAACCTATATATTCTCAGTCTAACTTAACAGCTTGCCAAACACAACATCAAGCACGTTACCTTACTATTGCATCTGGGGGATGGTTCCATTGCATCAGATAACAGTGAAACCAAAACACTCAACCCACACCACCACCACCACCTCCACAGGATCAACCCATACATTCTTTATCCGAATGCAATTATTGCTTCCATGGTAAGCCTTTGGTTGAAGAGAACTACTCATAACACAAAGAATCCTCTACTTATCTCAGTAATGCCCAAGTATTTTGACCACATATGCTAGTACAAGTCAATAGGGGCGAGAGAGGGCTTAAATATAAGATCTCTCAACTAATCCTTTTCTGAATCTAACAGCATAAGTGAGCCAAATGGCTTACGTTATGGGAAAGCTTATCTTAGCAGAGCAGTTCAACAGACAACATTGAATGTTGGTAGACAATAGGCATAATGTTTATCTTTGGGGGTCTTGCCATTAATGTTAATGTATGCATTAATATTCCGCCTTTGATAGTAGATTATCCACTAGGGAAATTGTGCACTGTATATTAGAGTCAAAATCGTCTGTTGTTCTAAGCTACAGCTAATGACCCGTAAATATTAATAGGATGTTGTCTAGCACTAAAATGCTCAGTTTCCTGGGTATGAACCGGATACTAGCTTTGAACATTAATTGAACCTCCCCCCGAGAATTCCTATAAGATGCTCCCAAATAACATGTACCAATCCACAAACAGAACATTTAGCCTGAAGATCAGAAATAGAAGTTACAACTGAACCGTTAGGCTCCTAAACACCTGTTGGCCCTTGTCCTGCAACATATTGCATGCAGGAAGATGAGTATTTACACAGGTCTCCAAAGACTACACACCTATATATAGCAGCAGTTACTCATAAAGAAAACGGTTTTCAGAGCTCATGAATGTAAAAGTGACAATACATCATACATCTCATTCATATACAAAAAAACCTATTCGAGGATTTTCATCCCACTTTTTCTCCCCCTCTCTTTTATATTATTTAAATTGGAGTCACATACAATAGATTAAACACCAACCTATGGCCTCATTTAGATCTGAGGAACTCCAATGGCAAATGGCTGTACACAAGGAAAACTGAGGGTAAAATGTCAAAGATGTGTCTCCAGCTTACTGTTTTATAATTAACCCCATTAATGTTTTAGTTAACTATGCTGGCAACCCCAGGGCTATGCTTGTATTCTTAATAGAAGGAAAAAGTCTGCTGTGTCACGTGCTAAAATTCTATTTGAGAGCAAATTAATGCAAAATAAAAATATTAATAGCAGTGCTTGACCTCCATAATCAGAGAGAGAGAGAAGAAAGCACCAGACTCAAGAACAATCTAGACTGACCAATCTTTTTAGAAGCAAGTGGTATTTATATGCACCCTAGCTCAGTCCTCTTGATAATCATATTGCTGAACTATGCACAGTGGATGTTTATATGCAATGCTGAGTCCCCACCCCACCCCACGCACAGAAGCACAACTTATTTCTCACAAGTTGGACTTGAAAAGCATTACAGAGGTGAAACAGTGCAACTTCTAAAGGACAGATCTTTAGCTATGCCAAGCAGAGTTTCTAGTACAGCTGACATTACCACCTTTGAATTCTCTCCAAAAATCAGAAGCAGACAGTTACTGGTAGAGCCCATGGCATCAGAGAATCCCCCTATGGCTGCCCTAAACTATGCCCAGGTACAGTGGCCCCACTATGGGAATTTCATCAGCTGATGATTGAGTGTGGCAGAGCTCTGGCTATTCCCCTTTATCCCTAGCACATCTCAACTGCCTACCATAGGCCCAGATAAAGCAAACCCTCAATCATTTAGCTGTGAAAATGTATGACCAGCTGTGGGTGGTCTAGAACTGGGGAAAATCCCTATATGGAAGATAAAACCGTCTTTAAGCCTACCCTATCCTGACACAGTACCATAAATTAGTTTTATTAGGAGCCAGAATTTTAATATTTGCTATTCAGTTATTAGCAAATAATTCAACTTTTCATACATTGTTTCCCACTCCCCTGCGCAGTTCCTTTTCTCAGTAAATAACTGCTGGCAGAAGGGATAGAACGTGCGCCGCCTTCCTTTAAAATGAAAATTAATGCAGCCTCATTGATTCCCTAAGAGTGGTAAATTCTAAGCATTGACGATCTAGCAACCTGTGCATCTCTGAAACCAAAAATAACATGCAGGTGGTGAATCAGAGCTCCATTAGCTAGGGAGCAGGAAATCGCCAAACCCAGACAATAGCAATTGTATTCCTGCTCTCCCCAGAGTGGCTCTCTGAAATAGCTATATTAAAATTCAGCATTCATCAAGTAAGTTCAGTAAAAGCTAGAGTCAAATTGCTTCATCAAACATTGATATTGCCAAGCTGATGTACCACACAACTAGGCTCAGTCCTCAAATAATTATTTAGGCAGAACTCCTGTTGATAATCATGACAGTTTTTCTTGGGGGGGGGGGGGGGGGGGGGGGGGGGGAGAAGATGTAGGGTACATCAATGCTGCAGCTGGGAGGTGAGATTCCCAGTGTGGAGGAGCACATTCATATGTTCAGCTAACATACTCAGTAGTACTGCTGATGTTGCAGCATAGGCAGCTGCTTAGCTCAGGTGGCTAGCTCAAACTGCACTACATGCTGCAGTATAGACATCCCCTGAAAGTTGAGTTGTATTGTGAGCATACGGTCTGTGGTTTGCCTCCCCGCTCCTCCAAATTTATCCCATGACCACTGAGTCCATGTCCATGAAAACAAGGCGGCCCTCTCAGGCAGTTCACATTCCCCTTAATCTTTGGGTTTAGTCCACGCATCTCCTCTTCCTTACAAGCCACTACATGCACTAGAGACATACAGCTGCCTCGGAGATGTCAACCAAATCCTGTAGCAATAAAGCATAAGCCCACTTTAGAAGGCTGTTAGAGAGGGATTTGTACGATTTGCTCGACATTGGCTCTCTATTCCCAATAAAGCCAATGGGATTTTTGGCCCTGAATTCAACAGGAGCAGTTAGGCCAGTACTGAATCCTTCTGGGGCGGGGAAAAACAATCTCATTTTCAATGTACTTACATGTGTCCAGAATGCCTCTCACCATCTAAGTAGTGCACTAGTAGCTTGTGACCCTGCCATCACTTATTGCTACTGCACTGACGCTTTAACTTGAATTAAACAGAAGTTCTGGAGGGGCATGTGTTCATAATGTATCTCTCCACTATGAAAAAGAGTGCCAAGTGGACAGAGAATGTCAAACAGTATGGGAACGGTTATAAACATTTTTCCATCTACTATTTTGTAATTATTTTCCTCAACAAAAATCTAGTTATAAACAATTTAGTTAATCTTAGGGGGAAGTGTATGGAAAATGGTCAGTGAATCAGCCTGCTGCTGAAAGAATGAGCAGGCTCGTGAAGGAATGATAAATAATTGAAAGCTATTACTGCTCCCCCCTCCTCCTGCCAACCTTGTCTTCCCCTCTTTTCCCATAACTCCGCTCCTTCCCACTCTCATTCTTAAGAAACTGATGGTCAGACTCTCAGTTGGTGAAAGTCTATATAGTTCATGGACTTGAACAAAGCTATTCTGATTTTAAACCAGCTGAGGCTCTGCCCCTGCAATCAGAACCTACCAACCACCCCCAATTCAGATGTCAAAAACTAGACATTTAACATCTAATTTAAATTCTGCCAAGCCACTTCCAAGAAGTGGCACCTAGTCCACAGGGAAAGCAGTGGTTAATTGCTGTGAAATTTGAAAGTGAAGCCACTCCATTCTCCACAGGTCAGCCCCTGCCCTCCAAATGTGCTTGGGCAAGTAGGATGTTAGATGGTGGTAAATAGATCTGAAATGGGAGGTGGTATAAGGCTCAGCATGTGAGAACTCAGGGAAAGGGGACAGGAGATGGCAGGTGGTTGCTGGCAGAAGAAGCTGGACAGGATTTATCAGCCATTTCCTTCTTTTTGTAAGACTTGGCTTAGAAACTCATCCCATCTATTATTTTCTAATGAGTCTCCTGCTGTCATCTCACTGCCAAGATTTTGTCTAGCAAATGAAAGCCAACTCTTCATTCAGACTGGCACTGAAGAATGCTGGGAATTCTCGGGGGGAATGTTTTCCCAACTAACATTCTGGTTAATACAATTTACTCGCCATTGAGTTTTGTTTTTGCTTTTATATGCTGCAGGGGAGTTGCTCAGCTCTTCCATGTTGTTGCATTCTCTATGCAATAGTTGCTTAGCTCAGCCTTGCAAAACAAGGTAAACTACTAGCCCGGATACCAAATCTATTCACTCTGCCCTTCACCATGCTCTCTGATCATGAAACAAACGAACTATTTTAGTTGCTCAAGACAAACATTTGTAAGACTGAACTAAACCTACAAAAACTTCAGGACTGAAGTGTTTTAAGAGGCATCCTAAAAATCTACCTGCCTTGGTAGATTACAGATTCCATTGGCATTTTTAGGGGTTCCAAGACAGGGTGACTACTGTTCCAAAGAAAACTGTAAATAAGTAAAGCAGGAAATGGGAACTCACCACAGTTGTATGCTATGCATGTGATGTTGGGCTTTAAGAATGTGATCTATTATCACATCAACTGCATTTTAAAAAGTCATTTAACATCAAGTGTTTCTACAAAATGATACTTCAAAAACAATAGATAATAAAAGCCATATAGATGGGAAGGGAAGGACTAACAAAAAGCTGGCCAGCTGTAATCTTCTGCCACTTAATTACAAGAATCTGCATATGAGAGCAATCAGAAAATGAATCAATGAGTAGACAGGGGGGTTTTTTTATGATTTTTTGCTTTGGGGATTTGAAGGTAATAGCAAAGTCTTTTTAAACTATGCACAGGAATGTTATTTCAGAGCTGATGCTGCATGTTCTCAGCTGGGAATTGTGACATGGTGGTACTGATTTTTAGAGAGGTAGCAGTAAAAAAATGCAAACCTCTAATTTCTGAACATTCTGCAACATCCTTTTCTATGTCAGAATACTATGTGCAGAACACATACTATGTACTTGCTGCAGTCATACCTGGAAAGAAAACTGAAAAAAATAGCCTACCTTCTTTGTGAGTCTATTCTCATCTCAAGTAAATTGCTTTAAGACAAATTTATTTCAGTTGAGGATATATGCAGCAGCAGGTAAATAATATGCCCATTTCATAAATTGGAACGCTAAAGTATACAGTGGTTAAATTGTTCAAGGTAGGAGCCATTGGCACTGATGCAGAACTTCTGGCTTCTGCTTTCAGTTATCATAGGGTGCTACATAAATGGTTTCTAGAGAACAATGACACCCTTTGATAAAAGGGGTGCTATACAAGTGCAAACTATTAATGTATCATTTATCATTATTATGGGGCTAATTCTTTCTGTGGAATACGTCAAAAGATAGTCATTACCAAAATTGTTATATTAAAACTTGTGAAAATATTGAAACTCATTTTAGCATAATTCGATTCTGTTTTGAATAGGAGTTGTTCTGTATCCAGGTCCCCCATCTACAAAACCAAACCATTTACCAGGAAAGCATGTGAACATTTCTAATAGCTAGCTTTAGTTTAAAAAGCACAAAGAGGAAATAGTCACAAGGAAAGCAGGCAGATCTTCCAGTGTAAGGTCAGTTGAGAACCAATAATAGAAAATGGCATTCCTGGTAGACTGTAGGAGTACCAAATGTTCCTCTTTATTTCTTAATTGCAAGCTTTTGCTGCTATTCTCTGGCTCCACAGAAAAATGCTGATCTGAATATGTAGAAATTGCCCAATTATAGCTGTCTAATTGCTTTTAGAGTAAGTTTTGATATGTTTAATGATAGGGGTATTTGCCATTTTTGTAGTTCTGTTAACCTTTGATGGAATGTGCATTTACTTCCATCAATACAGACTGAGCCACAAAAAGCATATTATATGCCTAAATTCTCAAGGAAATGGGATCTTTAGATGGGCAACAGTATTTATTGAAAGTGCTTTTAGATTGTAAAACAAGTTATATCAAAACTCATTGCATTTATTCTGAAAGTCTTGGCACATAAGGCAACTTAATTGTATGAATGTGGAATTTTCCCTTTTTTCATTTTTCAGCTGGGATTTTAAGACATTATTGATGCACTGTTTTATTAACCATAATGAATAGCCGCAGTTGGTAAGATGTGCAATACGGTGCAATAAACCTGCTTAACAACTCACTCCTGAACTGCAAGTTGTTATAAATGTTGTAAATTTTTTTATACACTAATACAGAGACCCAAGTCTTTTCCATAAACAAGGGATGTGCAGAGTTCAGACACAAATCTGCCAGAGCCAGGGTCATTGGGCCTGTTTGGCTGTGAGGGGATGGCCATTAGTCCTCAATAAGATTAGGATTTGTCCCCTTTGGCACAGCCTCAAGTCAGTACAAGGATGACAAAGAGAAAGATGGTCAGTTTCTTTATTTTTCATCATTATTTAGATGTTGTACTGATGAGGGTAAGAGTGAATTGTGCTGACATTTATAGATGACATGGTATAGCTGCTGAAAGGAAGGCACATTTCTTAGCCACCCATCTGCCACTGCTCTTCCTATGCTTCTTGATACCACATAACCACAATAAATGAGCACATCAATTTGCCACATTTATTGACTAATCACTTTTACATCATTCACTCAGCTCTAACTGCTGAGTGAACATAATTACCAGTCCTGGATCTGTTGCTTATGAGCTTGAAACTACATTTTAAGCTTCCTGTAGCTTCAGATTAAGGTTACCAATGGAGTAAGTAACTTTCTGCTGGTAAAACGTTCCAGTATGCTGACATTTCACCCCCATAAGACTGCATTGCAATGTCACAACATCAGGATATTATAAATGGATACTTTACAAGACCTTGATACACCCACTCTGATAATAAATCAAAACTCAAAGATACTTGCTTCAGCATTGCAATTAATTCAGGAATTTTGTAATTTTTTTCACAAAATGTAAAAGTAGTGACACTGGACCAATGCATCATTTGGTATGTGTAGTAAGTAGTTCTCCCAACTTTGTTGCACAAGATGGAAGAATTACTCAAAAGGGAAAAATAAAATTCCCAGTAGAAGGGGAAAAAATATCCTATAGCTCATGACAAGCCACACAGCCTACCATGATTTTATACTAGGGTTCCTTTTCTTTCCTGAGAGGGTGCATTCCTAAACTGAGATGTGCTTCTGCTCAGGTTCCAGCAACTACATAATCACATGAATGATATAGTACTAGATAGGACTGGGAAACGTCCCCCCCGAAAAGATTCAGACCAACTGAAACATTCCACAATTTTGCCAAATTGCTTTGGTCAAAAATAAAAATCAACCAGCCTCTTTAACTCACAAAAGCATAATTTAAAATAGTTCTTTCTACTCAAAATAGTTTACATTAGAAATTTCCTTCATTTTTAACATGTTAATCAGATCTCAAAATCAGGTTTTACACTGATTTAAAAATAATTGCTTGGGCCACTTTAAACAACAACTTTGGTTTGCACAAAAACAAACAAAAATTGTTTGTGTTAACCTAAAACATTTTTCTTTAGTTTCTCAAAACTGCCAGAAAACTTCAAAATGGTCAGTTATTCATCTAACTCTGTAAAACTAACCCCTCTCCCCCACTCCCTGCATGGGCAGGTAAGGGTATTTTAAGCTTTTCCAAGCAGGCTTTCTATTTCTTTACTGTAATACAGGCAATTGCCTCTCAAGTATCCACTTGTAAGCAGAGTTCCCGCTATAACACTCTGCCTAGTCTCCCCTCTTCAAGGTCTCTCAAGAGTTCTAAGCTCACAGAGAATTCACATACACAATCTCCTCCAGAGATGCCATCTATTTACTCCTCTGATAGCACACTGGCTCTCCAAACCTCAATCCTAATTCAGTCTCTACCTTCCAGTAGTCCAAAACCCTAGAAAGTCTTTGAGAGAAAAATACAAACACACCTGGCTTTCATCCTACTTTCAGGTAGGCACATATCCCCAGACTAGAGTTGGTCATCCTCCTAGAACCTCTGTAGATTTTTCCTGCTTGGTAGACTTTCCTCATTCTCTCGTACTTTGTGTGCTTTTTGCCAGCAGGCCCTTCTTGCTCTTGAAATAAACTACAGTTTTCTGGGCTTTCTCCTTCAGTGCAACTTCCTGCTCCTGTTTCATGAGGAAGCAGCTGATTCCTTTCAGGTAGGGCTAATTGTGTAATCAGAGTTGGCTTGCCCCCCGGGCTCTCCAGCCCAGGGGGCAAGCCATGCTGTTTCTGTCAGGCTCAGTTAATCTGAGGAAAATCAGTTCATTGCAAGGGTGAACAGGCAATATACACTTCAAATTAACAACAGGGCCTGTGAAGTAAATGAGTATTTTGGACACCTGCTTGTTACCAAAACAGGTGTGCCTACATGTTAGGCATTATACATACACTTGTTGAGAGACAATCTCTGCCTCAAAGAGCTTCTAGTTTAAAAAGACAATACAGAAAAAGGATATGTGGTGAAATGAGGGGAGGGAGGGGGGAGAGTGAATTACCTAAAGTCACCCAGAACCTGAGCCAGGAATAGAACACACACACCCTTACTGCCCACCCCTACTTACTCAGCAACAGTGCATATTAATTGTCACCTTAACTTCAGTTACTGTCCTCCGTCTCTTGGAGTGACTTTTCTGATATTCTGCTTACTTTTGCCCACTTAGCCTTTTACTATGGAACTTTCCGCTTGCAAGAGGCGAGGAAGTGAAGGTTCCTGTCCTATAAACCTGTATCTTTAGGCACATGGGTTATTCTATTACAGTCAATGGTATTACTCCCATGCTTAAAGTTAAGTGGAAGCAAGTGTTTGCAGGATCTTGGGCTTTGTTTGGTGCACAGCAATATCAAAGGTTTTGAGTACAAAACAAAACTGGTAAAAGTCCTTTGCCTCAGGTTTTGTGAGCATGTAAAATCCATTTCCTTTTCACAGGTGCAACTGTACAGTTATTCAACAGTATGGAACAAACTCTATAGGGAGCACACAGCTTGTTGTTAACAACTCAACTTGTATTCAAGTGCACAGCAAGTGACATACACAACTGTTACTGTTGTTAATAGGAGTTATGAATGTTATTCTTCATTAACCACAAAAATAGTCTGTTCAACATCATCTGTAGATTAAGGTAGCAGGTCTGGAAAGTGATTGTTTTCCAATAAAAACAGAATAAAATAATTTGCTTTTACAGCTAGCAAAGGATATTTAAAAGAGAAACACAGACATAAATTAAACTCTAGGGAAAAATTAGAAATAGTCCTTTTATTGTTTGTATACCTCCACATATAGACCTGATAAAAGATTGGGAAACCTTCCTAAAATGACATTCCAGTTTGGTGCCAGACATGTATTTAAATTATTTTTATGCTGGGCATTTGGCTATTCTTCTGCAGTCCCCAAGTCCCCTTGAAATAAAAATGGAACATAATGACATACATGACAAAAGGCAGCATAGAAAGTATGTTTTACTACTCTATCACTTCATGGCACTAAACAAGTAAGAGGCATGATAAAGGTGGTATATGGCCATAGCTTTGCATGTAACCCATGCCCTGACTTTCAGTGTGACTATTCTGAATGCTAAAGGAAAGTATTTGGCCTTCAAATTGGTTGATCTGTCATTTGAAAGAAAAAATTTTAGGATGTGATATTGATCCAGAGTTTAAGTTAAAAGGACATAATTTTACCATAGGAGCAGATGTACTTCCCCTGGTTAAAATAAAGAGATCATAAAACAAACACAACTCTGTGAGGAGACAAGAGTTTCAGCTCTCTTTTTTCAACATTTACTGTTCCATACCCAGGTGGACCCATTTATTCCAATTAACCCTACCCCAAAGCAGGGAGGGGGCATTATCATGACATCTGTAAACTATTATTATTAATCTGCACATATATTATTGCATTTATTCTCTTGTCTGTTTAGATGGTGAGCTTGTTGGGGAAGCATCTGTCTCCTACTCTGTGAGCACACTGAAGTCCAGATCTCAGTTGGGACTAGACATGATCACAATACAAAAAAAAATTAAATAAAAGTAATAAAGTGTTAATGGCTGTCCTCAATAACAGACCTGGTTATAGCTGATGGGTGTACTGCACACCTTTCATTCAGATTAAATTAAGGACCGGTTACACATCTCTTTGGGCAGTGAGTAGTAAAACAAGAGATGCCACTCCCCAAGGCCTCAGCCACCATGGAAGGCCTGAGTAAAAGCTATAATATATGCATTGAGGAGTTTCCCTGGGCACTGATTTTACATGCAGGGCCTGAGGCATTGAGAAAAATATAGGAGAAGCAGGGGTAAGAGTGGCCCTGGGAGGATGCTAGAATCAGTTCTTCCATAGTGCTTACTGAAATGGCAGACATGGACTCATGAACAAGGAAACTATCAGCTTTTGTTTATTCCCGTTGTTGAGACATGGGACTTTGTTATATTCTTTGTAAATAAACAGGGTTGCACCAAAGAAATATCTGACTGGTATAATCAATTTCAGTTTCTAGCAGAAACAAAGCAAGGCCCTGAATACTGGCTAACCACCTGGGCCAAGAGACAACAATAGTAGTGAACTAAAATCAATAAGCAGATAAGACCTTGTTGTTGCATGAAGAAGAAAGTAAACATGGTGAAATTCAGAGGTGTGGGGAAAGAAGAAGAGTCAAATGTACTGATGCTTTCTTTATACTTTCTAAGATACTTTTGTAATGGGGGGTGGGAGGAGAGTGTCAGATGTGTCCTGTAATGGTTGTACGGTGCTGTGCCTCAATAGAGGGAAATGTTTTTCTACATTTTTTACTAGCCAAATAGAAATAAATGCATTGTAAAACACTTGTATTGAGACTATTTTAGCAACAGAAAGTAGTGTATCCTAGCAATAAAATTATGTACCCTAGTAATAAAGATAAACCAGAGCATTATCCTCAACCATCACCCCATTTCCCCCCTCTCCCCCACAAAACCCAACGTAGGCTGGGATGCACAAATGTGCAATGACATTTGGTAAGCCATTCACTAATGTGCTAGGACTATACACGCTGAAGTTATGTTAACACTCCAGTTCAAAACCCATGGTTGGCCTCTGCAAGCTGACTCAAGATCGTTGGGCTTGAGCTAAGGGGCTGTTTAATTGCAGTGTAGTCATCTGGGGTGGAGCTGGGACCAGGGCTCTAGAGTCCTGTGAGGTGGGCAAATTCCAGAGCTTGAGTTGCAGCTCAAGCTGGAATGTCTATACAGCTCTGCAGCCCAACCCCTGTGAACCCAAGTCAGTTGACATGAGGAAGCTGAGGGTGTCTAGCAGCAGTGTAGACATACCCCAATTGTCAATCAAAATTCACCTCAATGAGGAACAGGACTTTTAAAAAATACCCCTAGGTAAAGGATACAATAAAAGCTCATTTAGGGCCTGACCCAAAGCTCATTGATGCCTATGGGAGTTTTTCTATTGACATGAATGGTCTTTGGATCAAGATCACATAATTAAGTTTTCACTTCAACTTGTGCTTAACTTTAAGCACATGAGCAGTCCCATTTTTTAAGCATGTGGACAATTCCACTAAAAAGTCAAGCATGTGCTTCAGTACCTTGTTGAACTGGGGAACTAAGGACTTAGTCTTAAAACTCACTAAGCCTCATGTTTCACTAACGTAGTTCCATTGACTTCAAAATAGACTATATTCTGTAATAGGTTTGCAGGATCAGACCCAAAGGTAGATAAACAAATATTCTTTCAACATCCACCAGAGTACATGAGGCGAATCCATGTTTCCTTGTGGATATGGCTGAGAACATGTGAGGTAGATCATTAAGAATTTTCCTTATGCTGTTTCCAGTTTCTTTCGTTGGTTGGACATACCTGTTTTGAAATGCTTTTTATTTAGTTCACTTGCAGGTGTTCAGAGGTGTTAAAGCTCTAGAGATGTAAAATATGCTGTTGTTGGTCTAACCATTAGTTATTTAGTAGTTATGGAGAGAATATAGCTGATTAGATGTCAAAGTTAGTGTCGGACCCCCTGCTATTTCCACCTATTAGGTAACTGGAATTATCTATGGACCACAATAAATAAGATGGTTAGTCAATAAACAGCTAAGGATGCTCCAAAAATTCTCTCTTCAGAGCAATTCTGGATGAAATATTGAAATATAGGCTGGCCTGGGAACTCTATTGAACAGCATTTCAGAAAGAAAGGTCTCACTTCAGATTGATTTGATTTAATGTTGAGAACTTGAAAATTCTCTGAGCATGGAGGCATCAGACAAACAGGCAAACAAAATCCCAATGCACTGCAAGGGTGAATAAGTTTAAGCTGGAAGCCCGAGTTTAGTGGGAGAAAATAAATCACAGCCATAATCATCTTTTTCTAAAAGGTCAAAAGGTCAGATGTCAGGAAATTGGACAAATAAATAGAAAGTGCTCCAAATAAAGGGAGATAGGCAAAAACTAAGGCATTTTTCAATAAAAATGATAATGAGTGGGGTCTTATATAAGACTAGGAATAATAAATAGAAAGGTAATCTGACAATAAATTTCTGCATTTACTGAAGAAAGAACTGGCAAAAGACTTTTTTTTTTTAAAAGAACTCAGAGGAAGCTGTAGATATGGCAGGGGAAGGGGAAATAGAGAAAATGAAGCCCAGGGGCTCAGCAAGATATGGGGTTACATGGGTTTTCTTGTGACATCAGTTGTCCATAGGGGCTTCTGTCATCAACGGTATAACAATTTGAATTAGACTTTCACACGACTGGTACTGTTTGCTCTCAGAAGATCATTCTCCCTCCTCCCCCCCCAAAAAAACCACACACGGGGAAATTGAACTCAATTGGCTATTTGCAGACATGAGAATTCCTCAGGTGAGCAGGGTGATGGGATCAGAACAGTATGCTGGAAGAAGGCTCTTGAGAGAATTATTTTTATTACATAGATAGAGCATGTTTGCAATATTTGACAAATAATAAAACAATAAATCATAATTCAGTGTTAATTTAGCACTTATAAAAGTACTTCTATAATTGCCTGCCCAGCTGCTCCCAGGGTGGGGGAGGGATGGGACTCAAGCCCACCATCCTGGGGTCCCTAGATGAGCACCCTACCTCCTGGGCCACTTCAGAGACCACCTTAGTGGTCTCTTCTGGTTGTCCCTTATCCTGTCTTCTAAACGTTAGTGCCTGCTCCAGCCCAAGGGCAGCCTGTGTTGGCTATTCAGCTGCTCCTGGGGTGGGGGGAGTAGATTTGAACCCCCATCCCTACCCTCCCTAAGCCACTCCACAACCCACCCCTCCTCCGTACCTTCCGGTCAGCCCTTATCCTGCCTTCCTAATGCAGTTGCCAGCTCCAGCCCTGGGGCAGCCTGCAGGGTGGTGGGTTTGAGTCCCACCCCCTTGGAGCAGCTGAACAGCGAACACAGGCTGCCCCAGAGCAGGAGCTGACTCTAGTACTCAGAAGGCAGGATAAGGGATGCCCAGAAGTTAGGTAGGCAGGGTGGGTTCCAGAGTGGCCATGACTTTCTACAATGCCTGTCTGCTAAAGAGCTCAAGGTGTTTCTATTTATTTATTTAATATATTTATTTTTCATGGTTCAACAGTGTAATTCATATAAAAGATACAATATAATAACAAGCATTAGGAGCCGGGTAAAAAAATCCCAATATCATAACAACTAAAGTACTGAAACCTGTGAAATCCATTCATGCCTCGTACCATTTTGGGAACAATAGGACTTTAAAATTAACTAAAACTATGTTCCTTAATGATTATTTAGGGATAGAGAGGGAAAAACCTAAGAATAAATAAATCCACCTTAAGGCCTCAATTCTACAAAGATTTGCAAACTTTGCACATTGTGAGTAGAGCTATTGACATGAAGAAAATCAACTATAAGAAGTCTTGGTAAAATCTGGTTTAAATCCTTGTATTTACCTATGTCTGGAAAGGTAAACTAGCAACATTACATCTGGGAGTTCTCTGAAATATTTGAGAGGGTGTCCAATTTCTTTATCCCAAATTTTTGAGAATACTGTAAAATATATTTCAGGACAGCAAATAGCTTTTTCAATAATTTCAACATATATTTGTTTGAGGAGAATTCATCCTTCAGTTTTAGCAAATTTCTTTTTTTCTTCCCGCCACCATCAACATTACCAGAACTCCACGTTTATTAAATGTGAGCCATAACTATTAATTTTAGAGATTGGACCTCCCTGGTCTGGCACCCTCAGGATCTGACTGGTCCAGGATGAGGGATTTTGCCAGAGCAGGGGAAGGTCATATCTGTGCCCATCCCCACACACCCACTATTGGCCACCCCAGCCCTGGACTGGCTGCCAGCCTCTTGGCTGCCCCCGCCAGCCCTCCAGCTAGTCCCTCCGCCCCCCGACCTCGCCTGCAAAGCCAGGAAACCTAGCTCCCTGAACACCGGGCTCCTGGCCTTGCCTGCAGTGAGGCTGCCCAGCACATCCAGGAGCCTGGTGTGCCTACAGCAGGGCTTTAGGACCACGGATATTGCCAGACCAGGGAGTCCTGATTAACAGAGTTTCAACTTGTATTACCATTTGCTAACCCCTCCTTTTCTTTAAAGAGTATGGTCATAAAATGGTTTATTTGGCAGTATTCTTTTTTTTTTTAAATCAATGTTATCATGGCCTTAGTACAAATTAAGGCCCAGACGTCAATGGGAACACTCCCACGTTTCAAATTAAGCACAAACCAAGTCTTCACAGTATTGGGGCCTTTCATTGTCTTGTATCAAAAGCTCAATGTGTTTATAGTACACTGATTTTTATTTTTTACTAAAGAAAAATGTCCTCTCATCTCCTAAAGCACATATCTCAGGTTTAGGTGCAATTCTTATCTCTCTAACAGACTTTAGATCTTATTCAAAGTCTATACCAGAACAATCCCACAATTCTATCATTAAGCAGATACAGGCAAAAGGACATTTTTACAATGGAAAAATGGTTTGTGCTACTAAGCATAAAACTGCTTTACAAATATAAAATAACAAAGCTTCAGAAAACCCCTTGTGAGGTAGGTAAGATATTCATGTAAGAATCTGTTCCCTTACCTTTGAAATGCAGCCACCTCAGGGACAGAATGTGGTAATTAAAGAAGCACATGGCTACACTACATGATTAGGACAAGATATGAAGAATACAGTGGACACTGCAAAGGAAATCCAGGGAAGTCATATGATTTGCTTTGAAAGTTGGCCAGAATACTATGGTTTATACCTCTACTCTTACTAAAAGGGCAATGGAACAATGCAAATTGAAATGTTAAATGACCACAAGTGGTTAAGGCTTTGGTTTTATATCTCACTCTCAAGATATTAAGAATCAATTCTTAGCCATTCATTTTTTAAAATGTCAGGAACAATCAAGCTGCCTCTGAATTTCAAAGCAAATGTGTTGACATTGACTTAGAGATGATGTTTGAGAAATGATTACCAGGAACATTGCAAAAACATAATATTATTGTAGCAGCACCATTCACACTACTCAAGTTAAGGGTCTGTCATCATTTCCCTAATAAATCATTATTTTTGAGAGATTATAACTCTACCATAAAAAAAAATCTCTCTGGGCTCATTCTTGCTTTCAAAATAAGGAGAGAGATAATTCGGTCTGGCAGCAAACTGCTTTTAGCAAATATGAAAAATATAACATTTCCCTTCACCCCTCCTTCCAAAAAGTAGGGGTCTCAAATGTTTTTGCTGTTGCCATAACTACACTGCTATAACTCAAATTGAATTTTTTTTTGTTTAAAATGGAATTTTATTGGGCACATTCCGTAACACAGACTGGTGTTTGGGGATATTTGAGGATGGATTAGAAGTGAAAAAATAAATATAGATGACTGAGATGTTCCATTTGTAAATCTGGTTTGCTGTGTGTTCACTCATTTATCTCTCCAACAAAAATATATATATATGAAATTTGAGAAAAGAGACTTAGTGTTCATTGGTGACAACGAAATAATCTAGAAATTTAAGAGAATGCTTCCTTAGGTTCCTCTAAACCTATTTTCAAAGTGATTTTATTATAGTGTAATTTTTATTTATATAGCTGTGGCCTCTTGAAGTAATATTAACTGCCTGATAAAATAAAGCATCCAGGCATGCCCAAGTGACTTTTTGTCACAAGGGTTATCGAGAGGCCAATCACTGGTAAATTATGACTCTTAATTGACAAAATAAAGTAAAATAAAATACAAATAATGGTTTCAGTAAATTTATATGAAGTATAGATTCAGGATTGAAGTAGAAATAAGACTGTGGTATCCTATCCACTGGTATTCCCCCAAATTCTGGATCAGTAGGAACAGTACCCACAGATATGCTGAACTATAGAAATTAATACATGGTGTTGTGGACAGAAGCAGCAGCTGTATGTGATAACAGCCAAAGCTTAGCAGAACTCCATTTATAGTATATGGCACCTAGACCAGCTTTGTCTATTACAATGATAAATTATTTGACAAATATATGTCACACCAATAGGACTACTTGCTTTCATATAAACTACAGAAGCAAAACATCCAGAAGCAAATATTGCTAAGGCACAACTGTTCTGGGGAGGGGGCAAATGGTTTTATCCCTAAAGCAGCCCAAATCAACATCTGAATTTAGAACCTTCACACTGCAGCTTAAGTAGGCAAGCTGACAGATTCGCCAAGCCCCTGGACAAGTAGGGGGAGGGGAGCGGGGCAGAAGGATCAGGGCCTCAGGCAGAATGGGCGGAGTTGGGGTAGCTATCAGTGCTACCTGTACAGCAACACCTCCCCCTTAGCGTTATTCAGAGAGCGCCACCTGTGGTTCCGCAGCACACCACGTCGGGCACCAGTGGTGATCCAAGGGGCCCAAGGCTCTGGCCACTACAACCACAGTAGCTGTGCCCAGGAGCCCCAGGCCTCTTTGAATCACTTGCTCTTGGGGCAGTTCCCCTCTTAGTCCCTTCCCTCCCACCTCACCCCCTCCCCACATTGGCAGCCCTGAACTGGAGCCTATCCTTTCAATGCTGATGCTCACTATTTTGCAGTAAAATCGGATATAGGTAATAGATTAACAGGTTCTGAGCACCCCCATATTTACTTTTGTTTTTACCATTGTTATGCAGAAACAAATCATGTTTGAGAAGAAACCAAACAGGTAATATAAAATTAAAGCCACTTGAAGATTTAAGAAAACCTTGCCATTCCCAAATGTTCAGCTGTTTTAGGCTCTGACAGGCTATAAAAAGAAAAATCTCAGACCGGTTTGAAAATAATTCAAAATAAGAATACTAATAAATGAAGATTGCTCTACAGATAACAATGACATGCAGTATAGATTATCCCAACACGGGGCATTGGCTAAAATATATTTCCTACCATCTATTACTAAGGGATTATTGGAAGCAATTGGAAGAAATTATTGCTCACAGAGAGAAGGAAATTCACAGAAAGAGCGAGGAGTTGCAGCATCCAGCAGACAAGAAAGAGCAGAAAGGGACTGGTTGACATTGAGGGAAGGCAGCAGGAGCTTGTGGGGGGTAAGCGGATAGGGGAAGAGAGGCAGGGCTAGATAGAAATAGAGAAGCAGCAGTAAGGAAGTAGATGGGGGAGGGGAATGCAGAAAAGTATGTATGCACAGAGGAGAAGGGGGCTATCAGGAACAGAAGCAGAAGGGGGAGGTAATAGGTAGGGAATAGATAGGTACAGAGAGGGAGAGGGAAGGAAATCAGTGGAAAAGAGAGGGGGTAGGTATTGGATAGGAACAAAGGGTGAGGTGCAGAAAACATCACATTCCTCTGCTGCTAGCAAATAGCGGTGAAACACTTTAGTAAAGCATGTGTCTCCTAGCATCTCTAGTGACTAGTCCATATGGAGAATAACAGCCTACTACTGCTAGCAGTTACTCTGTTACCTTAAGTCAGCGTTGAGAAACCTTTTTTGGGTCAGGGGCACTGACCCACAGAAAAATCAGTTGGGGCGGCACACAGGTGAGAAACCAAAGCAAAAAAAAAAAAACCCCACCGTTCCCTAGCGTGAGTTCCTCACTGCTGGGGGGAGCCGTGAGCCTCAGGGGTCAGATCCAGGCAAGCCAGGGGCTGCATCTGGCCCCCAAGCCTTAGGTTCCCCACCCCTGCCTTAAGCGTTAGAGGTCTGTGATGCATATCTAAAGTCCCAAACCCTGCTGATGATCCAAATTTGAGAAATCAGTATATAAAAATGTCAGAGTAGGTTGCATGGGTGAAGGAGTGGCACTATATGTGAAAGAAAGCATATAATCAAATAAAGTAAAAATCATCAATTAATCCAACTGTATCATACAGAAGAATAGAGTCAAAATGCTTAGCCAGCACACCCATGATATAATTCAATTTAATATCCTGGTACGGGAGAAAAAAAGCCAAAGAAACAGAAATACAGTAACATTTAACTTCAAAAAAGAAGATGGCACAAAAATGAGGAAGCTACTTAAATGTAAATTAAAAAGGAACAGTCACATGGGTGTAATACCTACAAATTGCATGAAAACTGCTGTACTATTACATCATGATGGCTCAGACTAAATATGTGTCCCAAGCAAAAACCAAAAATAAGAAAACCAGCAACATTATCCAAAAATGTCACAATGGATAATTATCAGAGAAAGGAGCCAGGTTGGAGGCCAAAAGGTACCTTATAAAAATTGGAAGTCAAAGCCTAATGAGACACATAGAAAGGATCATAAATGATGGCAAGTGAAATATAACTAGGCAGGCCAAGAAAGAATCTGAGGAGTAGCTAGCCAGTGACTCAAAACCAAACAGCATTTTTTCAAGTACTTCAGAAGTAGAAAGTCTGCCAAACAATCAGAGGGGCCACTGGGCCATTGAGGCACTAAAGTAATATACTTTATGTTGAGAAGATTCCCACACCCCAGTCATTCTTTTTAGGTAACAAATCTGAAGAGTGTTTCAGACTGAGGTGTCAATAGAGGAGATTTTGGAAAAAAATTGGTAATTTAACAACAACAAGTCACCATGACTGAATGGTATTCACTCAAGAGTTTTGAAGGACAGACAGGAAATTGCAGAACTTCTTACTGCAATAAGAAACTTATCACAGAAATCATCTTTCAGATGAGTGGAGGATAGCTAATGCAATGCCATTTTTTCAAAGACTCCAGAGGGAATCCTGACAATTACAAATTGGTAAACCAAGCTTTAGCACTAGGCAAATTGTTTGAAACTTTAGAAAGATACAGAATGATCAGGCTGAATGTTGTTACGGCAGCAGTTGCAAGGCCAATTCTATGTTGGATCTCCTAGTGATGTTTAGTGTCCCTTGTAATGATGTTACCCTGGTATTTCAAGGACTCAGGGCATTCCTACACCTCCTAAGAGTAGGATAGGAGTATCTTCACCTCAGCAGATTTAGATGTCACCATTGGTGTTTTGTGAAATATCTTGAGACCTAATTTCTTTATGCCTTCTCCCACTATTCTTTCTAGCAAGTTTTGCACCTCTTCCTGATCCAGTCTGGTCTATATCATCAATGAATCAGAGAGACCTTTTTGAATACAAATGTAATAAAAATGCTAAATACTCTGAAAAATCAGTGCCTAAGTGTCTCAGGTTGAGTACTCAAATTAGTGGACACTTCTGGAAATATTTACTTCAGCCCCCTCTGTGTTTCAGTTGTAAAATGGGGATAACAATATCTACTCTCACAAGGTTGTTATGGATTTGAATTTGTGTGTGAAGCATTGCAATACTATAGTTAGTGCATCACAGAAACACAAATGAGTTAATAAATGAGCGCAGTACAGATGACTTGGGGCTCAACATTGTAAAATGAGGATTAAAGAAAATATTTAATAACCAATTCACTGACTGAAGAAGTGCTTCTGTGGAAAAAATGATATGTGATCATGTAATGGCAGCCTGCGTCACACTGCATTTACATAAAGAGGGCTGAATTAAGCTTGCCATGCAACCTTAATTCTGACATTTCCTAGCCTTACTTTACAACCTTAACGTTATTTTAATTCAGATTTTATGGATGTAGTACAGTACATTATGATTAGAGTAGCAAAAGAGGGATGAATAATGCAAAAATCTTGCACTAAACCTTAACTAAATTTGTCTTTTCTCTAGCTCATGAGAACTAGTATGCCAGCTCTTATTTTTGCAAAGATTGGCATTCATTTATATAAAACAGTGTTAAGGTCAGAAAGTGTCTCACAGCTGTGTATTGTACTAAAAAATGTACATGATCTTTCTGATCACTCCATAAGAAAGGGTTTTGTGGACTTCTGGGCCAGATAAAGTCAGAACAACAAGTTGTTATAAAAGACACAGCAGCATGAATGTCAAAAAATGCAGGGAAAAAATAACATTTTAGTATGTAGAGTAGAGGAAAGAGCAAGTTTATCTTTGGTGTCATTCCACTCAAGACTGTAAGAACAGCCATTTTGGATCAGACCAAAGGTCATAGAATCATAGAATCTTAGAGCTGGGAGAGACCTTAGGAGGATATCAAGTCCCGCCCCCTGCCCAAGGCAGGACCAATCCCAACTAAATCATCCCAGCCAGGGTTTTGTCAAACCGAGACTTAAAAACCTCTAGGGATGGAGATTCCATCACCTCCCTAGGTAACCGATTCCAGTACTTCACCACAACTCCTAGTGAAATAGTTTTTCCTAATATCCAACTTAGACCTCCACGACTGTAACTTGAGACCATTGCTCCTTGTTCTGCCATCCATCACTACTGTGAACAGCCTTTCTCTGTCCTCTTTGGAACCTCCCAGTATCCTGTCCATCTAGCCCAGTATCCTGTCTTCCAACAGTGGCCAATGCCAAGTGTCCCTGAGGGAATGAACAGAAATAATCATCAAGTGATCCATCCCTTGTCACTCATTCCCAGCTTCTGACAAACAGAGGTCGCGAAACTATCCCTGCCCATCCTGGCTAATAGTCATTGATGGATCCATCCTCTATGAATATACATTAGATGCAAATTAGGCAATGGGATTCCATTTTGACTTCTTTGGTGACCTTTGGAACGATACTGTAGCCTCAAACATATAACATAGAGAATATCCTGAATTCCCATTAATTTCAATGCAAGTTGAAGATGCTTATCACCTTGTACAATCTAGTGTGAAATCCTGATTCCATTGAGGAAGCCAAGGTAAAATTCCCATGGACTTTAAGTGTTTGCAGGGGAGAATTTGTAATTATGTCATATTACTCCTGGGGGAATTCTGTGTCATTTTTCACTGGAGAATTTGTGAAGAAATTAATGTTCTGTGCAGAATTTCTTTTTCCCCCTATGGAAGGAGGCTGAAGATGCATTGGCCACCACTAGGGGATTATGGACCGAGCAGAGTCCAGCTAGAAAATAGAAGACCTTGCTGGGAGGAGGAGCTGGGGGTTCCTAGCAGCTGCAGTTCCTGATACACCTTAAAAGAAGTCAGCAGCACACAGGAAACTCCACACATGCTCAGAACCCAGCGCCAGGCTGTTTCTCCCTCTGGATGCTGGACACTGGTGCTTAGTACATATGAGTATCTGCATGGTGTGTGTGTGGGGGGGGGGGAACATGGCTGGGCTGTAGGAGTGAAGAGATGCAAGTGTCTGTGCTGGGGGTGGGATGCCATGCATCTGAGCTCTAGAGGGTAGAGGGAGTCACCCTGGAGAGGGTGGGCTGGGAGTCTGAAATGGAGAGAGTGAATGTCTTGGGTGAGAGGGATATCTCACCACTGGACTCTGGGAGGAGGGATGTAGGTTCATGGGCTGGTGGGGCCCACAGCTGGATTCTGGAGGAAGGGTGTGTGAGTGTCAGGAGTTGTGGGGGCTGCAGCTGGGTTCTGGGTGCAAAGGCGTGCAAGAGTCTGGCCTAGGGGTGCCCTGTCACTGGACCCTAGAGGTGAAGGGGTGTGAGTGTCTGAGTTGCAGGGTGCCCATGGTTGGGCTATGAGGGGTAGGCCATGTGAGTGTCTGAGCCCCCTGCAGGATTCTGGAGAGCAAGGGGAAAAGAAATAGGAATTGGTTTGTCAGGTTTGTCATGGGTTGGTTTTTTTTGGGGGGGGGGTTTCCTAGAGAAATGTGTGTGTGTGTGTATTGTTGCAGACATGCTTAATGACAGCTATTTTGAAATAAATTGTCAAAATAACTGAAATTGGCAAGATTATATAGTGTTATTTGACAAACAAAATTAGCAGAATTTTACAGAATTTTAAAATACTGTGTACAATATTTTTAGGCACAGAGTTCCCCCTAGAGTATCATAAGAAAGATCTGAGGTGGCCCTATAAACATACACCATTGTAATGATTTGAGGAGATTTAAGCATGAATGCCACCATAATGATTTACGGCAGTTTATAAAAGGATGTGTCCTCCATTGCATTAGATTTGTCTTAAGAATTTATGAAATCACATGCATATTTCTTTAATTTACCTAGGAAATAAAACACAGACAATAGTTAATGTAACTCTAGGGATGCACAGATAGGCCAAGGCTCAGCATAACACTTCTCTTTTTATTTCATTAAAGTCTATCTATTTGCTAAAAGATGCATGAGTGTTTTGTTGGATCTATGCGTTAATCAACGATTCAGAAAATACAAAAGTTATTTTTCCAGTAGCACTGTTAAGTTAGCTGCATGCACACGTGTTCTTTTCTTTTCTCATTAAAGATATAGCTTATAGTAGGTTTCAATAGGTTGTTTAGTTAACCTTATTTTCTTGCCAAATATAATGTCAATAAATGCTGTGAGATGTTAACTTTTCTGAGAATGCTGTGCCATCTACTTTTCTTCACATATGATTTATTTATAAATTAATTGTGTCTTTGGATCTGCATTTGAGAGATTTGCTTTGCTGTATGTTGGAAAAAGTAGAGGGTTTTTTTAGATTCTAAATACTACTTCGTCTAGGATTTGATCCAATCTAGTACTTTTTGATGTTCATGGGAACTTTCCCATCGATTTGGACGGATATTGGAGCAGGAGTATTATCAGAACATTGTATTCTAAAGGACCTCAAAGGTTTTGTGTGTGTGTGTGTGTGTGTGTGTGTGTGTGTGTGTGTGTGTGTGTGTGTGTGTGTGTGTGTGTGTGTGTGTGTTTAAACATGCATTGACTCAGAAATCTTAATATACACATTACTCTGCCCAGCACTGAAATGCAGTCCACTCTAGGGTGAAATGGAGCAAATGTTTAACTGCACACACTATAGCTGCTGACAAGAACAAGAAGATTGCCATACCTAGTAATTGAGATGTAGTGAAAAATTAGGACAGCACTATGTAATTAGTAGAGCTGGATATTTAGCTAAGCCACACAGGGTAATACTATTACTTTTACAAAAAAGACACAAGGACTATTAAGTGATCTGAGGAGGTCTTTAATTTTATATCTTATTCAAATGACTGTGGATCCAGCCAAGTGTCCCTTCTTGGCCACTCACTAGACTTCAGTGAGGAGATCCCACTTCTAAAATCCCAGAATCTAAATGGAACCAAGGTAGTGTCACTTTTCTTTTACATGGTCATAATTATAACCATACTCACTCTGGCATATATTAAGAAGAGGGTACATGGAAGATCCACACAAATTTGCCTCAAGTACAAATCTTCTGTCTGCTCATAGGAGCTTAAAATCACATAGCCCCTCTCCCCTTACCCAACACTTAAAAATACTGCTGACCCCTTATGGCTTTCCTCATAGCTTGAAGAAAACCTCTGCCAGCACTCCACCTGAAAATATGAGCCGTCTGGTTTTTCTCTTCAAGGGAACATGAGAGAGATCTAGTACATCACAGACAGCAATAGTGTTGTAGAAACTCTTTTTAAAATCGTCTGAGAAACTGGGGTTGCCAAGCATCCAATTTTCGCTCAGAACGCCTAGTCGATAAGGGGAGTTCCAGTCAGCACCTCTGACCAGGCCGTTAACCACCACAGATAACTGCTCTGACAGTATAGCACACCATATGGAACTATGGTTACATGCATCTAGTTTAATTATTTTTATGATACTTTTACCAGCCTGGGCAAAACTGTAGTCACCAGTCCTCATGAAAACAAACAAAAAAAAAAATAGCCCAAGCAAACAAAATGACAAACCCCAAGACCATAGTCAATGGCATTTTCAAAGTGGTCTAATGGATTTAAATGCCCAGTACCTATTACACATAACATAAATTAAGCATCCAAATCCTTTAAGCAGCTTTGAAAATCCCACACTAAATGACAATCACTTTTGCAGAGTAGCATACTAGGATTAGGATTAGCAGTAGGATTTTGCAAGATTGAGTTACATTTTTAAAAGGTTCAGTGCTCATACATTGACCCTTGGATTGTGGATCTTTATACTCATCTTCAAAGAAGGAGAACCTTATGACTATGTCTACACTGCCAGCTTTGCGGGAAGTGCCTATGCAAACGAAGTGCAGATTAGCATATTGCTGCACTTCATTTGCATAATTTATTCAAGCCAGTTTTGCACAAAAACAAGCAATGTGGACTGTTTTTTTGGTGCAAAAACCTTGTTTTGCGCAAGATCTTTATGCCTCTCCTGGATCTTGTGCAAAATAGGGGTTTTGCACAAAACACCAGGTAGACAAAGCCTAAGGCTACGCCTAGACTACAAGCCTCTTTTGAAAGAGGCTTTTTTGAAAGTATCTTTTGAAAAAGCCTCTTTCGAAAAAGAGCATCTAAACAACAAGAAATTTTTTCAAAAAAGCGGCTCTCTTTTTCAAAAGAGAGTCTAGATGCTCTCTTTCAAAAAAGCCCTGTTTTCGTGCAATAGTGCCTTTTTTCGAAAGATGACTTTCGAAAAAAGGCGTTATTTCTCAAAGAATGAGGTTTACCGCCGTCGACAAACCGTCACATTCTTTCGATTTATTGTCAACAGAACGCTGCGATAGTCTAGGTGCAGGTACAGTTTTTTTCAAAAAAAGGCCATTTTTTTTCAGAAAAATCCTGAAGTCTAGACACACCCTAAGAATCTTACTTCAGTCTTCATCCTTCTTGAAATCTCCCAGTAGCCCCAGGGGATCTGAAAGAAAAAATAATAATTTGTGTATTGTACCATAATACAGCTTAGTGCTGCAGCTGCAGGTGCCAACATACTCAGTAAGGCTACTGCCCCTTATGCTACTTGAGACCAATGTAGAGAGCAAATAAAGGAGAATTGTCAGACATTATCAACTGGGAGTGGCAGCAGAAAAGAACTCGACTGTACGTTTGTATGGGACACTAAGGCTGATAGCCACTTATTTTATAAAATGCAAAGACATAAAAGAGACAAAAGCACACATTCTTTTGAAAACCTCTACCCAACTCATAACTGAAAATCTGGATATATATTAAAGTCAAAGCCAGACACTGACACTACCAAATAATGAAGACGTATGTGTTTTTGGGGGGAGGGCACATGGGGAGCAGGGAGACAGAATGTGTCTATTTATTATGCTTTCAGCACAAAAATAAAATGGCTCACTAATAAGGCATGAGCTGTGTGAAGAAACATCAGTGAACTTGAGTAAATGGCAGAGGGTGAAAGATGCCAAAGTCAAAGATTCAGTATGCCAATTTGAACTAAGTAAAGTGCCATTAATAATCTTTTTCTTTCTTGAGCACTATTCCTTCTTCCCATTCATCTTGTATAGAGAGGCAAGCTGTTTTCCCCCTCTTTGGTGTTTTTCACTATAGATTCTGTTTATTAAAGTGTTATGATCTTGGTGCATTGCATCAGGAGCCTGTGCTATTTCTAAGTGTTCAGGCCATCTTAGTTAGAGGGTTTTTCTTTTATGTTCTGTTTCTAAAACATGAAAGAGCCTCAGTTTTATCTCATGGGCTTAATCCTGGGAGAGGCTCAGTACTATCAACACAGCTTAATTCCTCATGGTCCTCAGGACCTTACAGAATCAAGCCCATACATAGCCAGGCAACATATTACTGTGTTTTACATTCCCTCCTTGACCACCCTCAATAAGAAAAAAAGAACCCCTCAAAACCTGTAGGTCTGTCTGGAGTTCCTTAAATCTATTCTTCCTTTACAGTAAGAGGCAAG
Source organism: Apalone spinifera (assembly GCA_030068395.1). NCBI lineage: Eukaryota > Metazoa > Chordata > Testudines > Trionychidae > Apalone > Apalone spinifera. The sequence goes on along the minus strand of CM057845.1, from coordinate 137,574,261 downwards.
GAAATTCCATTACATCAAAACCTGATTGAAATAACTGTATTAATATTTTATTTCTCAGCATAGGTCAGTGTTTATAAATCAAATTCCATTAATGCAGTATAGAAAATAATCCACTATTTACTCCCTAACTTTTTGAAAATCTATGGACAACTCCTATAGATTTTAAAAGGGGGTGAAACCAACAGGGTTTTATAGAAATGTAATAGTTAATCTAAAAGTTATTCTGAAAACTGGCAGAATGTAGTATCCTTTCTACAGGATTTTACATTTCTGCTAGCAGATTCTCTTAGTTAGCTAAACATTTTCAACGTATGTGCATTATCCTCTGAATTTATATAAAACTTTTCCATAAGTGTTAAGTTTAACTGGGGAGAAGGACATTTTCCCATCTTCATGGGTGGATTTTACATGGGTATGGCTCATTACCATTAATGAGAACAACCAATTACAATCCTCATGGAAATACAGCAGAACACAACATGTACATAATCAAGTCCCATTGATGCTAAAAAGGGTTATATGCGCAAATCATAGCACATAGGAAACTGAAACTATATGCACTTGAACAGTCACACGATTCATATAGTAAGCTGACAGCAAAAATATTCCTGCTCCCAGGGGTTAACAAGAACAAGCAATCCAGAGCATAGGGGTTGGAGGGATTGGTGTCCTATGCAGCCGTTGCAGCTGTGCAGTGATGGGGGAATTTTCTTATGTAGTCCTCTGACCCTGTACAGCCATGCAGGGACTTCACATAACCTAGTACTTAACATTCTCAAAACAGCGTAAGTATATTATTATTTACAGGATAACAAAACAATTTACATATTTTAAGTGTCTAAAAATAATTAAGACCCACAGCAACTCTTTTAGGCAGACATCATCTTTAGATGTGGACAAGTGAGGCAGAGTATTTAAGTGAGAATTTGTCCAAAACTGCAGAGTCATGGACTTAGAACTCATGTGTGCCTATGCCTAAGTCACTGAGCCCTACCTCTCCTTCATACTGTGGGTTGCCATAGGCAACAAAGGTCAAAGATGAATATTTAGACAGCTTTCTGATTAGCAGAACTAGTTAAAAGTTTCTGTAACAAAGCTGTGAAACACATGGCTATTTCACCTGGGTTTACATGAATACTTTGTCAATTATAATCCATGTGATGTCACACACTTCCAGTTATGAATTGTATATGAAACCCAATAATTTTCATGTAGTTTAGAGCTTTGTGGCGAATACACTGTTTTGCCAATATACAGTATTTACACAGATACCCATAAATTATATGTGATGCATGCATGTGTACATTTAAAGTACAGCACAGATTTAACATCTAAGTTACCGCAACACTACATAGCAGCAAACCCTAATTCATACTCATTCAAAATCATCCAATGTATATCTCAATTTTGCTCTTCTCTGAAGCTAATTCATATATATAATATATATATATACTGTATATATAAAACAACACTTTATATTACATTACTCAGTTGCATTTGATCTTACCACAAAAGACTTCATTAACATGCAGACAGTAGAAAAGATACTATTATTTCTCAATTTTTCATTAAAGCATAGCCTAAACATTTTTTGAAAATTGCTTGGAAAATGGCAAAGATTGCATATTTTTCACTTTTCCATTCCCAATCTTTTTTTTAAAAGTAGATGGAAATATTACAATTAGCTGTAACATCAATAATGTGAATATTGATGTTAACATTAAATTTCTGTGGTTTGTTTTCTTTTGAGAAATTGAGGAATTAAACAAGTGGAGGCCCATGTAGAAATTAAACATGGCTGTAAAATTACTCCACAAATTGATCCTCCACTCTGTCATACCCATTTTGTATCAGTTGGACTGTAGACCTGATTCTCATTTACACTAAGGTCTCTCTACACTGCTCTGGTGATCTAAAAGTGCCTTTAAAGTGGGTGCTCTCAGTTTATCTCATGCAAATACATTGTGAAGAATAAGAACAAGCATCATGTGTTGTAAATTGTTCACCATGAAATTCTGGGCTAGGGACAAAAATTTTGAGTTTGTTCTGAGAAGCTCATAAACTCCATGCTAGGCTCTGGATGAAAATCATTCTTGCGAATTGGCAATACAAAACACTTATACCTATACATGGGATTGTTTCATCTGAAGCAAGACTATTTGTGGAAAGTGAAAGATGTATAAGGTTGAAGTGCTTTAATTGCTTTTGGACATACTTAAGCTATCTTAAGGCTGGTGAGCCTGTAGAGTCTCAGAAATAAAAATAAAACGTAATCCCACTATCTAAATATTTCCATGTCCTCTCAGATCTAATTAACATGGTTTTACACTGAAGAATTGAACCTATGCCTTTAAAAGCGTAACCTACATGCTTGCAATACACTGTTCTTAACTGTGCTGAATTACAGCCTTCCATATCTAATATCTTTAAGCACTTCTTCTTTTATTATTATGCTCTTTCAGGATTTCACACACGGAGAATCCTTAGTGTTTTTAGCAGGATGGTGACAGTGCTGAAAGAATTTAAAAATCTTTCTTAATCCCTCCTAATCTTTACTAAGCATCAAGATCTTTGATCTTAGTTATTAAAAATGCTCACTCAAATTTCCTATATTACTAAATAAGTATTTGAATAATACATTCAGATAATTAGATAATCAATCATTTGTTTTGGACATTGTGTCTTAAAATACACTTTTTTATTTCATGTGTTCAGTCAGGAACATTTTCACCTATTGTTCACTTTATAATCAATATCTGTAATTAAACGTTTAAATTATATGCCTCAAATGAAAGGAAAATTAGTCTGCAACATATATACAGTAGGACCGACTCAAATTTCATTTGCACTGATGTAAATCAGGTGTAACTGTACTGAAATCCATGGAATTATACTGGTTTAAGTAAGATCAAAATCTGCAGTTGTGCAAAGCTCTGATTCTATAGAAGTCCCAATCATGCAGACTTGGCAGCCTATAGTGAGAGACTTATCTGAAACAGACTTGCTCAGTCAAACTAGTATAATAAAGTCCTACAGAATTTATAAAGGATTCAGCCAATAAATATTCTTTTAACAACTTGAGAGAATTTAAGGCAGAATGATGATCCATTATTTAGGATTTTTTTTCAGTCATTCCATGGAATGGAATATAATTTTCTATCAAACTCTATGGAATGGTTAAAAAAACTTATAGAAAAGTTAGCATAGTCTCTTACACTTTATAAGACATTAAGCCTAATTTTGACATCCCTTATACTAGTGTAAATGAGGTGTAACTGCACTGGTAGTTATAATATTGTAAAACAAGTTTGTGAGCATAAGTAGGCCCTTTTATTCATATTGTAACAGAGTTGCAGAAGAGATCTTTGACCATGGCAACTGCATTTTCATAAGCCTCACAAAATTCCACAGAAATTCCTCTGTGAGACTTGAATGTCTATAATTTGACAGAGTGTACCTAGCAATCCAAACCAGAAACTTCAACATGAATGCACTTCCATTTGGTGTGGGAGTTCAGATCTGGGTCCCAACTCCACAGTGTTGGCTCATGTACAATACACGAGTTTAGTATATGGGGGCGGTTTAACAGGGACTGCTCCATGGAGAGAGATTCCAAAGCATGAGAAAAGGTACATGAGACAACCGTGAGGTACCATTAAGATTTCACATCTATGAGGACTCCAGATGAGGGGTCTGGGGGGCAGGAGGATAAGGTTATTACATGGGATCATGAGCTGTCAGACTCAACCCCAACTTCGCTTCACCTCCAGCATTTATAATAGCATTAAATATAAAAAAAATGTTTTTAATTTGTAAGGGGGGAGGTCTCACTCAGAGACTTGCTGTGTGAAAGGCAGGGGGGACTGACAGAATTGTGACGGGGGCAGATCTGCATCCCAGAAATGGTGTGGCCTTGGGTGGAAAGGGCAGAGCTGGGACAACTAGTCCATAGTCCAGTGGTCACCAACCAGTAAATCAGGATCTACCAGTAGATCTTGGAGCCTCTGACAGGTGACTGGCTTGGCCAGGAAACTATCAAATGCTGGCAAATGCTGCTCCTGCCCTCTGCCTTGGAGCTGTCTCTCTGGGAGCGTCCTGCTTGCTGTGCATGGTGTGCGAGGGAGAAGGGGGGAAGCTGATGTCAGAGTGTCCCTTCTCCCCCCTCTTCTGTACCCGATCTCCACACAGAAAGAAAGGGGATGGAGAGAGCTAAATCTCTGACACTCTCACACAGTGTGTATCTCTCTCTCTCTCTCGTACACACACACACACACACACACACACACAGAGTCCTTCACTCTCATCTCCTGACCCAACACACACGGGGGTTTGTTTTTACTTCTTTTAATGCTTGCAAAGTGTGTTATTTTTGTTTTTTGACTGTCCCCGCCCTGAATCTCCTCCTACAGCCCCCTCCTACCCCCGACTTGAGTCCCCCTTCACCCAAATTCCTTCCCAGAGTTTGCATCGTGAAACCCCTCCTGGACCCCAATGCCTCACCCTGGGCTAAGCGCAGAGCTCCTCCCACACTCCAAACTCTTTGCACCCAAACTCCTTGGACCAAGACTAGAGCCTGCACCCCAACCCACTATCCCCAGCCTGGTGAAAGTGCATGAGGATGGGGGAGAAGGGAAATGGAGCGAGCAGGATGAGGCCTCGGAGAAGGAGTGGAGTAGAGGCAAGGCCTCAAAGAAGGAGCAGGAAGGAAGCGGGGCAAAGGTATTCAGGTTTGAGGTAGATCTTACTTTGCACTTATATTAAAAAAGTGATCTTGTGTTTAAAAAGGTTGGAGACCACTGCCATAGTGCTATCTGGAGCGTGCTGTGTTATGCCTCTCCCACTCCCAGCAAACCCATAAAACCACCCAGAGCATACTTGAGTGGGGGTTTAAAGGTTCTGGGACACCACGGTAGTTGTGGGAGTGCCTGGGAGCCCCAGTCCTTTTTGAATCACCAGGCCCCATGGCAACAGCCCCTTTTGCCCCACCCTTGCCTGGTGAGAGGAGTCACCAGTACCAAAATTTGAGGACCGCTGCTCTGTATACAATGAGACTGGGAGGTAAGGTAAGATAATACATTTCTTTAGAACTGAATTAATGCCTCAAATATATGTGACTTTGTGTTTAAATAAATTGTTGTACTGGATTTGGAGGTTTCAGACAACGTTTTAGCTCACTGTCAGGAATATTCCCTGAAAAACATGAACATTTCAGCAAATATCAGAGAACATTTGAGGAAAAGGAATTTAGCCCCAGAAACCTGCATCAGGAGCCATGGTCCTCCAATCAAGTAACAGAAGCATACCAGCCAAACTACCCCCCAAAAATGCAAAATGTGTATATTGAAGGCTCACAACAAGAAGCTTGAAGAATAAGAATGATCATCAATGCTCCCAGGCAATTCACAATCAGAAAACATGAACAATATCATGTGTGTTTGTAGAATATAAATCCATGCAGCACCTCTGACTTCAGTGGAGGCCCATGTGGGCTCAGAGGTATGTCTGCATGCAGAGGATCAATAGTTAAGGGCCTAATTTGTCAAAATAGATTTTTATCCACAAATTATTCACCCACCTGTGCTTTTCACATTTGTGTGCCCTTGCATTTAAAAATCTCACTAACAGTGACCACTTTGCCCTTTTACAGACAGGTAAATTGATTTGTACAAGTTCACATGGCAAGTAAGTGGCATGAATAGGGATACAAATTTGCATTCTTTGTCTGTGTTCACTATAAGCTGTACACTTGTGCAACTGCTCAGTAGAAATTCAAATGCCATCCAGCTCCTTAGCAGAGAATCCACAGCCAAGTTTTGTGTTTTTATTAGTGGTACACTATGATGGGCTGGACTAGGCCCCAACGTCCCCTACAGGAGGCTAGCGGCTTTCCTGCAACCCCCCTCCTCCTCCCCCCCGCCCGCAGTCCCAGCAGGAGGAGCAGTGAAGAGGTCCTCCAGACACTATAGAGTGACTGTCTCTGCAGCAGCCAATCAGGACCCAGCAGAGGGGTATAAAAGAAGCTGCAGGTCTGGGGCCTGACAGTTCCCTTTAGGAGTTTGACCTAGCTAGGTCTATATCCTGACTGGGGGATCAGCACTATGGCTAGCTCCCAATGTGAGCTGAGTAAAACCTAGATCTGGGTAAACCCAGACCCAGTGGCCAAAGACCAGCCACAAGCAGAGACTTACTAGCAACGTGGGCAGGGTTAGTCCGGCCCTGGTTCCAGGACTTTGAGGGCAACCGGGCAACCAGGCAAGGATCCTACACAGCGCCACTTGGCCGCAGCAGGGCACTCACCAGTGGGTGGACCTGTTACGTGCACATTCACACATGATTGGGTGCACATAAAATGTATTCTGCACATGGATGGAAAAAAATCTGCACATGGGTGGAAAAGATTAGAGGGAATATTGTTCCTCATCCCTTTTTTTCCCTCCTGCAACCACTAAACCAATTCACCAGAAAAAAGAAGGTAGTCTACATTTGTTAGGGAACCTAGATTTAAAGAGGACATCTTTCAATATTACTTTTACTGTTATAAAAAGAGCATTCATTAAAAATACTCAGAACTCAAATGTCTAAACAGTGAAACTAAAATGCACATTTCTGTAATAAAGAAAATAGATAAATCCCGTACAAGGATTTCCTGTTAAGGGATATTTCTTGGGATCAGCTGCTAGTACGCTAGAATTTCAGCCAGACAAGATTGGATATACCCACGATACAGTTAGTAAGATGTCCAGTGCTATTTCAGGTAAATATTTGTCCTGTCAAATCCATGTTTATTAAGACAGAAAACTAAGAGGCTTCATTCTATGTGAACTACAGCACAAGGAAATGTAAAAATCAATACAATTCATTCCCCTGAAAACATTTTGTAGGCAACATATGTTGTATCTTATCAGGAAATGCAACAAGTAAATTCAGCCTTAGTGTAGGTAAGTGTAATCCCACTGACACCAATAAGACTTATTCTCATTTGTGCCAGAATGAATCTGGCCTAAATTATATAGACTACTGATAATGTTTCATATTTTAATCATATTCTGATCATAAACAAATACCATATATTCCATAAATACTGTACACCTGCGTATGTATTTATTGAACCAAATTCTGTGAGCAATTTCAGTTCAGGTTCAAAAAAATTCCGAAAAGAATGAAAGCAGAGGAGCAAGAGCAGATTTTCACTGATGAAAGCAAAACTTTCTGATTTCTGGCTGAAAGGGACTTCAAGAGGTTATCAAACCCATTCCCCTGCACTCATGGCAGGACCAAGCACCATCTATACCAGGGTGGGCACATGCCAACCTGTGTTCTAGATATGGTCCATCCTGGTTAGCTCTGGTGGGCCCCTACTGCTATATTTACTTGTGCCTCCACAGGTAGAGGTGATAGCAGCTCCCATTGGCTATACATCATCATTCCTGGCCAATGGGAGCTGTGGGAAGCAGTGTCCTGGTCTGCGCCACTTCCTGGCACTCCCATTGACCAGGAACAGCTATCCTCGGCCAACCAGGACTGTCATCACTGGTACCTGCGAAAGCAGAGGTAAATATAGTGGTGGAAGCCCACCAGGGGCAAACCCTGGCAAACCGCTGCTATTTTATTGCCTATCCCTGATCTAGACTATTCCTGACAGGTGTCTGTCTAATCTGCTCTTAAAAATCTCCAATGATGGAGGTTCCACAACCTCCCTAGGCAATTTATTCCAGTGTTTAACCACCCTGATGGTTAGGAAGTTTTTTCTAATGTCTAACCTAAACCTCCTTGTAGTTTAAGCCCATATTTTTATTCTCTCCTTGTAACAAACTTTTAGGTACTTGAAAACTATTATGATGTCCCCTCTTAATCTTCTCTTTCCCAGACTAAACAAACCCAATTCTTTCATTCTTTCTTCATAGGTCATGTTTTTCTAGACCTTTAATCATTTTTGTTGCTCTTTTCTGGATTTCTCCAATTTCTCCATCTCTTTCCTGAGACATTGAGGCCTAAATAGCAGAGAGTATAGCAGAATTACTTCTCATGTCTTGCTTACAACACTCCTATTAATACATCCCAGAATGATGTTTGCTCTTTTTTAGTGTTACAAAGTGGACCATAAGCTAAATACAAGTTAACAATGTCCCCTCTGCAGTCATCTCCCATTGTATGAATGCATCATATATATGCTACAAAGCCACTGAAACTGACCTTTGCACTGTGCTAGGAGACTGAAAATAGGCTATGCAAATTGAGCTACGTCAGTTGCATAGCTTATTTCGAAATAACGTATTTCGAAATTGGGACTGACTACACAGCACTTATTTCGAAATAGAGCTTTCTTCCTCTGACTTCCCTTACTCCTCATACAATGAGGGTTACAGGAGTTGGAGTAAGAAGCCCTCCATCTTGACAGTCTTTCAAAATAATTGCCTGCAGTGTAGACGCGGACTAAGTTATTTCGAAGTAATGTTAGTTATTTCAAAATAATGTTGCTGTGTAGACATACTCTAACAGATAGACTCTAACTGATAGCTGAATGAGGTCTATCTCCCAAACGCTGACAGTGTGTGTCAACCAAAGTCTAAACTTCTCATCTGATGATCACTGGGCAATATTATCTGGTTCCTACCCTCACCCCCAAAAGGCTACCACCACACAGAGGCACAACCCATAAGGGCCATGGGCAACAGTTAGGCTATGTCTACACTGGTGTGATCTTGCGCCAGAAATATGCAAATGAGGCAAAGCCTGGAATATCGCAGAGCCTCATTTGCATATATAATGAGCCGTCATTTTTGCAGAAGAGGCTCTTGCACAAGAAGGAGTGTCTACACTGCCCCTTCTTGTGCAAGAAAAACCCTTTTGCGCAATGTCGTTATGCTGATTAGTTTCAGGAATAACGGCATTGCGCAAGACAGTTTTTCTTGCGCAAGAGGGGCAGTGTAGACACTCCTTCTTGCGCAAGAGCCTCTTCTGCAAAAATGGCGGCTCATTAGATATGCAAGTGAGACTCGGCGATATTCCACGCTTAGCCTCATTTGCATATTTCTGGCACAAGATCGCGCCAGTGTAGACATAGCCTTAATGTAAAAGGTGGCCACCTTTGAACCCTCTTTATTCAGAGCTGTTCTAAGAGCTCATGTGACCCGTTAGCATCATTCAGGCAGTCCTGGTCTTAGCCTGGCCCTTGTTGCCGAAGGGTGACAGCATCCCCCCAAATCCCTGAAAAGCACCCCCTAAACATGCCCCTCCATCCCATGGCTCAGTATTACCCCTATGCTGGGATTTGTGAGGCATTCTACCCCAGCACAGTACCCAGCCCGCTAAGGGACATTTATGATACCTTTACGTTGCCTCTGCAGATATGGGGGCCACCCTCTTTCCCACTTCAGCTGATTTTTTTTTAATCTATAAAACTGGGCTCAGGCTCTCTTACAAAAAAGCTTTCTAGTGAGACTTCTGGTGCTTGGTGATAACTGTTGGTTCAAATATGCAGTGAGCACAGCCTTTTTCAAATGTTTTTGTCATGTGGGGAGTGCACGCTCTGTCCCCTTGGGGTTGGGGGTGGGGACAGGGTTGAGATACCATCACAGATATAGTATCCGATAGTCTTAGGCTGAAAGCGATATGGCACAAAGGCCAAAGATGATATGGCAGTCCTTGGGGTCAAGGCAGTATTGCTCAAGAGCCAAAGTCAAATATAGCTTGGGAATATTTTGTCATTCATTAACATCTTAATCATTCACTAAAAATTCTGAAGATCACCGGCTCTATATGTAGTAATTTAGCGTATGTCTACACTGGAACACTATTTCAAAATAACTAGCACTATTCTGAAATAACTTAGTCTGCGTCTACGCAGGAGGCAGTTATTTTGAAATAGTGTCAAAATACTGTCAAACTGGAGGAGTTCTTACCCCAACTCCTGTAAACCTCATTGTACAAGTAATAAGGGAAGTCGGAGAAAGAGTACTTTATTTTGAGTTAAGCCCTGCAGTGTGGATGCACCCTTACAAAGCAATACATAAACAGTTTTTTCTAACTCTAGCACCTGAATTTTAGATGCACATTTTGAACTAGATTTCCTCTAAACCTTTAAAACATGCACATAGATGATGAATTTTGAATCCATTTTCACCGATTTAAATAAATAGTTTCAAAATAATATGTCACAAAGCACAAGAGGTATTATTTCCTGGAACTCTATCTAACTTTAGAATATAGCGAAAAACATATAATCTAATGTTTTGACCTATACACAGAAAATTGCTCAGTCCAATAAAAATCCTGAAGAAGTATTCAGTTAAACTAATTTATTTTTACATGTTTTATTATACCTTACTCCATAGGAATGTATAGCTTGATTATAGATGCACACCAAGTGAAAATTATTTTCATTTTCTACATTCAGTGAAACATCGCAGGTAAAAATATCCCTTTTCAAACTTTCAGAAATGTAATTCTAAACCAAGATAAAAGCAAGCAAAATCAGGACATTGCCAAACTTTGGAGACCTTTGGATCTGAGTTTTATAGGTCAGACTTTATTTTAGTGTCATCCCGAATCAGCAATGCAGTTATGCAAACCAACCAAGAAAACCAAAAAATGAAAAGAAACTTGATGTGTACTTTCTGTGACAAAAATTGAAATCTTGCTCTGGTCCATCATACACTTTGAGAAAATGTAGAGTGACTATGATTTCAATTAAAAAACATCAATTGTAGAAAACAGAAAGGTGCCTATTTGTTTTTAGAACTCATAGAGAATTTTGTATCAAAACTTATTTGTCCTTGGAAAAAGCTAATAAGTCAACACAAAAACTGTTCACAGGAAAGGTTTGGTTTCAATTAATCCCACAATTTAAAAAGAATGTGACATTATCAAAATGGGACCTCAAAATATTTTGGAAAAGAAAATGGGGTTGGGTTCAAAATTATTTTTGTTTTGAAATTAAGTTAATTTATACAAAAAAAGTTTAAAAAGTCAAGAACTAAATGTTTTCAAATCATCAGAATGAAACATTCCTACTGATTCTTCCCCCCCAGGATCAATTCATGAACATTTTTGAGATTTCAACTCTTTATCACAATTTGGGACAGGAAAGATATTTGCTCTCAAAAAGAGTCTCATGAGATCCGGGGGGGAAGCCTCCCCAACTTCTTGCTTCAAATTGTACGACTGTTGGAGCAGGGACTGCCCTGGAGTGTTTCAAAAGGGTCTAACATAGAGAGGGTGCTGCCATAAATGACTTATGATAACAACGGTAGGCAAAGAGAAAAGAAGATATGCCAGAAGTACCGAGAAGCCATTGTACTGTGCCTCTGGTACCTCTTTGAGGCATTATGGAATATACTGGACGTGAGGTTGGAGGAAAAGAAAAACTGAGAGTATGTTATGGGCAGAACCCTCAGCTGCATGGAATTAAATACTGGGTGCAGCCAGGCCAGCTAGTGGGGAGAGAGGGGGCAAAAGGGGCAATTGTCTTGGGACCTAGCATTTCTAAAGGGTCCGGAGCTCCCAAACACTGCCACTAGCCGGAACCCTAAGCTCTTTAGAATAGCTGCCGGAACACCGTGCTGCATAGTCTGGAGCCCCATGCTGCCCGATCCATCCGGCTCTGAGGGATGGTGGTAGAGGTGCACTGTCCCATTTGGGCAGCTCTGGGGGATGGCTGCCTCAGCCCCGCTCCTTCTGGACTTGGCCTCACCAATTCTGGGCGCACAGAGCTAGGTTTCCCCTCCTCCCTCCTCAACTACACATTTCTCAAGGGCCCAGTGAGCCTATTGGTCTCTCTGGATACAGCTGAAGTCAGGAGACACTGTGGAGCCTCTGAAGCTGTCCAAACATGGGGCTGGTCTCTCACCAACCCTAACATTATTTAGAGCAGCTTTGGATTTTCACTAACTTGTACCAGCTTGTAAAAATTCCTTGTATACGATTCAGGGATTCCTACAGCACGCCGTATTGCTGCCATGCTCCTCCACCTGCTAACACTGGGAGAAGGGCAGATTAAGACAGACTGATGTAGAACCAATATATCTAACTTCCCTCCCCCATTTAAGAGAGTTTTCAGTTCCCTTTTGCTGCTAGCACTACATAAAAGGGATACAGTGTGTGCAAGCACAAGGCCAGTTATGTCAAACCTACAGAAAAGACCAGTTTGATCTCTTTTGCTCATTCTTTTACATGCTATAGAGCTGTCTGCATCAGCTCCTTGGCTGCATTCTATATTCTATGCTCTGCCCTGCTCCGATGAGAAATCAGGGACCAATATATTGGATCCTGGTTTGATTCCCCCGTTTTTTGGGAATGTCCCAATAAACGCATGGGAAAACTTCCTTTCCTCCCCCCCCCATGTATATTGGGCTCTTCATGGAGCACCAAAGAACATGAATAAAAAAAGCATGGAGTTAGGGGAAATCAGATACTGTCCACAAACCAAGCAATTTCTGTTCAGTTATTCTATGAAAACTAACCTAGTAGGTGATTTCATAGGAGTGATGCTACTAAAATGTACAGACACTTTGGTCCTTTCATTGGTGTAATGCGTGTGAGCATCTCACAGTGTTCAGTAATGCAACAAAGTGCATTTGTCTTTTCTACATTACAAATTGTCAGTATCTGAGCAAAAACAGTGAATAAATCAATATTCATCTGAGTTTTGTTATTCTGAAACTGCAAATCCAGTGACTGGATAGTTCAGGAGATGGATAATGTGCATATCCTGGTTACTTTTCCATGCTGGACTAAAGCAATTATCACATGTGCAGTAGTTATACGTGAAATGAGTTGATAGTCTCAGCCTACTTCCTAATGGAATAGCGTCCACTCATAGCTTTAGAAAGATTAAGACTGATTGATGGTCTAACTAAAAATATTTACAAGGAAGTTGCATCTCTGGAAGAGATTCAGGTTAGCCACCTGAGTTTAGACTCATGCAGTCAGGTGGATTTAAGAGACTGAGCTGCTACCTCTGCACTGCTATTTTTAGCATGAAGCTCACTCCAAGCTAATATGATTCTGTCTATCTAGGCAGGAGGCTCACTCTCAGCTTCAGTTTAAACATACCCATAATATAAAAGTGAGTGTGTTGCTACTCAAAATTCAATGTCAGTTACAAAAGAAAAAAATAGAATGTAATAATATAAATGGAAGGAAAGTAACAATACAATCTATTATAAGAAATTAATTATGAATAAATTGCAAGCAAGCCAGAGCTAAAAAAAACCAAGAAGGGAATAATAATCTGATAGGAAGCCTAGGGAAGTGTGGGGTCTTTTCTTGATTGAGAACAATGAGTACATCAGTGGGCATTTAAAAGTTCCTTAGTGGAGCATGGGATTTATTTATTATACAGGTATGAGACAAATCACTGAAGTAAAGCATGAAAACAAAATTGTCCTCCCACAGTTGTGAAAGGGTTAACCAGACTGTGTTCTTTCTGTACTTCCAAAGAGGACAACAAAGACAACTATGTACTGAATCAGCACTGTATTTGTCAACCCTCTTCTGTTAACTAACCTTAATAAACAAATTACTGGGACTCGTAACACAGAAACCATGCAACCTAATAAATATCTATAGCACAACCTGGCTTATCTGCAATTCCTTTGTCAAAAACTCCCTGTTATCCATTACTGAACTGTGCCTCTAATATACATCCCTTGTATTGAAAAATGATCCATTTATCCAAAAGCCCACTTAGCCTAACAAATTGTCATTGTATTCAGATTACTGGTATTCAACAGAGGGATTTATTAATACTTTTAAACTAAAGAAGCTGTCACACATACTGTCACAAATAGGCTACTCACTGTAAGTTAACAGAGATACAAAATCAAGCCCTTAGAGTGGGGTGCAAATAAGAATGAGCACACTAGTTTAGACCCTCAAGACAGAACAAACTCAAACGTTTCACCAGAAACAGAAGATTTTAAGATTTAGGTTAATACATTTTAAGATTTCCACAACCCTCTGCACATTTCCTTTGCTTGAAATCCTATGTAGAAAAGTAATATTCTTGCTGAATTTTCAACTCAGGCAACTCCACAAGGCCTGGGAAATGTCTGTTTTGGGGAGATTTCTCCCACAATATTTTGGCTGCTATGGAGTAGCTGCCTTGTATTTTAGAAAGGGATGGTATTCTGTATCTGTTCTGGTTGGTTCCTGGGGCTTCATTACCAAAAGCCTTTTTTAATATTGACAAAATTAGAAAGAAAAAAAACACACAATGATATTACAAGCTTTAAAACATAACAATGATCCTAACAGACAGTTTATGATGGACTATATAAATCCTACACTGGGGAAAAAACGGTTAAGGAACAGCTCTGGGCCCACACCCCTGGAAAGTCTGCTCATGCTGGAGGCAGGATTCTAAGAACGGGAGCAGAGCAGTTGAGAGGAGGGCAGTGGAGGGAAGCAGGTGGCTTCTCTGAGGGGAAAATATACCCCAGAAGCTCACTGCCTCAGACATGACAACACAGACCTGTGCAAATCCACAAAGAAGAGGTAGGTGACAGAGTGCAGGCCAGAGATTTGATTAGAGTAGTCTACTTTGGGGAAGATGAAGAAGACCGGGTAGGAATTGGTCTGGAGGGGAGGTATCTTATGCCTGGTCGAAACTAGGAGTTTACACCGAATTTAGCCACCGAATTTATGGTTTATTTTCTAAAGGATGCATCCACACTACCAAGCCTCTCTCATTGACCTTAAGGACTGGTGAAGTCAATGTCTTAGGACCTCAAGGTGTTGAGTGTAGCTGACCCCCCTCCCCCACTGGGCCCTGGACCAGAGCCCAGTGAAGCAGAGAAGGCTGTGCTCCCCTACCCTCTCCAAGAGGAAAATACAATAGCAAGAGCCTCCACACCATGATAGTGGCCAGCTGGAGAAGGGTGTATGTTCTAGCCACCCAAACCACTTTGCTCAAGAGGAGGACTGGAAATCCTTGATGCAGAAGTACTGAAGGATGGGACTATGCTTCAATGGGAGCATTACTGGCAGTCCTGCAACTTCTATACACTCATATAAGGCAAAGCCAAAATAAATAAAGTCTTCCAATTCAATAGCTCATTCAATCAGAAGAAATATTAGCTATTAGAGCACTGATTATACGCTTGACTTTTTGCTCATGCTAGTTTTCCACCAAAGAAGCCATAATTTGAATCCTGAAGCTGTCTGATCACAGTCTAGTAAATCCTTAAGCACATCCTTAATTTTAAGCACATAAGTAGTATTAGTTCATTATTACTTAATAAACAACAAATAGTCTGGTAGCACTTTAAAGACAAACAAAACATGTAGATGGTATCATGAGCTTTCAGTGGCACCACATCCAACACTCTGGTCATCTGAAGAAGTGGGCTGTACCCATGAAGGCTCATGATATCATCTACATGTTTTGTTAGTCTATAAAGTGTTACCAGACTATTTGCTGTTTTTTAAGTTTATCCTATACAGACTAACTCAGCTACTTTCTGAAGCTTCATTATTACTGACACTATCCAGCAGAGATACCAGGCTACGTTGTGTCTATAAAAAATAAAGTCTTATAGGAATAACATGCAAAATGTTCACAAGTACTTCTAATATGACAGGTTCCTAATTCACATAAAGCAATTGAGTTGTAGGGAAATCACTATCATTCCTACAAAATGTAATAGTATATGAGATCTTGTCCATAATTTTTGAACCATGCTGTAGAAACCGTTTATAAGGAGGAAATAATTCTCTATTAAATTATAAAGGTTTAATAGCATGTTCTCCCACGTGGTTGTGGTAGCGGTGAGGAGTAACACAATAGCACCATTACAGCAGGAAATCCCAAATAATCTGGATGATATCCTATACTGTATCTCTTACCGATACAGTACAGAACTTGCAGTTCAATAGGAGGCAGGGGCTAAGGTGGCTTAACAGTGAAAGAGGCCCTGGCATAACTTATACAGACTTGGAGGGCAGTTTATGTTGTGACAGATAGACGCTCTGCCCAAAGCTTTATAGAGCTGCATGCTTTGTCTCCACCCAACGTGTCTTTCCAAAACCTAGCCCCACCCCTGGTATATCCCTACATCAAGGCTTATAAGGAGATCCTATGAGGGTAATCTTATGGCTTTCTACCATACTGCCTATACTGGGGACTCGTTCTCTGCCCAGATGGTGGGCATTTAGTCCTCCTTTTTACTGCTCTGAGCTTAAAGGAGGTGGAGGAGAAGATTTCACCCCTTGTACTGGAAACAAGCACAGTTGCCTTGGGAGAAAGAGGGGAATGTTTTCTTGATACACTTTTCTACAGGGTTGTGTATACAGTCTCATAATCACGGTGTGCTGGCCATTGCTGGGGATAAGGGAGACCAGACTATGGCTATCTGGGAAGACTAGTGCTGCAGTTAGTAGTAACCAGAACCCTTGAATTTTCTGAGTGCCATGAGTATGACTGAATCTTGTCACTATGCAGGGGTGCAACGAGGGAGGGAGAGAAGAAGGCGCTCAGACCCTCTTGTCCACACCTTCACCGATGGCTTGTCTATACTTAGAGCACTGCTGCTCCGCCGCTGTAGCACTTAGAGAAGACACTACCTATACTGATGATCCAGCTCTCCAAGAGGTGGATCCTAGGTTGACGGCAGAAGCCTTTCTATCAATATAGGGCTACGTTTAGACTGCAGCACTTTTCCAGGATAATGGAAATTTTCTGAAAAGCGGACATACTCTTTCGCCATCCCTGTAAACCTCATTTTATGAGGCATAAGGGATGTGACAAAAGAGCAGTTTTTTTCTGAAATTTGGCACCATGTAGATGCGCCAAATTTCAGAAAAGCATCTTTCAAAAGAAAAGTGGAAAAAGATATGTGGTTCGCAGTGTGATAATCTTTTTTCCAACTTTTCTTTGTAGTCTAGACGTAGCCTAGCACTATCTACCCCAGGGGTTAGGTTGGTATAACTTTGTTGCTCAATGATGTGGATTTTTTACACCCCTGATCAACATAGTTGCAGTGATATATTCCTAGAGTAGACCAATCAATAGTCACACAATCTGGCCCTCTGTGAACCAGCTGATCAGACAATGTCAGTGAAAGGCAGGTTTTCCCGGCCTTTCCTGATTGGGTCTAGAATGTACCAGGTCTTATATTCTCAGTATAAATTAATACCTTATGCTATCTGGTTCTTTACCGTGACTTATCAAAATAGCTCCCCTACCACTAAAATTTGCTATTTCCATGTATGTCTCAAAGCCACTTTAATGGGAAAGTGATAAGAGGTACTCGAGGTAACCCTGAGTCATTCAACTCATTAGAAATATGAAAGTCACATGAAACGGCAGGTCAGCAGAATTCTGATGTTTGTTGCATCAGCTTTGTCCTACAGTACATCTACACAGCAAGGCAAAATTCAAATTAAGCTACACAACTTCAGCTATGTCAATTGCGTAGCTGAAGTAGAAATAGCTTAATTTGGCTCTCAGCACTGTCTATACAGCAGGACGTCGAAGGAAGGATGGAAATGAAGGTTACAGGAGTCGAAGTAAAAGGTCCTCCTGCTCGACATTATTTCAAAATAAAAGCTTGCAGTATAGACACGCTCTTTGTTATTTTAGAATAACGTCAGTTATTCAGAAATAACGCTGCTGTGTTGACATAACCACTGCTGCTGCTTCTGTGGCAGTGGCGCAGATTTTACAGTTACCGACTTTGAATACCTCTTCTGTGGCATTGATAAAATATACAAGATGCTAGCACAGGCCTGATCCAAAACCAATGGAGCTAATAGAGATCAGATATACAGGCTGCTGTTGATGATGAATGAAGTGTACCCATAAAGTGATAGATAGGCTTTGTCTTTCGGAGGAGGGGCCTCACTCAAGTATGCCAATAGAGTAATAAGCAGAGAGGCTTTTACCTCTTACCAGGACTCTCTTTTGTTATTATTATTCCAGATCATGATCATCCCATACGTATTCTCCTATGCATTTTTTGAAAGGTCTCCATTGGTAAAAGGGAAAGCAGGCCAATCCTGAAAATGTCTCCAGATACCTTCCTTTCCCCACCTCTCCATTTGCCCTAAAACAAAAGGAAGCTACACAACAAATCAATTTTGATTTCAAGCAAAATAACACCCAGAAAATAATGCAAACAAAAATGAATATTATATGCGATTTCTGGCCCTGAAAAACATCACAGCAGGCAGAATTTATCTTTGACCTTCACGCCTACTCTCTGCTGAGAAATATACAGTTTTCATCACTGGATAAAAAATGCCTTTCATTTAGGACAAAGGAGAGAGAAAATGAATCAGCAAATCATAGATTTTTTTTACTTTTTAAGATGACGGTGGCTACGGATGCCCACAATGGCATAATTTTATTTTAATTTCTAAGGGGATGGTCAACACTTCTCTTGGTGACAAGAAAGGTTATTTAAAATTCTTCATTGAATGACTCATTAACACATTAACAATTGTAGCGTATGTAATAATCAGATGTTTGAAAAATTCATGATAAATTGAAAAATTATCACACTTTTGCATTCTGTTCAAGCTTGAAAATGAACTCATTTCTGTGAAAAATGTCACTAAATGATACATATTTTGAACAAAGTGTATGGATATGTTCACTTAGCAATAAATATGAGATATGGATCGGTGGGAATCAACATTTCATACATTAGTATGAGTGTTATTGCACAGACATATAATGTTACCTAAAACAACATTTACAGTGGGAGACAAAGAGTGAAATTGCATGAAAAGAAATGATAAAACTTTTTTTGCATTAAATCCTGCTGAGTAAAATTTTGAACTGTAGCACTGTAGTGGAAGCCCCAAAACACTCAGCACTGGATTTTGTTCAGAAATACATTCAAAGCATATACGAACCTTTTGAAAGGCCACTACCAACCCCAAATGATGCAACTCTTCTTATTCATTCAGAGAACATTGGAAGCATCAAAGAAAGCGAATTAAAGGGGGCGGAGGTGTCCATAAATAACAGTGAAATTAATTCAGTTCTATTTAAAACAAAGGAATGCTTATTATCAGGACCTATAAAAGAGAATTTTTTTTATCTTTATCATGCATCTTTGGCAAGTATGTTCAAGAGATTTCCAGGAGGAAAACAATCTCAGATATCCTTTATGCAAAGTCTTTTCATGTGTACTTACCATACGAGCTAAACATTGAATAATTCTATTAAATACTGCTGATTAGAAAGTGGGAGAGATGGAGGATTTCTATGGGGAAATTGACTTTTTGTTCAAAAACTGAAAATTTTCAGACAAAAATCTACAACTTTAAATTAATTTTTCTCCCCCTGAAAACTAATGTTTTACTTTTGGGTAAAAATTCAAACTTTTCTATGGAATGTATACATTTTTTTACTCTCCCCACCAACAGGCATTTAGTCCAAACCTGAATTTTTCATTGAAAAATAGTTTTGAGGGAAAATTTACAACCATTCCTACTATTCGTATACTCCAGTGTTGCCAATTATCACAGTATTAGATGTTTTTCTTAAAGTCCCACTTGCTCAAATGAAGACATTTAATGAGACGCTCAGTTTTCTTTTAATTTTATAGTCCTCATGGTTGTAGACAAACAGTTTAAAAACATGAACAAAGTGCACACTAAAGCTTCAGAAACAAGAAAGCAAATTAAAACAAGCCCTAAACATATATTTTAAACATCTCATTGTATTTATGCCCATCTCAAAAAGGCTGAATATTTCTTGGTTGGATTATGAATGCACCACATCAGCATTTTTAGTCACTTTTGTGCTTTGTAATTATTATGTGGAGAAATCACTCAATTAGATATTTTGCTAATAGAAATCAATTTTAGGGGAAATTATTGTTGTCAATCCAATTACAACAATATATTGCTTTATTGCTCTGATTTTTTTTAATTCCATTGTAAAAGACAATGGGCTATTTACGGTCTATTTCTGGTGATTACTTGAACTTTTTCACATACCATGAAAATCACATTTATGCAGTTCAGTGTGATATCACATATCATCAGGTAGCAATGTATCTTCGTGGGCAGTTTTCTTAAAGTTGCAGTTGTGGAATCTATGGTTTTGTGAAATTTCACACAACTTTAGCTTTAAGAAAATTGCCTAAGAGGATATATTACTGTCTTGCTTTGTCCATAAATGAAAGGTCAACTATTTGCATCCCAAATATTCATGGGTAACAGGGAGCTAGGGATACTTCTGCAGACCTGACATTAAAGGTTTTATCTGGTGGCCAATTAGGAATAGAATAGTACCTCACATTACTCTGCAACATAAAGTAGAGATTGTAAATCATCAATTGCCGGTTTCAGCCTTAAAGCTCTACCTGACCTATCTTCTCACCAAAGTAAGATTAATCAGTTTGTACAATAACAACCCATCCTGCTAAAAGAAAAGTTGAGTAGCACTTAACAACAAACGGTCATTAATCTATGTTAAATTGCAACAAATTTAGAATTGCAAATTGTAGCCATATTAATACTAACCGAGTTCTCGATGAAAATAAATGCCAAAGGATTTTTTTAAATGATTAGCCACCTTTTGTAAAGCATTGCCATTTACAGCATGCAAATTTCCTGCCTCACAGATCAGATATAAATGAGAACACTGGGATGCTGGCTGATATGAATAGGCTCAGATAGTACTAATTATACACCTGGCATGCCATAATCATGCTTAATTTATATAACTCTTTTAATGCAATATGGTTGAACCTTGTAAAGCAAATTTAGTTGGCAATAAGAGATTTCTTTTCCTTTGTCTTTTCACTTTGATGTGAGGCTGGATGAATAATGAAATATGAATAAAGAAATGATCAGAGCCCTCAGTCAGTAACCCAAGATGATTTATTGCTATCATACTATTGAAATGCTCATACAGAAACTTACATAACTTATCTGTAATTAAATATTCCCAAACTGGTTTGGGAAAAAGATGAACCTACAGCTACTATCTAGCTGAAGATCAGTCTTTTAGGTCTGAAAAATGTTGGGTAATTGTCCCTCCCAACCCAGTCTCTCTCTCTCTCTCTCTCATCTATGTACAAACTCTTCATTATTATCCTAATCCACTTGTGGATCTTTGCAGGCATATGTATTTCTGCATTAGTAAGTAGTGTCTTTATATCTTGAGTTCTGTGGCCTCCCTCCTACGAGAGGCTCCAAGCTGGGAAAATCCTACAGGAAAATAGAGTTGAACAGAGCATTTGCCCTGCAGAAAAAAGTGCAATATTGAGATGCCAGTTCCTCATAATCAAAAATCGTAGAGGGCCCCCAGGAGATGAGAAATAGGAGGTTGGGGAATGTTGTGCTGATAGGTGTCTCAGGCCCATCTAGGGAAAATCCTTGTCCCTTTTACATCATGAAACAGATAGGTGCACTTCTGGGTTTCAAGTCTAGGTATTGTTGACTTAACTCCCCATGTAAGAAAAACCATTAATAATTCTTACAACCTTTTATTAGAGATACAAATTTGCCCAGTCTTGTCAGGACACTTTTCATGATCAAAGTGATGCAAGTTGTGTTACGATAGATCCCAAATTCCCAGGATACGATATGAGTGTCAGACACGAAGATACATTTTAGCTCTTTCACCTTGTGTGTCTTAACTCACTCCCACAAAATGCCCCTGCCTCTAGCCCAATGAGATATATCCAAGATGGGGTGGCAACTTCATCTACTGAAATTGACCAATCAAAATTCACTTTGACTATTTGAACTATCCACATTTTCTTCCATCTTTGAGCTTATTTTTATGCCAACCTGTGACTTTAGCAGGTGCTGCAGAGACCCCTCTAGCACTGTTCTTTTAACTTACGCAATCCAGTTTGTACCAGTGTATTAGTTTCCAACTTTTTCTGACTTTCATAAAAAATTATGGAACATACTGAGTTAGAATAGGTTGGATAACTTGGGGTACAGGAATCTGCACAATAGGAGCTTGACTATTTAGCTAGGGAAGAGAATATTCTGGAGAAAAGAATAGAGGGAAGGCATTGAGAAAAGAGATGGAAAAGGTTTGGAGAGAGAGAGAAAGGGGAAAATATTTCCAAAACTTTGGATAAGTGACACTTTTTGATGCATAACTGAATTAAATTTGATATTGCAGTGGGTGCTTAGACACTTCTAAATATTTAGATGCTCATGATTGTTTGAGTCTTCTGCTTACCTTTCCTCCCATGTCTGTGTTTTATCCACCTATTGTTTTATCGTGTACATTGGCTATAAACTCACTGGGGGGGGGG
>CM057845.1:137534947-137551926 GCA_030068395.1 Apalone spinifera | reverse complement strand
ATAAATTAATATTTTACTTTATTTAAAATTAAGTTTCATAAACTAACATGAGAAAGTTAAGTACTTACTCTGTTCAATCATTTGAATTAATATTTCCTTTCTTACTGGTTAAATTAAACTGTTCTCCATCGCTACAGCACTAGCAAAATGGCTCAGGTGTAATTATGTAATTAACGGCAAGTTTCCATTAGCAACTGGTGGTCCGTGGAAAAGTTCGTATTGAGCCAGGTGGCCCACAGGCCAAAACGTTTGAGAACCACTGCTGTAGTAATAACCAGACCAACTAATTTGCTGTAATTGTGTGCTCAAATGTAAAAAAAAAACCAGTACATGCAATTAATAAAATGTCACAATAACTCATCATAACAAATGTTGATGGAAAAAAACCTAAATTAGTCCAGCATGAGACCTATGCTATAACTCAAGAACCATTTGGAAATCATTCCTGGTAAACAGAAAATGTGCAAAACCAAAAAAAAAACAGCAAACCAAAATGTGTGTATCCAAAACTAGGCTTAAGTGTTAGACAAAATAATAAGACTATTCCATCTATCCTCCCTTCTGGAGTCCTTAATGAAAGAGACCTAAAGAACAAAAAATGGCTACTAGAGAAAGTTTTGCCATCATGGTCATCTCCTGTGTCATCTTTGGAGACCCAAGGCCTTCATCATCCAGATCCTCAGAGATGTCCTGATCAAAGAGAGAAGGACCCAAATGATATCACCATCTTCACAGGTAAAACCTGACCACCAGTTGGAGTAGAGGACTTCTCCTCTCTTTCTGCTGCCCCAATGTTCTTTCCTCCCCTCCATCATCTTATTTCATCTCTTTCTTCCCTCTTTTTTTTCCTTCTGTCTGATAAGTGTGCAGATATTGGCCTTGTTTTGTGTTCTAGAAAATAGGATCAGACTTTAACAACAGTACTAACCTCTTTCTACTCACTTCTCCTCTTTTCCCCAAATGCAGAATTATGATCATTTTTAATACCATCTCAAAAGATGCTGTCAAACCGGACAGCTTTTACTTAAAAAATCTCTCTCTAGACAAAGAGGAAATAAAAGGATACAAAAGAAGAAGAAGATGTTAAAATAAAAATCTTTTTCAATCCTTTACATCTCGGCTACGTCTAGACTGGCATGATTTTCCAGAAATGCTTTTAACGGAAAAGTTTTCCGTTAAAAGCATTTTCGGAAAAAGAGCGTCTAGATTGGCACGGACACTTTTCTGCAAAAGCACTTTTTGCGGAAAAGCGTCCCTGCCAATCTAGACGCGCTTTTGTGCAAAAAAGCCCTGATCACTATTTTTGCGATAGGGGCTTTTTTGCGGAAAAGAAATGTCAGCTGTCTATACTGGCCCTTTTGCGCAAAAGTTTTGCGCAAAAGGGACTTTTGCCCGAACGGTAGCAGCATAGTTTTTCCGCAAAAGCACTGACAATCTTACATCAGATCATCAGTGCTTTTGCGGAAATTCAAGCGGCCAGTGTAGACAGCTGGCCAGTTTTTGCGGAAAAGCAGATGATTTTCCGCAAAAACTGGCCTGTCTAGACGCAGCCCTCAAGTGCTCTGTTCTTCCTTCAATGCAAAGGTTATTAAAAATGTTTGTCATAGTACTAAGAAAGTTGAAATATTTGTATACTGAACCATAGAACTTGTTTAAAACTATTTAATGTTAAACACTAACTAAGGTATGTTAGTAATTGTAACCTGTGTATTCCCTCTAAATTAATACAATAGGATTCATAACACAGAAGCCCTGACTTCTAACTGTAGCCTCTAATCACTTTCATAAAAACATCATCCACATTTCAGAAGCTTTGGAGATTCACCAGTCACTTCCTACATGTGTTTTTAAAAGAGAGCCTTTTTAACAATAGCAAGTATAGTTTCCAAACTGTAAGACACTGTATCAAGACATTGGATTGTGTAATCAAACTGTTAACCAACTCCTTCCAATGGATGTGCATGTCAAAAGGATCCCAATGAAGTCAATGAGAAAAAACACATGTGCATCTGAGGGCCTCCAACTAACATTATAACAGTCGGGGTGGCCTGTCCATATAGACGAACTAGGCAGTCGCCTAGGGCGCCAAGTTAAATGGGGCACCAAATGATGGCACAATATTTTTGAGGGGTTTGGAGGTGGGGGCGCCGACTGCATGGTTCGCCTAGGGCGCCAGTTGTTGGCAGCTAGTCTAGGGCCACTCCTAACAACAACCTTTTGTCAAAGAAGGAATAAAATCTTCAACAAGAAAGCAATCAAGTTAGCAGACAGGTCACCCTTGCAACATCAGGATCAAACAATGTGTGAGTCTTCCTGTTCACTTCTATTATCTGTACAAGTTAGTGTGCTGGGAGGGGGGGGGGGTAGTGGTAGAGGAGTGGGACTGCATTGTTTGCTTATATTCACCCTTTGTAATTTGACCTAGTTTCCACTTTTTATATGACTTCTTTTTTATTTTTAGATCATGTAAGATCTCCTGGTTAAGCCAAGGTGATCTCTTGCCATGCTTTGCAAAAGCGGCGAGGAGTCCTGTGGCACCTTATAGACTAACCGAGGCACCTCTTCTGCCTGGGTAAGTGATCTGTAATTTGCTTTTGGGCCCTTAATAATGTCCCTTTGAAAAACTGCCAACCCTCTTCAGTTGTTTTTCCTCTTAGTCTTGCTTCCCATGGGACCTTACTCAAATTTTCAATCAGTTCCTCCCAATTTATTAAAATCAAATCAAGAACAGTCCCTCCCCTCCACTGCAAGTAGCTTTCTAAACCTTCTGAAATAAAAAAATTGTCTCCAATGCAGTCCAAGAACTTGTTGGGTAATCTGCGCCCTTCTGTGTTAGTATCCCACCGTATGTCTGGATAGTTGAAATCCCCCATCACCACCAAAACCTATGCTTTGGATGATTCTGTTAGCTGTTTAAAAAAAGCTCTAGACACCTCTTCTGCCTGGGTAAGTGATCTGTGGTAGACCCCTAACATGACATCACCTTTGGTTTTTTACCACTTGTAACCTAACTCAGAGACTCTCAACAAATCTGTCTCCTATGTCCATCTCAACCTCAGTCCAAGTGTATAAATTTGTACTATGTAAGTTAACACCTCTTCTCTTTTTTTCCCTGCCTATCCTTCCTGAGCAAGCTTTACCCTTCTATACCAATACTCCAATCATGGATTATTCCACCAAGTCTCTGTGATACCAACTATGTCATAGTTGTGTTTATTTATTAGCATTTCAAGTTCTTCCTGCTTATTTCCCATACTCCTTGCATTTGTATACAGGTATTTAAAATACTGATTTGATTGTGCCCCCTAGTTCTGCCTTGTGCCTCCTTTATCTCTATTATAGCCCAAACTCCCTCCCATTTCTGACCCATCTCTCAGGTCTCCATGTTTTTCACTTACCTGTGGGCTTTGGTCACCTGCCCCCATCAAACCTAATTCAAAGCCCTCCTTACTAGGGGTATGACTAGACTACAAGTTTTTGTCAGAAAAAGGTATGCAAAATGTGCTCCGCATGTTGTGTGTTTTTTGCCGATTCTTTTGTCAGAAGAGGCTTTTCCAACATTTGGCCAATCTACACTGGGCCAAATGTCAGAAAAAAAAATCTTTTTTGGAAGCTCCATTCTTCCTCGTTGAATGAGGAATACAGGAGCTTCCAAAAGAGTACATTTGTTCTTCCACAAAAAAAAAAAAGCTGAAGAGTAAACACATTCCCTGGACGCAGCTGAGTTTTTTCGAGATACCTCCGGTATTCTGAAATCCCCCACGCAGGCTAGCCGTACCCTACCTTAGCCAGTCTGTATCCAAACACTCTCTTCCCCTTCGTCGAAAGGTGAATCTCATCTTTGCTTAGAGTGCTTATTCTTGGAACAGCAAGATCAAGGAAGCCAACGTCCCCCCTGGTCATACCATCTTTGCAGCCAGGCATTCACTTCCAGGATGCACCTGTCTTGGCCTCAGCCCCACCTTTGACAGGAAGGACTAAAGACAATACCACTTATGCGCCAGACTCCTTCACCCGTACTCTCAGAGCCTTGTAGTCACTCTTGCTCTGCTTATGGTCACACCTTGCAGTGTCATTAGTGCCCACATGGATGAGTTGCATGGGGTAGTAGGATAATCTTTGACAATGCCTCTGTAATGCTGTGGTTCCATTACATTTCTGTATAAACACAAATCTGTTCACAGTCCAATACTGACAGCCACTGAGCACCCTGCATCACCAATGATTTCAGCTCAAGTTGAGGACACAGCACAAGATTGGGCCTTGAACAATTACACGCTACTAAGAGCAAAACAAAACTACTTTGCTTGCTTTTTTCACAGCAGAATCAATAAAGTGATTCACCCAGGCATACATAAACTTGTTTTGTGAATTATGCGTTACACATCTACTGAATTAGTTCCTCAGTATTGATTTATCACATTAATGAACTGGCATGACAATGCAACTTTATTATTACAATGTTGTCTTTTTCTTCTTTATGTTAAAATTAAAATATCATCAATAGCTTTGTGTAAAGAATATTAAATGTATATAAGTGAAGAGGTTTTTTTTTACCTAGACCTAGTGAATGTATTTGAAATGAATATAAAGAAGTTTGGTTGCTAATAGTGAGGCCAAGGATAGCATATCTGGTTATCAGTAATGAACTTCTTGAAAGCTTAATTTATTTTGTATAGGGAAAATGGAGTGAGCTAGACAAGAGAAGGAAAGTTCTCTTTCCCTCCCAGTTCTCTGATTGATGGTTTAATTAGAAAACTTTATAATTTGTGGGTTCAACATCTACAATGATCAAAGCTTTTGTAGCCCAAAAAAACCTGCTTCATGATGAGCAGCACATTTCTTGTTAGTTGTCTCTTTCACTGTGCAAAAAAAAGACACAGAGTTTATTATGATTTCATCTTAGCTATTTATACATATAGAGAGAGAAACTGATTCAGAGTGAATATGGTTTTCCTCCTACTGTTAGGGGGAAAAAATACTCCTTCCGATTTATTTTTAAAAGGTTTCTAAACATTATTAAAATCTGGAAACAGAAAATAGAATAAAAGTTGCCAACTTTTCACAAATAATTTACATAATTTTACTTCACAGCTTAGCTTATTGGCGGGGAGAGATCTCTCTATTCTCCTGCACAATCTGATAGGCAAGTACCAGAAGGATGTAAATCTTTCATGTGACAGGGTTCTGCACATCTGCCAACAGATACAGCTGGGCAAGTTATGTCTTAGGCTCTGAACAACAATCCCGGGACTATGACACTACAAGTTCCTTATTTCTACATTCTCTAGGTTGAGGTGATCCTAATCCATCACCACCTCCAGCTGAAGTGGTGCATCACAGCAGAATTTGTTTTTTTTTCTCACCCAATATTACTATTATTGAGCTAGAAGACAATGGAAGATAGATACTAGAACAATTCAAGTACTACTAGTTGCTCTGAAGGAAGGGAAAGGAAGCAGAATATATGGAACTGCTATATACTTCCACAGGAAGGGATGAATGCGGTAGTGTCCCATATGCTGCTACATCTTTAAGAGTATTAGAGAGGACATAAGAATAAGAGGGCCTAGTTACAGGAGGAGATGCTGGGAAGCTGGAGTTCCCTGTGAGCCCCATAGAACAGCAAGGCATTAGTAGCAGCAGCAAAAGCAAATGAGTCCTGCAAAAACATGACAAAATGGTAAAGAAGAATTGGTTTGTGAGGAAAAGAAATGATTGATTAATTTGGAGAAAAATGATTCGGGAAAGGACTGACTTGTTGATTTGGAAGTAGAATTAATTGACAGGGGGCAAATAAATGATTTGTTAGGATAGTAGAACTAACTGATGTGATGGGGAGAATTAATGGGCGTGAGTGCTCTAATAATCAGCTTGGAAGTACCTACTCACCCAGGAACAATATG
Source organism: Apalone spinifera (assembly GCA_030068395.1). Taxonomy (NCBI): domain Eukaryota; kingdom Metazoa; phylum Chordata; order Testudines; family Trionychidae; genus Apalone; species Apalone spinifera. Next base: position 137,546,020 of record CM057845.1, on the reverse strand, counting down.
TTTAAAGCCCAGCAGGCCCAATTAATTTATGCATCTGGGAATGGTGAAAGAGTTAAGAACTATAACGTTTACTCTGGAATGTGGAGATGGGGATATGTTAACAATTAAGTACATTAAAAATAGTAAAAGAAATAAAGAGTGGTCTCAAATTAAAAACCTCTATAGGGGTTGAGGAAGCAGCATCTAAACATGGTTAAGAATTTGGCAACTGACCTCCTGCTGCTATAATATTCTGCACCAAAGTCCCTCCCACCACTCAAAAATCTGAAGTGCTCAAAACTCAGGTCCAAATTCTGCAGCTCAAGATAACCAAAATATTAGAATGTCTTTCAAAACAGTACAATTGAAAAGGAGGAGGAACCATTCAGCATAGTGTGGGGATGGTGACCATGACAGCTCTGAAAAAATAAAGTCAGTAGGAGTTTCTGTAGGTAGCTGGCTGAGTTCCTGTCAAATGACTGATCTTTCTGAGATTTCACTGTGTAAATAATGATGTTAGGGCACCTACAGCCCTGGATGGCATCTTTTTTACATTTTAAAATCTAAACTAATAACTGTGTGGATTTCTCTCTCCTCCTCTCTGCCCTCCTCCGCCCCCCCCCCCCCCCCCCCCCCCCCCAAAAAAAAGCTGTGAGGAAGAGGCTGGGATAGATGTTCAGAGGCAGACAGAAACACTCCTGAGGGGATGCTGTAGTAAAACCTCAGGGATGATGGTGGAGCCAAAATCTGTGGGTAGTATAGGAGACAATATACAAACCAGACCTGTCAAAGGAGGGGAGATCCCTAATATATGGACAAATCTTGAAGTTATTATTGATCTGATTAGGACCTTCATATCTTGCCATTAACATGCTTGTTTCTAGAAGGGCAAGATTAGGACTGTTGTCTTTCGAAGATTATAGTATTGGCAGAGCCCGGTGGTCCATGACACCTTATGTGTATATTCTTGTACTTAGTTATCCAGGATTCTAAAAATGCACAAGTAAAGCTGACTCAAGAGCCCTGAATCAGTAGTTTGGGTTTTAAATCAGTTTCCTTTCTTTCTTTTGTTCTGTATATGGTAGTGGCCGATATACCCGGAATTGCCTGGGGATGTAATTTGGGAAATCCATCATGTGTATTTTGTTTCTTCATCCCTATAATCTCATATCCTTTGGTATGTTTTCACAAAAAAATAGTCAATGTGATTTCCAATAACATTTTCTTCTAGTTTTCAAATTCTAAGCGTTGATTTAGCTGTGCTAAAAGAGAACACTAGTCCAAATTTCTGCATTTTATCTCTTTTCTGTAAGGTTTATTGAGAAGCAGTCTCATTCCAGGTTCATCCTATTTTTCTGGCTCATCTCATTTCAGTCTTTCAGCATTCATTCAGTTCTATCAATTTTGAGGCCTGTATTTGATATGGTGATTGTGTCTCATTTCTGTATGGTTTTATGAGAAACAATCCCATTCCAGCCACACCCCATTTTCCTGGCACAGCCAAACCTTTATGTTGCTTTATGTAATAAGAGAAAGCTGTAGACCAAATTTGGTGGTTTTAGCGTTTACCATTTAGGAGGAGCACTTGCTCAAACAGACAAACTCTCTAAATGTTGGGTGATTTTGTTATTGGTGTCCTACTCCTTTCTATGCAATATTAATGAGTGTACTTTCAGATCTGGGGCTGCTACCGTTTTATTTTGAAGAATAAAACATCTTTCAGAAGGAAAAGTAGTAAGAGCCCCAAGAAAGAAGTGACAAATAATATTAACACTGCATGCTTTTCTCATCAAGAAATTGCTAACATTCAGCTAAAACTGGAGGGGAGGGGGCAATATTCAGATACAGTTTTAATAAAAAAAAATCTTATTTGACTGAACGGGCAAAAAAAAAAAGCAGATTATCATTTAGCTTGGAGATGAGGTAAAATGCAATACCAGGAAGGAGCAAATAAAAAAACCTGTCTTGACATTGAGTTTTATAGCTCTCCTAAAATCTATCAGATGAGTGGCAATGGTAATTGTGAACTTTTTCCTGCAAAGCCAAGCATTGGGGTTTCCTGATGTGACACAATATGCAAGTACCAAAAAATTATGGTGGAAATATGACTGCAATAATAGTAAAAGATTTTTTCTTTCTAGTAGGTAATATGACCTGATAATTACCTGTAAAAAATCTCTAGCAACATTTACCACTTATCAAATATGTCTTCATGCCAAACTTGTTAGCGAGAAAGTAACTATAGTGACTTTAATGTATTATAGTCAGAGTGCCGAGATATAGTATCAGATATAATACTCTAAAAGAGATGTAAGACTGTGAGAAGAGATGGGAGCAGCAAGGGGAAACTCAGAGTAAACAGGGATGAGTCTATATAACGAAAGGCCTGATTATCTCAATGTGATCAAATATAAACATACAAGATTAGGGGAGAATGATGCCGAAGGACAATATAAATTCATCATCACACCTTTCTCTATAGTGCCATAGACATGCATAGTATTTTACAGAGAGAATAAAAACACTAGTTCTGCCTTAAACAGGGTATTATCTTCCTACAGCAAGCAGAAATTCTGGCCTGAGAAGGGGGCCATTTAATACAAGTGAAACAGGACTTCACTGTGTGAATAAATACTGTCATTAGCTGTTACTGGTCAGAGGTATGGGCCCATGAGACTTTCCATTATTCAGTGCTGATGAAAATAAGAAGGGCTCAGAAGGATTATGGGGTTTTTTTTCATTTCATTGATTTTTTTCTCTAGAAACAGAAAAGTTGTCATCAGTTTGGGTTCTTGTATAAACAAATGGAATCCAGGCTAGGGGGGAGTAAAATTAAGGGGATTTTTTCCTGGCTAATCATTTCATTAAAATAAAAAAGTTTCTCTTGACCAAAACAGTTTCACCCTCTTTCTCATCTTCAGAAATTATGTAGATTTTGCACGCAACATATATTTGTACTAAGTAAAAACAAAATTAATGTCTTGCCAAGATCAGAGCAAAACCCAAAGTTTGCCAATTCCATCTAGCAATTGTACTGTCGTGAACTTAAACCCTGGTCATGTGAATGACTCAGCTCATACAGCCAGGAGGGCTTAGTGAAAACCACAGAAAGATACTGGAAGAAACCTTATGTGTAGCTACTTAAAATAGCATTTGAAAACAATCTGGGTGTTCTGGCTGTATGTCTTCAATTGGAAATAATGAAAATGAGCATTTTTAACATTTAAGCATCCTTCTCCCAAAATATTTCCAGGAAAATCACATCTATAAGACTGGGGAAGAGGTTTTGAGGTACCAGCTACGGGTTACTGTGATTAAGTTTATTATCATCCAAATGGGGGGGGGGGAGCAGGCTCCAACGAAGAGATAGTCCTACCATCCCCTCTAATGGTATATACATAGTGAGCCCATAACAGAGCCGTATTCAAAGCCCATTAAAGTCCATGGGAGTCTTTCCATGTCAGTGATTTCCAATTCCACTTAGTTCAGTTTATAGTTGAAAATGATTGATTGCTACCTGTCAGCCCATCAATTTCACTCTGGACTCTAGGAGTCCAGTTGGAATCTTAATGGCTTATGCATCATCAGTAGAATTTTGGCGTAGGCCAAATTCTGCCCTCACATGCAGGTTAAATGGGTTCAGAACCTGCCCTGAGCCATACCCAATACCTTATGCCATTGTAATGATGATGTCATTCCATACCAATGCAGTGTAGTTCTGTGCAAGTGCATGTGATTTGGAAATCCTTCTTATGCAAATATGGAGTCTACCAGCTGCCAAAGTCATTCTGCAGAGCAGAACCACACTAGCGAGTTAGCAGTGACCAGTCATTCAAAAATTTATGTTCTTGTGATTAACTATAGATAACATTCTATTGGTGTCAGAATGAGCCCCATATTTGGATCTTTAATGTAATTTTGTTATGCAAAGTCATTCAGGTAGTATTCAGTTCACTTGAAAAGTACACAGAGAAACCTTATCATCCAAGGAATAATATCATGCAATCATAGAAATTTGGAGCTTACTGACCTCTGAAGCTCCCCTCCAGGCCAGCCTCCTTCAGTGTGGCAGGATCAAGTAAATTAGAACATCCCTGACATGTGTTTGTCCAACTTAGTCTCCACCAAAAAAAGCTTGACAACTGCTCAAGGAAGCCAATTCCAGAGCTTCATTGCCCTTACAGTAAGAAACTTTTCCCTACTATCTTACGCAAATCTCCTTTGCTGAAGAGTTTGCCTGCTATTCAGTGGAAAATAATTGATCACAGCCCTCTTTATACCAGCTCTTAACATATTTTGGAGATTGCCATCAGGTCACCCCTCATTCTACTTTTCTCAGAACAAAATATGCTCAGTTTTATTAACCTTTCCACATAGGTCAAGTTGTCTAAGCCTTTTAGTTGTTCTCCTCTGGACTCTCACCAATTTGTCCACATATTTTCTAACATGTAGTGTCAAGACCTGGAGACAGTTCTCCTGTTGAGGCCTTACCAGAGCTTCACAGAGTACAATCATCAAAAAAGAAATCCCACAAAAAGTAGATGCACAGGTACATTTCTAAGGAGGAATACAAAACAATAGCCCAAGCATTAGAAAAAACAAAACAAAATCTGAAAGCCTGAGGCACAAAATTAGTCACATCTAGCAGCGGGCCATAAAAGGCAGTAAGAGGATAGTTCTTTAAATATTAGGAGCAAGAAATAAAGTAGGAAAGCATAGTTTTTCTTCTTAGTAGCAAAGGAGAGCTAATAACTAATGACACCAAGAACGTTAAAATGTTTTATGTCTATTTTGCATTGTTTCTTGCTAAAGAGGTTAAAGGTGACCAGATGCTTAACACAATTAATATTAACAAAAACAAGAATCGCAAGCCAAATTCAGGGAAGAATAGGTTAAATATATTTAGATACATTAGATGTTTTCAAGTTGGCAGGACCTGTGGGTTATACTGTAATTTATGGAACTAGCTGAGGCAATCTTGGAAATGTTAACAATTATCTTTGAGAATTCCTAGAAGATGGGTGAGGTCCCAGAAGACTGAAGAAGGGCAAACATAGTACCTATCTTTAAAAAGGGAGAAAAGAGGACCCAGGGAATTATAGACCACTCAACTTAGCTTCATTACCTCAAAGGATACTGGTACAAATTATCAAGCAATTAATTTGTAAGCACCTGGACGATAAAATGTATAAGGAATTGCCAAATCAATCTATTTTCCTTCTTTGACAGGGTTACTAGCCCACTGGATGCAATGGGTGTGAAAAAGTGATAATTGTGATATATCTTGAATTTAGTAATACTTTTGACAATTCCACATGACATTTAAAGAAGAAAACTAGGAAAATGTGATCTAGATGAAATTACTATAAGGTGGCTGCAAAATTTGTTGAAAGACCTTGCTTAAAGAGTATTTATCAATGGTTCCTTGTCAGACTGGAAAGTGTATCTAGTTGGATCCCACAGGGGTCAGTCCTGAATCTGGTAATCTTCAATATTTTAATTAATGGCTTGGATGATGGAATGGAGAGTATACTTATAAAATGTGCAGATGACAACAAGCTGGCAGGGGTTGCAAATACTTTGGAGGACAGGATGAGAATTCAAATTGACCTTGAAAAAACTGGAGAATTTATCTGAATTCAGCAAGATGAAACCCATAGGACCAAAGTATTTCATTTCAGAAGGAAAAATCAAATGTGCAACTACAAAATGGAGACCAAGAGGCCAGGTGGTAGTATTGCTGAAATGGATCTGGGGGTTATATTGTAATTTAATAATTTAAACACATCTTTCAGTACAGCACACAGTAATTCAGGATTCCTGTTTTCCAGTCCCGTCTTGAGACACCTTAAAGCATGATACTCTAAGGGTATGTCTACACTAGCTCGTTAATTCGAGCTAGGTAGTCCATGAGGAGTAATGGTGGTTTGAATTAGAGAGTCTAATTCGAACTACCTACTCCGTGCCGTGTGTAGCCACGGGCACGGAGTTCGGACTAAGGGGGATTTAAAAATGGCGGAGCCTGGGAAGATGCAAATGAAGCCCGGGATATTTAAATCCCGGGCTTCATTTGCAACCCCAGTTGCCCTCATTTGCCTACCTAGCTCGAACTAACGAGCTAGTGTATACATACCCTCAGGGTGGGATTTCAGCAGCTTCTAAAAATCCGATGCTGAAAACAAAAAAAATCTGAAGCCTATAAGCTCACCAGTCACTTTTGAAAATTTGGCCCCATGTCCCATTCCTTCTCAATGAAGACTGTGCTCCTAAATCACTACAGTCCTTTTAAAAATATCCCACCCTATCCCAAATAATATTAGCCAGTATTGGTAGTAATAGTTAAAAATAAGGCTGGGGGGATATTAATAATAATGAATATAAAAAAAAAGTTAGGAACTGTAGAAAATCGATGAGGGAAGGAAAGGGACACAAGAAATCTATGAGTACACAAATACAATAAAGTGGAAGTTAATAGTAATGAATATCAATCATATTATATAATTTATTTTTCATAGCTGCTTTCACTTCCCCTCTAAAGCAGTTTTTTTTTATCAGTATGACCTTCCTTCATTATGGGATTCTGGTGTTTTGGGCATTAGTAAGATGTTGTTAAAATATTCCCAATTATAATTTACATTTTTCCAATTAAATTCATCTTCCCATCTGATTTGTCTCAATTGTTTCCAGCTTTGTGACATGGACTCTATCAAAGCAGCAAGTGTGTATTACTTTGGAGTTTATTCTGTTTTCACATTATAAATGTGATCAAGACATGATTATTTGTACTTAAGCTACCATTGATTTTTAGTTGTGCGATCAGTGCCTCTTTCTCTCATAAGACAAGGTCTAATAAATTTATTTATGTTGGCTGCAACACTTTTTGAGTTAGAAACTATCATCTATTAGGTTTAGAAATTCCAAAGATGTTTTAGTACTGGCAGCATAAGACCTCCAGCATCGCACCATTTTCACCTCCTCCCACACATGTTGAAGAAGCCAGCCATTCTACTATGATCCGGTAGTTTGTAGGAGTCACCAACCAATAGCCCATCTTGTGCTTTATCTGTAAGGACATTGATCCACAACCCTTCAGAAGAAATATCTTTCTAGTTACAAAAACAGGTGACACCTTGTCTGACAGAGTGCTACTCTTTCTCCCTTTTTGACCACTCAATCCTTCCTAAATATGTTATAACTATTCATTTTAAACATTCCACTCATGGAAATTATCCCACCAAGTTTCAGAAATACCAACTAGATCAAATGAGAAATACCAACTAGATCAAATTAAGGCTACATCTACACTGCACAGTTAATTCCGAATAAGCTATTCTGAAATAGTTATTCCGAAATAGCTTATTTTGAAATAGCACATCTACACAGCAGTGAACCCTGCCTCAGACTAATTTTGAGGCTTCCCTGCTGTGTAGATGTGCTCTCTTAGTTTAGAGCCCAAGGATGAATTACTTAGAATGGCCCTGGTGAGGGGCTATTTCAAAATAGCATAAGTGGAGTATGGTCTACACATGCCTTACTATGAAATAGCTATTTTGGAATAGGCATTATTCTTCACAGAATGAGGTTTACAGAAGTTGGAACAAACCATCCATTATTTCAAAATAATTTTGAAACAACACAATTGCTGTGAAGACACTCGCATAATTATTTCGGAATGATGGGCATTATTCCAAAATAACTTTGCTGTGTAGACATACCCTAAATGAGCAATTCCAATTCTTCCTGTTTGTAACCTAGGCTCCTAGCATTAGTGTATAGGAAGTTGAAGACTTTCTTCTCTTCATGTCCTTTTGTTACTTGATTTATTTTGTTTTCAACATGTTCATTTATTGCTGAGTGCTCATATCTTCCCTATTCTTAATCTTTCCTTTTGTTATTTGTTTAACTTACCTTGAATCTTCTAGCCAACCTCTTCCTAGGAATTTTGGTTCCCTTTCTATGAAGATAGAGGCTTTCCAAACTATATAGCATTCCTCTCCATGTGGAAGGTGGATCAGAGTTCCAGAAAACTGAAACCCTTTTGCCTACACCACTCATCTAAGCAGAAGATTCATTTCCAGAATCTTCTGTCTTCTGTCTTCCTTCAATTGTGGGACAGGAAGGAACCCAGGGGTATGTCTACACAGCAGGGCTAAAGTCGGAATAAGTTACGGAGCTTCAGCTACGCCAATTGCATAGGTTAAGTTGAAATAACTTATTTCACTATCTACACAGCAGGAAGTCAAAGGAAGAACACTCTTCCTTTGACTTCCCTTACTCCCTGTAAAATGAGGGTTACCTTGAGTTGGAGTAAGAAATCCTCCAGCTCAACATCATTTTGAAATAAAGACTGGTATGTAGATGCACTGTGTTATTTTGGAATAACATCAGTTGTTCCAAAATAACGCTGCGTAAACGTGCCCTCAGAGATCACCTGAATGTTGTTGTTCTTTGGTATGTGTCCAAGTTCCCTGAGATCACGGGTGAAGGAGTTTGGAGCACAGGTGGTATTCTCTTCGATCCTTCCTGTCGAAGGTAGGGGCCCAGGCAGAGATAGGTGCATCCTGGAGGTGAATGCCTGGCTGCGAAGATGCTGTTGCCAGGAGGGCTTTGGCTTCCTCGACCATGGGATGCTATTCCAGGAAGGACTACTAGGCAGAGATGATGTTCACCTTTCGAGGAGGGGGAAGACCCTATTTGGAAACAGACTGGATAACCCAGTGAGGAGGGCTTTAAACTAGATTCGACAGGGACAGGTGAGCAAAGCCCACAGGTAAGTGGAGAACATGGAGACCTGGGAGATAGGTCAGAAATGGGAGGGAGCGTGGGCTATAATGGCAGAGAGAAAGGAGGGTCAGGGCAAAACTGGGAGGAAAGGTCAAATCAGTATCTTAGATGCCTATATACAAATGCGAGAAGTATGGGTAATAATCAGGAAGAACTGGATGTGCTAATAAATAAGTACAATTATGACATTGTTGGCATCACAGAAACTTGGTGAGATAATACACATAATAGGAATGTTTGTATAGAAGGGTACAGCTTGCTCTGGAAGGACAGACAGGGAAAAAAGAGAGGAGGTGTTAACTTACATAGTACAAATTTATACACTTGGACTGAGGTTGAGATGGACATAGGAAACAGATTTGTTGAGAGTCTCTGAGTTAGGTTAAAAGGGGTAAAAAACCAAAGGTGATGTCATGCTAGGTGTCTACAACAGGCCACCTACCCAGGTGGAAGAAGTGGATGAGGCTTTTTTTAAACAACTTACAATATCATCCCAAAGCCATTTGGGTGGAGATGGGGGACTTCAACTATCCAGATATATGTTGGGAGAATAACACAGCGGGGCACAGACTATTCCAGAAGTTCTTGGACTGCATTGGAGACAACTTTTTATTTTAGAAGGTTGAAAAAGCTACCGGGGGGAAGCTGTTCTAGATCTGATCCTAACAAATAGGGAGGAACTGGTTGAGAATTTGAAAGTGGAAGGCAGCTTGGGTGAAAGTGATCATGAAATCATACAGTTCACAATTCTAAGGAAGGGTAGAAGGGAGAACAGCAAAATAGAGACAATGGATTTCGGGAAGGCGGATTTTGGTAAGCTCAGAGAGCTGATCGGTAAGGTCCCATGGGAATCAAGACTGAGGGGAAAAACAGCTAAGGAGAGATCACAGTTTTTCAAAGGGACATTATTAAGGGCCCAAAAGCAAGCTATTCCGCTGTGTCGGAAAGATAGAAAATATGGCAAAAGACCGCCGTGGCTTAACCACAAGATCTTGCATGATCTAAAAATAAAGAAGGAGTCATATAAAATATGGAAAGTAGGACAAATTACAAAGGATGAATATAGGCAAACAACACAGGAATGCAGGGGAAAGATTAGAAAGGCAAAGGCCCAGAATGAGCTCAAACTAGCTACGGGAATAAAGGGAAACAAGAAGACTTTTTATAAATACATTAGAAGCAAGAGGAAGCCCAAAGACAGGGTAGGCCCACTGGTCAGTGAGGAGGGAGAAACAGTAACAGGAAACTTGGAAATGGCAGAGATGCTTAATGACTTCTTTGTTTCGGTCTTCACTGAGAAGTCTGAAGGAATGCCTAACATAGTGAATGCTAGTGGAAAGGGGGTAGATTTAGAAGATAAAATAAAAAAACCCAAACAAGTTAAAAATCACCAAGAAAAGTTGGATGCCTGCAAGTCACCAGGGCCTGATGAAATGCATCCTAGAATACTCAAAGAGCTGATAGAGGAGGTATCTGAACCTCTAGCTATCATCTTTGGAAAATCATGGGAGAGAGGAGAGATTCCAGAAGACTGGAAAAGGGCAAATATAGTGCCCATTTATAAAAAGGAAAATAAGAACAACCCAAGAAACTACAGACCAGTTAGTTTAACTTCTATGCCAGGGAAGATAATGGAGCAAGTAATTAAGGAAATCATCTGTAAACACTTGGAAGGTGGCAAGATGATAGGGAACAGCCAGCATGGATTTGTAAAGAACAAATCATGTCAAACCAATCTGATAGCTTTCTTTGATAGGATAACGAGTCTTGTGGATAAGGAGGAAGCGGTGGATGTTGTATACCTAGATTTTAGTAAGGCATTTGATACGGTCTCGCATGATATTCTTATCAATAAACTAGGTAAATACAACTTAGATGGGGCTACTATAAGGTGGGTGCATAACTGGCTGGATAACCGTACTCAGAGAGTAGTTATTAATGGCTTACAATCCTGCTGGAAAGGTATAACAAGTGGGGTTCCACAGGGGTCTGTTTTGGGACCGGGTCTCTTCAATATCTTCATCAACGATTTAGATATTGGCATAGAAAGTATGCTTATTACGTTTGCAGATGATACCAAGCTGGGAGAGGTTGTGACTAATCTGGAGGATAGGGTCATATTCAAAATGATCTGGACAAATTGGAGAAATGGTCTGAGGTAAACAGGATGAAGTTTAATAAAGACAAATGCAAAGTGCTCCACTTAGGAAGGAACAATCAGTTTCACACGTACAAAATGGGAAGCAACTGTCTAGAAAGGAGTACGGCAGAAAGGTATCTAGGGGTTATAGTGGACCACAAGCTGAATAT
>CM057845.1:137503325-137518689 GCA_030068395.1 Apalone spinifera | reverse complement strand
ATGCGGCCAAAAATGTCCGCGTTGCGGCGCCGGGACCGGGTCTCATGGAGGCCCCCCTCCTCCTCCCACAGGTCGAGAAGGCTGTCCAGCTCCCCTGATGACCATGAGGGGGCTCTCCTTTTGCGGCCCCTGGGGGCCTCCTGTGTTGGGGGTGCAGGTGCCTGATCTGCTGGAGCTGCCATGCTGGCGGCGATGTGGTTGCTGGGCACGGCAGGGGCGCTGTGGCAGACCTCAGGCCAGAGGTCTGAGGCTCGCTCCTGCCACGTGTGCTCAGCAGCCTGCGTGTGCTTTAAGAGCTCAAGTTACAGGAAGTCCGTGGCTCCTACGGGGTCTCCCGGCGTCCAAACCACTTTTTTCCGTCTAGCCTGCTTTTGCGCAAAAGTCTTAGCTAGCTGTCTACACTGGCCCTTTTCCGCCAAAGCTTTTGTGCAAAAGGACTTTTGCCCGAACGGGAGCGTCAAAGCTTTTCCGCAAGAAGCACTAATTTTGTACATGAGAACGTCAGTGCTTTTGCGGAAAATCAAGCGGCCAGTGTAGACAGCTGGCAATCTTGCCAGTCTAGACGCAGCCGGAATGTTTTTGAGCCATAAAAGGCTTATAACTAGAAATATAAATGCCCCTTGAGGCAACATAAAATCAATCCAGTACTAGGTTAAGGCAGAAACAGAAGAGCCTCACCACCATTGGCTGCTTTTTCTTTCCCCCAGGAAATATAATATCTGCCCACAGGCGAACTCCATACACTGCCTTTTAGGCAAAAAATTGAGTAGAAACTCAGGGAAAAAAAACTGCTCTCTAGCAGTCGTAGCAAGTAGAGATCTCAATGTTACAAGGGGCTAAAACATTTCCCAAGACTGCTTCTTATTATTAATTATTTATACAAAGCCACAAATGCACACAGTTCTCGATAGCAGCGAAATAGTGCCAAGACATTGATAGTTCCCATGCTAAAACAGCTTACAAGATATGATTCTAACCCACAAAGACTTAAGCAACATGCACAATTTTGTGCAGGTGAAATTCAGTTACCGTAATTCACATGCACAAAATTACTTAGGTCTTCAATGCATTAGGCTCTAAGACCCACTCCCACGCTCCAATTCAGTGGCACAGTTGTCATTTACTTCAATGGATCAGCAGCAGGTGTTGAAGGCATAGGCAACATGAAACAGGATAAGACAAGACTGAATATGCAAAAAAAAAAAATCTTTTCAAGCAGCCTCCAATCCTCACAATATTTTGGAGGGGAATGGAGCAGTTGGAGGAGATTAGTTTTGCTACATAATACAGTTTAGTGGCATTTAGGAAGACAACTGAGGATTGCTGCCATTAGTGAAAAGATGGCTAATGCCACAAAGCTCAGGCCAAAAAATAAACATACAAACTAAAAAGACAGCTTCATTACAAAGGGGCATTTCTGCTCTTTTCTTCATGGATTGAAGAGGACAGAATATCATCAACATGCACTTTGATACCAACCTTTTCATCTTTTAATAAATACCACAAGGTTTTAAAAATTATTATTACATACTGAATTCAGAAACAGTAATCGTTAGATTAAAAATTAGGAAGAAAATAGATAGTAGAGTGAATAGGCTGGAAAGGGATTCATTTTGGGAATTAATTTACAATGCTGAAAATATAATTACCCACTGATTAACACATTTTTCCTCTCTCGTATGGACATTTATTTTTAATTTATTAATTTCAATGCTCATTATACCTTGATTACACTCTCTTTTGGGAGGAAATAAGATTTGAAGTGCCTTCTATTTTTCCCCCTTTATTGTTTCCCATATAGTAATTGTGGATTTGACACATACTTGAATCTATTTGTACTTTCCATCTTTTGAGCTTCTATTTTGAGTTGATTGTACTGGGGGGTGGGAGACATTTAAGGACACTTGGTTGCAAATCAGTCACAGAATGACAAGAGCCTATTTTAACATGGTACTAGATTCTATCTGTTTTTGGAAGTTTGTAGAGCTCTTCCCAATGTAGTGTATGTATCAAGGCAGGAGCAAACTTCAAACCTAGCCATAAAACTGCTTAAGTTTGAGGTAGACTTTTTAAAATTAGTATCTTTTTAATGCCCTGGGGGGGAAAAAGTTGACTTGTCCTACTCTAATCTAATCACATTTATCAACCAGCATTTCTAAAGTTTAATTCACTGTCATTTCTAGATATTACACATAGAGTTAAAGAGAGAGAGAGAAAGAGAGGTCTACCTAAAATGTAGAGTCCACTTTCCATCATAATTTTTTGTTTTAAATTGTCATCATCTAATATTGAGCACGTATCAAATTCATTCATATGCTTAATTTTTGTAGAATTATATTCCATTTTTTTAATTAAAATATACTTATGATACTAATATGCCATATACAAGACAGCTCATGTAAGGGGTCATTGGAAAGATTATGATCGACTGAATATGATTATCCCATTTCTATGCATGTATAATTTTTGTATCTGAAGTTAGGAATGTTGACTTGTGTATCCATATGCTGCTTTAGGAGAACTCCCACGGCTGACTTTTCAGGTACTACAATGGAAAATCCAGCAGAGTGGCTGGCCATCAGCAAGGACAACAGACTGTGGAAAAGCTTGGCCTTCCTGTGGACATTCCAGGCTGTGACTAATTCATGGACACTGGAATAATAGAGTCAAATATCCTGGTCACCTCATACTAAACATCATCTTGGTGTGCTGGACTTTTCCACTGAGGAGTGGGGAATCAAGCAAAGGTTTCCCTTGTAGAAATTCTATATAAGGGGGAAAAAAGCCCTAATGAGTGGTCTTCAGTTTGCTTTTCCTCTGGCTCCCTATCCAAAGGAACATTTGAAAACACATTCAAGCAAAAGGACTGTCATTGGAGGGGTGGGGGAGAACAGCTACCCTGGCTAGAAGGACACCTCTGTGAAAGAGTCTACCTAAAACAATACCAAGGTAAGGAATTATTATTTACAACCAGTTTCTTCAGTGAATCTAGCTTAGTTTGCATGCATTACATTATTTTTATAATAGTCTACCTTGTTCTGCCTACTATCTCTTTGACCACTTAAAATACACCTTTTATGGAATATGTTTATCATCAATTTATACATTTATATAATTTCTAACTGAAGGGAGGGGATGAGGGGGAAGTTGTGCATCCCTTCCTCCACATTGAGGGAAGAGGCAATTTTCATATAAACTTTGGATCTGAAATGCAAAGGGCGGGGGTGGACATCTTGGTGCTGACACATATTCCTTAAACTGACCCTTCCAGAGCTGATCTCAGTGTCTGTGTTCGGCAGCTAAGTGTGGCCATGCCTGTGTGTGAGGGTGGAGGAGGCTTTAGAACCTGGCTCAGCAAGGCAGGGTTAAAGGGTGCCCCAGGCTGGCAGAAAAAAAATGGACTCAGTGATATCTCCAGCACATCAGTTGACATTCCAGGGGTTCCATCCCCTCACAGCTCTCAATAAGTATTCAACATAACTTGAGGATGAGTAGGATAATCTTTCTGGATTGCTGGGGTAAATTTTGGATGGGCAGTTGGGGAAGCCCTTCTTTCATCTTCCTCAGGCTCTTCTAGCTTCTTGCACTGCTGCCTGTCCCATTTAGTAGTTTGTAGGTGGCTGCTTGAACCTTGAAGTTAATATAATGTTGAATCAGGGCAAATTGGCAATTTTACACATAAGCAGTTGGGATTTTTCCCCCCTAACTTCATGAAGTTAATGTTTGGCTTGTGCAGTATTAGCACCTCCCCAATATTCAAAATGCCATAAGATTGGCTTAAACACAATGATGTTCTAAAACAATACATTTTTATCTTGTTTTTGTGCCTTATGCATACACTCAAATTACATTTTCTAGCTTTGCAACCATAAGATCAAGAAATTACTTTAAAAAATGAATGCAGAGGTCCTCACATAATACTTATTCCTTTATTGAATCCCACTATGATCTTTGCTTTGCTAATATCTTGTGGCTGTGAGGGTCAGAGGTTAATTACACATTGAGTAAAGAAGTGTTGTCCTTTACTTTAATTTGCTGTTCACTTGTATTATGTCAAACAATACAATAAGAGCACCTGACTTACTGCACTACTATTCCTTTTGTATTCTCATAGACATAGAAATGGCCATACTGACTCACACCAATGATCCATCAATCCCAATATTCTGTCTTTGGACAGTGGCCAGAGGAATGAGCAGAACAGATCATCATCAGGTGATCTATCACTGGTTACCTACTTCCAGCTACTAGCAACACAGAGCATATGGTTGCATGCATGGGAACCCAGGGTGCATCTACACTGCACCACAACTCAAAATAAGATACACAATTTGAGCTATGCAAAGTACGTATCTTATTTTGATGCTATTTCAAAATAGCTTATTTTGTAATTTGGCACAGCACCAAATTTTGAAATAAAGCACTATTCCAAAACACCCCTTATTCCTCGTAGAATAAGGTTTACAGGGACGTCGGAATAGTGAGCCTCAAACAACAGGCTTGCTGTGAAGATGCAAGATAGCTATTTTGGGATACTCTGGTAACCTGAAATAGTGTTGCAGTGTAGCCATAGCCGCATAGAAAATAATTAGTGGGTGCTTAGCACTCATCAGAAGTCAGCTTACCTCATGTCCCCCAGCACCTGCCATCCATCAGTGGCCCCACCCACCATCTTCTTCCCCTCCCTCCCAGAGCTTCCTGCTTGTCACAGTCAGCTGTTCCATGGCATTCAGGATACACTGGGGGGGAAAGGTGGGAGTGAGGATGAGGCATGCTCAGAGGAGGGGAGAAGTGGGTAGGAAGAGGTAAGGTGGGGCTTGGGAGAAAAGTGGGCCTGGGGCAGGAAAAGGTGGGGCACAGATGGGGTCTTGGGGAAAACGTGCAGGTGGGAGTGAGGCACTCCTAGGGCGCAGAGGAAACTGGTGCCTGTGGTCTCATGCTTGACCATCTTGACTAATGGCAACTGAAGGACCTATTCTCTGAGAAACAGATTGCCAGAAATGAACACTATTGTGAATACTCTGATATACTGCTTGGGGAAACAGAAACAAAGATATTTTAGGCTAAACTCTCCTGTGTCTTACATGGTTTGGAGAGAATGAAAGGAAGGGTGAGGATCTGGACCTTAGTGAAATCAAAGGGGGCATCACTACTGATTTCATTAGCAGATCACTACTGATTTCACCCCATTAGTTTGTGGCTCCTGATTCTGAACTCAAACTACCAGACTCTCCTATTCAATAAATCAATTTTCTTTCTCTTGAGAGCATCTTATACAGCTTAGGTAAACTTTTCAAAAATGCTAATGTGATTTAACATCCTTTTTACAAAGTGAAAGCGAGAGATATTTCAAAACTATTAGCCACCTTAAAATGAAGATTGAAAATCCCACTAGGCTTCTAAGCACCTAAAGCAGGACAGGCACTTATTTTCCATTGAAATCTGTGGAAGTTAAGCATCTAACTTGCTTAAGTGGTTTTGAAAATTCCACTATGCTTCTATCTATAGTTTTAGGTGCATAAATACCTTTAACAATTTGGCAGAGTCACTCATTGACTTTCAATGAGATTTAGGAGCCTTAGCACCTGAATGACTGAAGCTCCTAAATCATGTATGCATTTCTGAAAATGTCACCCTTCATAATATTACCATAATAGAAGATATGCTCCAAACAAAACCCACATGCAAATGTCCTTGGGCTTGGAAGAAAGTCAGATCTAGATCTAAATTTTGAAACTGGGGTCCATCTCTATTTCTCTGATGGTCTAACTACAACTGAAAGGAAGGTTGTGATGAAAATGTATCAAGTGAAAATGGAACTTATTTCCTCAGAGGAGGTCAACAATCTTTTTAGCACATATTTAACATGCACCTGTGTAAATGCAAGTCTCTCTCTCTCTCTCTCAAGAACAAATCTTCTCTTTCTTTTCAATATATTGGCTTCTATGTATTGCACTCATTTCTACTCAGCCTTTAAGCCTCCACCTACGACATCCTCCTTCCCCCACTACAGCTGCCTGGTACAAAGATGTTATTGTGGATGGAAACGTAATGAGGTGTGTAGGTGAATATTTATTATACAATTATCAGTGTTATTTTTGTTGGGAGGGGAGCTGAATTTGGCATTTTGAAATGCTAAATATAAGCTTCAGATGAGGCATGTAGCTCAGAGATTAATCTACTGTTTTCCAATATTCGTTACCCAATCAGATTGTCTCCTTGCTCTAAATAATTTTAATTAAAGCAATTCTACCTTCTGTAGCAGCCATTACCAGAAGATAATTGACTGCATCAGTAATGAAATATTTTGAGGATGCTAAACAAACAGCAAGGTTAATTATCTGGCAGTAATGCCTGTTATGGAAGTGCAACACTGGCCATCTAAGTTTCCTGTTACCCTGCAGTACTCTTTCCGTAAATCACGAGGATGTCCGTGACTACATATCGTATTACAGCAGTAGCTGTATGCAACTGAGGAAAACAGGAAGCCATCAAATGGCCAGTAGTATACAGACACTAATATGCAGAAAAGAAGACTTTTACAATGTTTTATTCAAGTTAAGTGTTATTAATTTTTTCTTCTACTTGAACAAGAGAATTAAATTTGTGAATTCTGTGTTTATTTGCCAGATTCACCTGACAGCAAAGCTGTATTTTGATTAGAGATACACTCCAGAAGGTTTTTTTACCCAAGCTATAATCCCAAAGTGGATCTGATATTTTTATTTTCACTCCACTTGTGTTTTCACCTTCTTGGAAATACAGCCACTTGCACTGAATTATCTAGATATAGATAGATGAGATAGACCCATATCCACCTGTAACACAGGGAGGACCCCCCACCAAGTGCAGGGTGAGGGTGCCCATCTCATACCTGTCCCTCTCCATGTTTGTTCCCCAGTCCATGTGTCTAACTCCACTCACCAAAGTCTGTATGCCCCTACCCCCTAGTTCCCAGAGCAGGATGACCCAATGGTCAGAGTCTCTAACTTGCCACAGTTCAATAGTGCCAGTCTATTACTCATCCCACCTTGTGGAGGAATGTGACCCAATGGTCAGAGTCTCTCAAGGGATGGTAGGCAGGGGAAAGGTTTATATCCCCCGGTGGGGAGCCCAGACCATCCTACTCCACTGTACCCTAACCCAGGGCCCTGTTAGTGGCTTACTCTAGCCACTGATTCAGTGGGGGAAGAGCTCCATCCAAAACACACTGACTCCCCAGCTTTGGCTCACTCACAATATAGCTGCCGCCTTCCCTGGACAGCTTCCTGCTGCAGTTGTTTCAGCTCCCAGATGGATCTCCACCTCCCCTTCTTCATCTGGCAGATGGCTATTTGTGCTTGCTTCTGGAACCTGCATCCGACATCCAGCCTGCATGGTAGCCCCTCAGCATTTGGGTAGTGACTGCATTTTGCCTGAAACTGGCAAGGCACATCCTCCACCTTTGGCCACCAGCCCCAACTGAGCTGAGCTGCTCCCTTTTATAGTGATGCAGCTCGAGTATGCTCAGTAGGGGAAAGGGGGTGTGACTTTTGTAGTCCTCAGGGTCGGGTTAACCCCTGTGCTCAGTGCAGGGAGAGTGCACCCCATCACATCACCTCTGAACTGATATATTATTAATGAAACATGCTAAGATGATTTAATCTGTTTCTTTATATGTGAAATGTTACCATTGCAGCATCATGGCAATTTTTTTATTTTTTAAAAAAACACATTTATTCTTAATAGCATTGAGCCAAATTTATTTGACCTTTAACTTGAGAAAAGAACAGGAGTTACTCTTTCAGATTTGTAGTTTTGCTAAGGCAGACTCCTATCTCTGAAGCATGAAGGGGTTTGCTAATGGAATATTTTGATTCTGATGAACAAAGTTATTCATGCCTTCATTTTAGCCTCTCTAAATGTAGGCTTATGTTTTATGTCAGACTTCAAAAAAAAAATCTAAACTTAGCTGCAGTACTGGAACAACCAAATATTATACACTGGCATTTAAACATCTTTCTAAACAACTTTATTCCACCATTCACTATCTCTGAAAGTTCATGCAAATCAGGTAGCCCAGACACATTTGCATGGGGGAAGAAGATTCTAGGTAGAAATGCTGTTTGATAGTGGGGTGTATTCCACTAACTCAATTGCTCCACTCCCGATTCAGATACCGAATAGTGATAGAAGAATCTCACAAGGTTCAGCTTTTCTATGGATTTATCTGAATCTCTTTGATATGGGAATTATGAGAGATACCCAACACATATTGGTAGAGCTAGAAATAGCATGAGACCAACTTTCTCATAGTGTTTGCTAATTACATTTCTCAGACAGGGCAGGTGTGCAGAAAACGCAGATTGTATTAGCACTAGAACTTCTACAAAAAGCAAAAAAAAAAAGTTAGGGTTTCAAACTGGGTCAAAAGGTTCAGCAAAGAAAGTTTTGCTGCTCAGCGATTTCATTTTTTGAAGGTTTTACCTCAGCATATGCATGTTTGTGAGATGCCTCCTCCCAAAGACCACAGATCTGAGAAACATTTGTAATGCAGAATCTGTGATGACCCCAGGAATGCCTTTGGGTTGCACTAAATATTGGGAGAAAATATAATCAAAGGAGGGGGTAACATGAATATGTATTAGCACCACTCCTGTTGAAATACAGCTACTAGTGAGTAACCTTTGTCTTTCTCTAAAGGTGGCTTCAGCATATCTCCAGTTGTGAAAGTCTAGTCAAGAAGTATAAGCCCCAGAAAGGTGCGTGGAGGAGTTTTAATTAAACAAAAATTACCGAACTACCTTCTCCTAGCCTAAGTAGCTTAGATGCCACCATGATGGATACTGGCATGGATTTTTCAATGCTGCAATGTGGTCCCTCTATTGCCTAGCTTTAAATCTAACAGGAGCTACTCTGTTCTTATAAGAAGCAAAAGATCCACAGGGCCAGATCCTGCAGATCCAGGGACTGGCCTTCAAAGGCCTCCTTTCTAAAGAGGATGAAGGGCTCTCCTTGTTCAGCATGAGTGTTGGAAGGGCCCACACATAAAGGAACAATCCAGGGAACAGTCTTCCTCAGACAAAACAGACAGACATGCACATCTGGTTACAGAAGCAGGAAGAGGCACAAGTCACCATCTCCCTTTCCTGAATCCTTGGACCTGGAGGCCAGACAAAAAATGAATAGTTTAGCAACAGACTACCCAAGAAGTATGCTACGTAGCCACTATATGACATACAGATAAGAACTTTCGGGCAAAGGGTTTTATTCTGTGTTTGTGTAGCACCTCATGCAATGAGGTGCTAGACCATGACAGCAGTTCAAGTGCTATTGAAATAGAAACAATGTAAAAAAAAGTTAAACATAAGTGCAATTTGGGGACAGTGATCCATAGCTCAAGTCCATGGAATAGGCCCTTACATCCCTCCTATTACCTATAAAGGCCACCTTATAGTTGCCCTTATTCTTACCACTACGCAAATCACAAGTTATTGCTAGCACGATTACTGTTTTCCCCATAGTTGTATTATTTCCTCATTATACTTTGGGAGTTAGTCTCTCTCATCGTTGGTTTCACAAGCAAGCAGACAGGGCTTTTTTGGTGTGGTTCATCATATACCAAGGACCAGCCCACAACATTTTGGCACCTGAGGCGGGAAACTCAAATGACACCCTCATACCCCCTCGCTTTGGCCAAAACTTTGAAAGGTCTCAATTCTGCCTTCTTCCTGTTCTATTCCTCTGATGGTACTGCTCTGCTACCTAGATATGCACCAGCAGCAGACACAATTTTCTACATTCTGGATCCTAGTGGCGCCCCCCACAGTCTGGCACCTGAGATGGCCGCCTCAGTTCGCCTCATGGTAAGGCTAGCCCTGCATATACCTGAAATATTTGAAGATATGTATTCTTATTTTCCCACTTCTTGACCCACAGCATCCCAAATGGAACTGCAGTGGGCACCAACTGGGTTGGTCTGCAAATGTGCCCATTTCAGTCCCATTTGGGGTGCTGAGCTAGCCTCTCTCTGATGTATTGAGCTTCCAAGATTTCTGTGCTGCCTCTGAGCTTGGCAACCACTAGGCAAGTTAAATCCTGAAGGAGGAATGATCTCCGCAGCCACCACTGCACAACCACAGAGCCCTGGCTTCTAACACCAGAGATGGAACCCATAGTTCTTCCATCTTGCCGCCAACTTGGGGGAAGCAAAGGGGAGAACAGCTGAGGGACTCTACAACAAAACTCTGCCCAGAAGGACATCTTCTCATAGGCTTTGAAGAATCCCTCAGGACAGTCTACTGAAAGAAGCCCTGAAGCACCTGACTTACAGGCAATCATTTCACTACCCTCCCATTCACAATCTTCTCTGGTCTCATCCGCTCAGCAACATTGGGGGGTGATTAATATAGGCCCAAGACTGCAGTCTCCTATGACTCTCTGTGAATGAGAGATAGGCACACAAGAGTAAGGGCTAGTCAATGGGGGACAGGGCATCAGGAGAACTAATTTACATAAATTCTCCCCTCCCTTTAGCAGTTATAAACTGACTTCACAAGCTCAAAAATCTGTTTTTGTTCTCAATCTCTTTCCATGCCTGCTGCACCCTTCAAGGGTCAGAACATTGTACCACAATGTTCTCAGGCACCGTGGGGGGTTTAAGAGCTTTTGAATTCCCCTGTAAAAAAGGTCAGGATTTTGCCCCTATCTTTGCTCCATTACTCTCTCTCTCCTAACCTAGCTCTTTTTTTTTTTTTTTTTTTTTTGCATCCTGCCTGTTGAAGGATGCAAAAAAATGGTTCTAGCAACTCAAATGGTTCTCTTTTCAGTTTATGGTGTTGCTGTACCCTTCAGCATTTGCTTGAGAACAAAATGCATTTTGTACAAAGGCTTCTCTAAAGACACAGCAGCTGTCACTTTCATGAAGTTCACTCAGGATGATTGAAGCACTATGGGAGAAAAAACAGGATCCTCTGCTCTGCGTTTTAAACCTGATGTGAGATTTGCTGGTTCCAATAAATAGTCTGATAATTTGTCTGTAAAGAAAGGGAACCAAGGCCAAATGTGATTTCAGCAAGAGAGGGGGGTTCAGTAAACGAATGATCCTCTGAGGTTTGACAGCTCAACTCAGATGTGTTCAGTCATATGATTGCTCATTTGGGCCTTCTCCAAATAGATACAAAATGTCCTGGATTTGCAAAATGGTGTCAGAAATACTCTAATAGCCTTGTTTGAGGCATGATGATGCTTCTGCAAAGTTAGGGAACAAAAACAAAAAAAAAGAAAGAATGTTAAGGAAAACAAGTCAGAGGAACTAGGAAAAGCTTTCCTAGATCAGGTTTGGTTGGCATTCAAGATGAAGGCTGACAGCAGTGTCTAGTTTGCCCTTGTTCACCATGGCACTACTTCCTAGAGAATATTTTTGGCCACATAGCCATTGATTTCTGCAGTCCAGATTGTTGAACTCTAAATCCAAGAGAAGAAAGGGCCAGATGCCAGTAAACTGCAGGCAGTTTCTTGTCCACTCCAGTAGCGTAATCATTACCGGGCAGCTCTGTCACCGAAACACGCTCTGCTCTGTTCCTTTGGAGAACATGGTCGTGTACGCGCAATAGCACAGTTTTACATTATCTCCTCGTGTGTTTGGGTAAGCTATGTGAGGCCCCCAACTATGAAGAGAATGAACGAACAAGAGTCTGGACCCTGAGTGCCACATAGATAAAACATTGTTTGAAAGGATATTATCTACTATATATTTTAAAGAGTTTGCCTGTTTGTCCAAGAACTCCTCCTAAATGGAAAGAGCTAGGACCACCAAATTTAGTATACAGCTGACTCTTATCATAACTTAAATCAAGGTAAGGGTTTGTGAGGGGATAGTGTACAAACTTAACTGAGTTATGGACCCAACCAATGGCCAGGTAAATGTGCTAGTGGGTTAGGGTTAGGGTTAGGGTTAGCCAGCTAACCAGTTTTTAGCCTAGCAGTGACCATGAGATCATCTAGCTTGTATATCACAGGCCATAGAATTTCATACAGTTATTGCTGAAATCCCAATCACGTGTTTGAGTAAGACATATGTAGAGTACGTACCATCTCACTTCCAACCTCCGGCTGTCAGAGGTTTTAAGGACCCATAAAATAGTTTAGTTGGCTTTTTTTTTTTAAAGCTTCTTCCAACCTTCAACATTCCCTTTGAGTGGTACAGGATAGAAACTTACCTCTCTTTTCCCTAACTAGAAATGTCTGTGAGCAGTTGAGACAAGCCAGAATGCTTACCATTCCACCAGTCACCAATGCCACAATGATTGGTGTGTTGTAAACACCTAAGTAATATCGGTGTGCATTGATTTCAGTTTGAATGGGAAAGTATTTGCCTTATTTTACGTACTGTCTGATTCCAAGTGGGTATGAGGGTGCGTCTACCAAACAATCACATCTCCCGTAGACATACCTGAGTTAGTGTCTATCCGGCAGGTTCGATTAACAAAAGCGGCAAAGGTACTGGAGAATAATTACTCAGACTTTCAAAAAAGCCTACACTGGACCCATGCTGCCTTAGTTTCACTGCTCCAGTACTCAGGCTAGCTAGATTAAAGACATCTCAGGTATGTCTCTGGAAGCTGCACTTGCATTCAGTGGCTGCAGGGTAGATATGCCCAGAGTTCCGAGATTACCTGGCCTCAACGTTAAAACTGCAAGCAGTGGACACCAGCCAAGTCTCCTAGAAGAAAGCCCAATACATTTCTATAGCAGAACAGAACATCCAGGTTTTTGCAGCATATGGTGACATCAAGTAAATGTCAAAACAAATGGCTGGCACTTTGGAGTCCTGGAAAAACCAAAAGCATATGTCATGCAGAGTAACATGAAGCAGCAGAGCAGTGAGACTAAAGTGTCACAGAAGGGAGACAAAAAGCTAATGTATTTGCCACTTTTCCTTCGTTTCATTGGAAAACAAAAGGATTCCAGTCAATTACGAAAAATAAAGAGAAGGCAGGAAAGTGGCCCTGGAGTAAGAATGTACATCTTAAAACTGCATCTCTCTATTAGTTCTCCGCAGCACTGACAATGATCTTTTGATGTGGCTGTCACAAGACAGCTAGAAAAACAAAGCTGCTCTGCTGCTGTCAGGAAGGTGGAGAATAATGCCCCTGGACATGTCAAAAAGGGTGATTTAAAATTTCAGCAATTTACCTATATTTGGATGAACTGAGCATTGAAATGAGTTAACACAAGTGATGCTGCATCCATAAATGAACCCACGTAGGGTAGGATAGGGAAGAAAGAAGGGGAAAAGGTGGTAAGTAGTAAGAAGGTGGGTTTGATTCTCAAATTGGTGTGGTAGTAGAGTGGTCTAGCTTTCTTCCCCTCAGGCTTTAGGCTATCAAGAGCTTATTCTTCATTGTATTAAGCTTCTCTGGTTTTGTTAATGCAGGCTCTGTATTTTAGACTATGTCTAGACTGCAGGCTTCTTTCGGAAGAAGATTTTCCAGAAGAGATCTTCCGAAAACACTTCTTCCAAAAGAGAGCGTCCACACTGCAAAAGCTCATCGAAAAAGCGATTTGCTTTTTCGACAGATAGCATCCATTCAGTGGGGACGCTATCTTGCATGTAAGCTGTGATTAGAATGGGCGGAATGGCTACCAGGGCACCTGTCCTTTTTCCTCTTCTGGCAAAAGAACTCCCTCTTCCCCATCCACACACAACTTTTTTCAAAGGAGCTCTTTCAGAAAAAGGCTTCTTCCTCATAGAAAGAGGTTTAACCAATGTTGGAAAAAAACTTTAGTTCTTTTGATTTTTTTTCCTCGAAAGAACGCAATTGCAGTGTGGACATAATTGAAGTTTTTCAGAAAAATCACCGTTTTTCTGAAAATACTCTGTAGCATAGACATACCCTTAGTAACCTCACTTTGTAAAATCCAAAGAGCATCTAATACCAAGATTAACTCCCTAATGGGTATCTCAGAGTAGAATTGATCAAAAAGTGGGGTTAGGGTGTCCCATCACCCCAATGGAAAGTTTCAGCTTTTCCATAAAAGAGAAAGGAGGCAAGGGAAACATTCAGCTTTCTGCTGAAAACTAAAATTTAGTTTTTGGCTTATAATGAAAAGTTTTTGGGTTCTTGGACCTCTTTCTTTTTTAATTAAAAGCTCAATTTTCCACAGGAAGCAGATGCCTTTCATGAAAAATCATGTCTAATCAAATACCAAATTTACCATGGAGAAAACAGTTTTCATGCAAATGTTCTGTCAGCCTGACACTAGAACATGCAGTATTTCCACTCAGAAAAGTGTTTGGGCTTATCAGAGTTCACATTTGCAAACTCTTACCTTTTTTTGGTAAAGCTGCAAAAGAGGGTGTGGATGTATAAAATACTTCTTCCAGGAGTCTTAAGTTTTTTTTCACTCTGGCCAGTTTGCACAGCTCTAGCTGAGCAGCAATCAATTTTGTTGGCAAAAAAATTAGCCATAGATATGTCCCCTGCAAAATATCTCTAGTGCATTCATTTCTCCCTTCAGTCATGCACACATCCCTGATGATCCCCAACATATTTCAACCACACAGAGTTGCACTGAACCCTCTTTTTCATAAAGTAGTGTGAATGGTCATACACAATGCTCTTGTTAGGACTGCATAAAATCTGATAAACATCCTGCATGTTCAAATATAGTCTGAATCACCATCATGGACCATTTCCATCCATAGAGTAGTCTTGTTTTTTTTTAAAAAAATGTGCTATTCCAAAGCAAAAAAAACCTCCACAAGCAATAATTCATTAGATTGCAGCTTCTATTAAACTTGCTAGAAGTCATTTAGGTCAAACATAAAAAGAATGTTGTAAATCAACTCTGACAAGACACTGTAATTCAAGTAATTGCTATTCTCTTGCTGCTTATTGTCCATATTTCATTTCCAAAACTAATAAGTTTGGGCACAGTGCATCTGTGAGAACTTTGTGACAAAGTGAGGATGTTGTTCTTCCAAGTAGATGTTACCGTTCTGGCACATTCATGTTCCTATACCCTCTGCACATCACATGCCTTGCTACCTTCTCCAAAACACAAAAATTTATAAATTGTTAATCGTGCAAATAGGGTTAGTGATGGAGCGAGAGAGAGAATGGTTCTGGGCACTGATAACTGACCACAAGATGGCTGGTTTGACTCTAGACCAGATTGGTAGACACAGAAACATATTATCTTTCTTATCCCTATGAGGAATGATGACAGGTTCAGAGGGGTAGCCATGCTAGTCTGTTTGTTCAAAAACAAGGAGTCTGGTGGCACTTTAAATACAGTAAAACTCCAACTGTCCAGCATCCAGAGATCCGGCACTCCCGATAGTCCAGCACCAACTGGAACCCGGAAGTGCTCCGGCCAG
>CM057845.1:137470355-137492646 GCA_030068395.1 Apalone spinifera | reverse complement strand
TTTTTTGACTTTTGCAGGTTCAGTAGCCAGTGAAAATTAACTTGAAAAGGAAATTGCAGCTTTGGTTAAAAATAAAATCAAGACACTTGTATAGTTTCTGCTTAAAAATCATTACCTGAAAAGTTCTCTAACTTTAGCAATGTGATGTAAAGAAAGCAGGAATTGCAAACTAGTAATTGTGAGGATTAGACAACTGTACATGACAACAGACAGCCACTGAGTGAGAAAAGTCAGACACAAAAATGATCAAACACCACTTAAAGACCTCAAAAGTTCTGAGCAGGCAACAGAACTCTTCCTGATGCACTCTGTCATATCCATAGACATGACTGTTTCTCATTTGGTATTATTGAAGCCAAGAGAGCATTAGACTGAGATTGATGGCTGTCTGCAGTACAGTTAAGAGGAGAAAATGAATGCATACATTTGTCAGCATCTAGCAGAGATGAGTAGGCACGTAACAGAAAGGACATGTAGCCATTTCTGCATACATCATGATTTACTAGAGCAGAGTGAAACTTCCACATTAAAATCTGAAGCTAGGAAAATATTGCCATATTGGTTTTAGGTTTCATTTTAAACTGGTATCCGGGGGGTAGCCACGTTAGTCTGAATCTGCATAAACATCAAGAAGTCCTGTGGCACCTTATAGGCCAACAGATTTATTAGAGCATAAGCTTTCATGAACAAAGACTGACTTAGTCAGATACATGTAGTGGAAATTCCAGAGGCAGGTATAAATATACAGGCACATTAAAAGAAAGGAGTACCAATCAAGAGGAAGGCCAGAGATAACAGGATCAATTCAGTCACAAAGGATGTGGCCCACTTCTAGCAGCTGATGTGAAGGTGTAAAAACTGAGAAGAGAAACTGCTTTTATAATTGGCTAGCTATTCACAGTCTTTGTTTAATCCTAAATTGATAGTGTGAAATTTGCAAATGAATTGAAGCTCTGCAGTTTCTCTTTGAAGTCTGTTTTAAGTTTTTTTGTTGCAAGATGGCTACTTTTAAATCTGCTACTGTGTGTCCAGGAAGATTGAAGTGTTCTCCTACAAGTTTTTGTATGTTACCATTCCTGATATCTGATTTGTGTCCATTTATTCTTTCACATAGGGACACAAATCAGATATCAGGAATGGTAGCAGTTTCTCCTCTCTTGGTTTTCACACCTTCAAATCAGCTGCTAGAAGTGGGCCATATCCTCCCGGACTGAATTGACCTCATTATTTCTGGCCTTCCTCTTGATCAGTACTCCTTTCTTTTCATGTGCCTCTATATTTATACCTGCCTCTGGAATTTCCACTACATGCATCTGATGAAGTGGATCCTTGCCCACAAAAGCTTATGCTCCAATGCATCTGTTAGTCTATAAGGTGCCACAGGACTTCTCATTATTTTAAACTGGGAAATCAAATTAGGTTTGCTGAAATAGTTACATGGCAAGACTTAATTTTTGAATGGCTGCCTGGATATTGAGGTAAAACAGGGCCCAAATTCCTATTTTTGATGAATGAATCTGAGTCCACAAGGCATTACATGCCGTGAGTTTTGGGTCTGAATACAGAAGAACTGATAAAGCGGCCTCCCAAACAGCACAGAGCCCTGAGCTGCTCTAAGGCTAGAACAAGAGGTATTTTTGGCATGCTACATATCAGCTCAAGTTTAGGGAAGCATTCTTATTTAGGACAGGACATATTCTTGTGTCCCAGGAAACCTCAGCACCCGCTTAAGACTGGCCAGAATCAGGGCCATGGCACAACAAAAGGGGAAAGCAAATTAACATACCTTTAAAAATCCATTTAATTTAATCTGGGACCACACAAACTAAAGTGCCTTACTCATAATCTTACAATTGTCCCATGATTTCACTGCAGGACAGACTTTTGGAATGTTTGCATTCCTTTACCTGATCTGTGCATATCCCACCTTTTGGGGGTTCTTTTAAAACTTGGCTCTGAACTTGCTGGTTTAAAACTTGCTTTGGTGGCAACTGCAACATCCGTGTAAGGCATTGCTGTAAATTTCTGATATTGAATCTAAACCTTAACCCCATTCTGGGATACTAACAAACATGCAGCTGGAAATGGGATTTTTAATATGAGGGTAGTTCATCACTAATATTAGTTTAAAATTCCATACACACTGGCTACTTAAAATCTTGGTCTTAAAAACAAATATATGCATGCCTACAAGGCAGGTAATTAGTAGTTCAGTGTTGGCCAGGGAAAGAGATGTCTAAGCCTTCTTACAATAGATGGGTATCTGGACAGAAGACACACTCAAGTTTACTTCATTTCAAAAGATGTGAGTAGGGATGTTGACATTGATCTGAAATCCCTATCCACATATTGGCTCATAACCATATTTAAAATGGTTATCAAAACACTGCTTAACCCACCTACTGCTGAAATAATTTCCACCTGGTCCTCTCTCAACCACTCCAATGCTGCCATTTTGTATCCTGCGTGACTTGCTGTTGTTGTTCCAAGTATATAGACACAGCAGGGCTCCAATCCCATCATAAGGCATACACTAATGAACTTGAGTAGAGCTCTGCATGAGTACATGATCCAGCCACATGGAGCTCATTGCAGGCTCAGGTACAAAGTCACAGTCTATTGCAAGCAGTTAGGACAGCCACCTTCCCTATCCAACAGTGGGAACTAAACTTCAAGAGCTTAATGTCTCTTTTACCAAGCTAAAGCTACCGTTAACAAATTCACATCTCATGTGTCAGACACACCACACGCTGACCAATGGGTTACAAGGACATTTCTCAAGCATTTATATAACTCATCAGCCTAGACTATTCCAAACAAATGTTTTTCTTCAGCAAAGGTGCCCAGCAGTAGATCAATTTACTGGTTTGGACCTATGGATAGAGCCTTATAAATCTGTGGATATCTGCTTTATAGACATACGTATATCTCACCCCACATATAACTACAGAACATACTGTATTTTTGGATCGTGGATCAGATGCTTATATACATTTTACATCTGCACAGAGGCTCTACATATTGTGGGTTCAGAGGAAACAAATTAGATTAATTATCAGTTATGATAAAACCACAAATTGGACCCAGGTCTGTTACATGACAGTCCGTTAGAAGTTTGATCACAAAATGAAGTGTTTCTATTTATATGGAAAGGTTGTTCTGAAACATGCCTCAGGAAGAAGGGTTTAGCTAGGCTCAATCCAATATTTATTTGTATTGATTTATATATGTAATTGTATTGATTTTTATAATATTTATTAGTTTCATTTAATTTCATTGTGCTAAATGCAGTCTGTGTTAGCCACAACTAATACAGTGATTGTCAAATACAACTTTTCCTCCTATTATTCAATACTTGCCTTCATTAATTATTGGTTCCACTAAATTAAATTTTTTCAGTAATAGAGTCAACTTCCCATACTATTTGAATGATCTCTCTGAATTCTTGAAAAGTTGCTATTTCTTTTTGTTACTAAATATAATGGACTACATTTTACTTCTATGTAATTTTTTTGTTTCTAGTGTATTCCTTACAAGAAGTTTCTACTAAACATTCCTATAATTCAAGGAATCACATTGTAGCACGGGGTTTTTTAACCATCGCCAGTCAGAGGGAATTATAAGTTTCTCTCTATTTAAGAATAAACATGTTCTTTTAAATTTACTGCACTAAATAATATGAAGTTTGTGCCTAGAATCTCCATACACACTGTTCTCATTAAAGGTTATTGACTTGTACTGGTGATTACATCTTTCATACCACTCTGGTGGCATGCTCAATTTATGAAAATTCACATCTAGAATGCTGTAAGTGCTAGTCAAGAAGCAAGCATGAATCATGTTTCACACAGGTGTAGAATTTCCCATGATTAATAAAAGATTTGCAGTCACACTTTTCCTACTTACATGATAATATGGAAAATGCAAATGAAATAAGGTTCAGAGGCAGCGATCTTTTGCCAATAATTTAAGAAAGCACAGATTTTAAGAGAATTAACAGCAGAAGCTATTTAATATATACTCACATGGGAAATGTGATGGGGTGTGTATGCACACGTGGGGAAATCTGTTCTTCTTACTTTAGTTCACAGCACATTGGGTAAAGTTCATAGAGACACCAACTACAGTAGAACCTCAGAATTATGAACATCAGAGTTATGAATTGACCAGTCAACCACACATCTTGTTTCAAATTGGAAGTATGAAATCTGACAGCAGCAAAGAAAAACGCAAGTACAGGACTGTGTTAAATATAACAACTAAAAAAAAATAGAAAATAATGAACAGACGTGTCACCTTAGAGACTAACAAATTTGTTAGGTCATAATATAATACATTTGTTATTCTCCAAGATGCCATGGGACTCCTTGTTTGTACAGTTGCAGACTAACACAGCCACCTCTCTCTCAAAAAAAACCCCAAACAAACAAACAAACAAAAACCAAAGGGGATGGTAGCTTTTATATTTTACATAGTAGTGTTTCAAAGCTGTATGAAGTGAATGTTCAGCTGATAATTTTTGAAAGAAAAACAATATTTTATTCAGAGTTACAGAGCATTTCAGACTTATGAACAACCTTCATGCCCAATGTGTTTGGAAGTTCTACTGACTTTGCATTGCCCGGCATTTAATGGCTCACTTGTTCTCCCTGCCTTTCAAAGATCCATGCTGTGAGTTGAGTTTTCCAACAACACTAAATACTGGTTTAACTGTGTTCCCACTGGAGTCAGTGGGAAGAGAGTTAGGACAATGCCAAGAGTGTTTGACAACCACCTGAAATGTTTTCCTATCAAAGCACTACTGTGAATAGACATGGGGCTTGATTTTGATTTCTTTCACATTAATGTCAGCAAGAGATGCCTTCACTGAAGTTAATGGTGTTTCACTAGTTGTGTGACTCTAGTGACTTCAGCAGGGCTTCTTCCAACTTACTCAACTCTCTCATGCCAATGTATCAGCTCCTTTATATACAATTATCAAACTGATGATTAACTAATTATCACTGTGTGTGATAAGTAACACTATGTAATTTTTCAACCAATACTTTCAGTAAAAAAAATAATTTGGGGAATATCAAAGCTCTTCGCGAAGTTGTATCAATTTTGCCAAGTTTTTTTGGTCAAAAGACTCCCTAAAAAATATCCCTTCTCCCCCTCCAAAAATAGTGTTTTATTCAAAACTGTTCATATCAAATTTTCTTTTTGTAATTAAAACATTAAAAATGCTTAAAACAGAAATTAAATGCTGTGCTTTGGACTGAATGAGACATTTCATTTAACCCTAACTATTTTTTCAATTTTACCATTCATCAGAAATGTTAAAAAATTGCTTTTAGTTCAACCTATAATTATTTTTTTTATTGCTCACACACTGAAATATCCGTCAATCTACTCTAACAGTGACTCCTGAAATTTGTGAGGCAATTGTGTCTTGAAAGGAATATTGTGCCAACGATGGAACTTGTAAATATACCGCTTATGAGGTTTGCGAATATGGAGATTGAAACAACGCCTCCCACCCCTAATATTAGAATGTCCTGTTTAGTAACAAATACTGCCTTTTAACTACAGTTTTGACACTTGGTTTGACAAGCATCAACAAATAAGCAATTTGAATTAACATAGCTTTTGTTCAGCATCTGTTTAACATTTTAATCAGCACTTCTTTAAACATTGCAAGAAAAGACTACTCTGAAGATTTCAGTTTTTAAAATGTTTGTCCTGGTCTGAACAACAAGTCCCGCTTCTAAAAGTTTTCATACAGCTGTTGCTGAGCTGAATAATTCATCAATCACCTTGTACATCAAATTCCCCGCCTTTTCCCCACAATAGTGAGTAGGATTTATGGAGGAAAAAATAAAGTCAAGCATTAAAATCCACAACTCTGTCAATGGCTTGCTAAACACATGAAAGTATAGGTTGATTAATGGAGGAGGGAAAAAAGAGCAGGAAAGATGGAAACAGCGCTTGAAATGACATGGTGATAATGAGCACTGAATGTTGTTAAAGGATGCCAGTCATCTAGCCATCTGCTGAAGACAGACAAAAGAACAAACAAGGTTATAGGGAACGGAACATTCAGAAAATTAATGGTTCACTCCACTTTGATTTGGAGGTACTTTATTGCAACACACACTTCTATTACAAGTATATGGAGACTCTGGGTTCCAAACTTCCTTAACTCTTGAGGGCTACACTCAGGTAATACTGAAAGCAGGGACATGAAAAAATTCTATTTGCAATCCTTTTTGGCAGATTAATACAATGAATTGCAGCATGATTATAATTCATGGTAAGAAATGTCATGACTAGAACACTCCTTTTTAAGATGTTCCAGAATAGTTAGCTTCTAAGGAGAGTTTTATAATGAGGATAAAAGGCATACAAGGTTATCTAGATAGATTTAATTTGCATTTCCAGAGAACCATAAAGAATTTCATTTTCTTTCATGGTTAATTTTTTATTTACTTGCAAAAGTGGATTTTTAATCTTTTTTTAAAGTGACCTCAAGAAGCAAAATAATTGGATTTTTATCATAAAGAAGCAAAAAAAGGGGACAACGATTGAAAATATATTTTGTTACCTTTATTTTTGGCTTTTACATTACAAATTCAGGTCTCATCAACCCCACTATATTGGCAAACTGGTAGGATTGTAGCACCTAAGCAAATGAGGATGGAAGGGATTTTTTTTAAAAAAATAGACTTTTCACAACTTTGTGTGATCTAGGTGTTAAAAACCAAAAGCTCCCAACACCACTTGGGAGGAAATATCCCTCAAAAAACCGTACACCTTAAAGAAAGAAATTGGATACTACCATTCCAATTCCCTGATCTTTCAGAGAGACCAGTAGGAAAGGAAAAAAAAATGACATTCCTGATATTTCCAACGTAAATAATTTTTACATCCTCATGAAAAGCAAAAAAGGCACTTTCCCTCCCCCTTTTAAGTTTGCAAGTCACTTCTAAAGGTCTAATTCACATGGAGTGAAATATGCCGATAACGATGACTGGCTGGCAAACTATGATGATGAATGGCTAAGAGTGGTGTATGGTGCTTTATAAACATCACTTCAAGCATAGCCCCTTCTGAGAAAAAGCAAGTTCTCAAAAAGGCCTTGTAAAACTAGAAACATTGCTAGAAACATTTAGTACCATTTGTCACCACAGTAATGTGGAATATAACCAGACCTGTCATCTCCCCATAAACTTCTGCTACTTCTTCCTACTTATGGCTTTTGGGGTCCTTTCTATGTCATTCAAGTACATCTTATGTCACATCTGGCACCTCACCTCAGCTTTTTACAATGGAGAAGCAAACAGACAGATGGCTGATGGATTCAAAGAACCTCCCATGCTAATTAAATATGATTATTATACTCTGCAATGCACATTATTCTTTTTAAATAAAAGAATATAACTTTCACAATGACCTTCCTCTGAACGTGACAAACAAGACTTCAGGAACCCATTACAGGAAAATTCCTTCACTGGAGTACAAGGTGCTTACCAATATGTCCACAAGCTTCTTGCAAAATACAGAAGAGTAATCATAATTCTTATTAAGTGCCAGTAGTTTCTAAGAGGGTAAATGGATGGTTAGCTTATGCCATGATCAATTAGCGGTCATGATTCTCCCTCAGCTTATGATGTTCACTGTGCTATGTCATTGACCCTCTGATTTTATTCAGCCTGTTGTATCCTCTGTAGTTTTAAATCAGGCACATTCCAGTGCCTTCTGGTGAGACATTCAAGGTAGTCCCCCTTCCTCCTTTTGATTTTCTCCAACAAAAATGGCTCTAATATGCATTGCTACTACTGCAGCAACACTTTACTTCAAGAGGAATCTTGGCACGCTATATTGAAATAGGGCCCACACTCAATGCACAGTTATTCCCTTCTCATCCTGTTGCCTAAGACATATCTCAATTGTCTTAGATTACACCAAAGGACACTGCTACCTCTCATAAGTTCCTGACAGTCCTCAGAGATTCATCTGTATTGGTGCTGGAAGATGTAAATTCCATCTTCAGGAGACGTACCGACGTTAGTTCCGAACAAGCTAGTGTGGCGCTTTGGCAGAATGGGCTAGCTTCACTGGATACACTTTTACAGCACACTATCTTGAGCAAAATTTGTATCTACCATCTCCAGTGCCGACATAATCTGCCTTTATTTTCTCACTCTTTTACGACATGCTACACCCAGATCTCATAGAACAGAGCAGAGTGTGCTGGTCAGAGGAACCTAACCTAGTGGTATGAAAACAGCAAGCAATGCTCTAATATGGCAGAGAAAAGGAGGAACAAAGAAGTGAGAAAAAAAAAGCATAGAGAAGAGCAGATGATAGGAAGCCAGCAGAGGAGGGAGGAAAAGGAGGAATCAACATGTGTGAAGGAAAGTATACACATTTTAAGGATCATATACTAGTACTATATTTAATAGTTATATGTAGCTACAGTAGCCACTGTTTTGCAATTAAATATTAAAGTTCAACTACATCTTTCACTACTATAAATAGTTATATGGCTGACTACCTACTCCTCTTGCCCCTGGCAAGCGAATAATAAAAAGAATGCTATAGTTATAAAGTATTTCATCTTCTTAAATCTCACCTCTTCCACAGATCACACACACTAGTTGTCCAAAACAAAAAAAGAATGAGGTCTTCAGAACTCAAGAGCTAGGGCCACACAGGGAACAGATATACAAGTTCACCCACATCTACGAGTGGACTCATGCAATCCACAGGCAAAACCCCACATGGGGCTCCTTGCTCATGGCCACAAACAGTTATCATTATAGAATTCCATAGAGTTCAGGCTGCCCACACAGCCTCCTTTGAGCTCGCTTCTGCAAACACATTATGCTACTGTTTAATTGCATGACCATACACAAATTTCTCTCACCACTGGACATGTGATTTTCAGAAGCCAATATTATAACAAAACGTGAATGTATTTTCATGGGGGCAGAAAAAGACACTTTCTATATTCCAAGTAGACTCCCCTTGCTAAATCTGAAGTCCCTACTCTGTTAATATACAGAGGTGGTAGCGCATTCTTACAAAATGCGTGTGCAAAATTTTTAACGTGGACAGCGTATTTTCCCCCTAACTGTACTCTTTGAAACAGGGGAGCTATTTTTGCTGTACTTTACCAACTAGTACAATCAAAGGCAGATGCCCACCATGGTAAATTTCAGCATTCATAGTTATAATTTGTCAAAGTTATAAGCAACTGAAAAAACAATTAGAGGTATTGAGGCAACTTCAACTGTAGGCAGAATTACCAGTTTCCCTACTAAGTATCATTATTGACATTTCCTACTATCCATCTGCATTGTCCAAAGGCAGGTGTATGCCTAACTCTTATGAGAAAAAGATACAGTAGAGTAGCATGGGCCTAAATTTGTTGGGGGCAGAGGCCACAAGCACAGATACCAGAAAGAGGAGCATTTGGATTTATAATCTAATGTAACAGAGATTAGACTAACATTTAGTCCGGTCTGGTCCACATATATGAATTAGGTTGACTAACTTCATTGCCAAGTCTGTGAATAATCTCTCTCCTTGCATGACTTTGTTAGGTCAACCCGACCTTCCTCTCCTCCTCCCCCAACCCACTCTCTCCAAGTAGATGTAACTAGGTCAATGGAATAAACTTCAGAGTGGTGGATTTTACTACAGAAAGAGAAAACCCCTTACTGTCCATGTAGGAAGAACCTATGCTATGGCACTACTGTGATACCACTGCAGGACTGAACCTGTGCTGCTATCATGTAAACACACCCATAATTAACTTACTGTAACTTATTTTCTTTTAACTCTGACAACAAAGTTCAACATGCTCTTACAATTCTAACTCAATGGGGGATTAAAACAAATCCCTAAGTAACAGCAGAAACACTGCCCTCCACTAAAAATCAGTAACCTAGTTCACACAGACTGGAGACAAATTGACCAATATGAAGTAAGGTGACACAGGAGTTCAATTTAAGTTTGCTGTATACAGCTTCTTCCTTTGGCTGTGTAAGAAAACGAAACAGCACCACCACAAATTCTCTAACAGCAACAGTTTTCTCATGACAAAACCTCTGTTACTGTGCCTTGTGCGCTGATCACATTCAGGAACATTTGGAATGGTTTACTTTCAGTATTATAAATACACTTAATATTACTTCAGAAGAGGCTTGTCCATAGACTTATGTCATTAATGAGACTATATGGCTCCAGGAAGAAATGCTGAGAATGGAGAAGTTACTCCTGGCAGTAACAGCATATGTCAGTGTCCCAAAGGAAAATTTCACTTCTGTGGCACTGCGTAGATAGAAAAGCAATGTTACTAGCAGCAGAGTGCCAGGCATAATGTGAAATATACATTGGACGGGGGGAGGAGGGAAAATCAGGGAATCATGCCATGGCTGGAATCTGGCTCAGGGTGCCAAATTCTTTACTGGTGCAAACTCAAATCAATGGAGCTGCCTCTTTTACTTCAGTAAAAACTCAGGCCAATGCGTTTTGAGGTGTCCAACGCCTGATTTCAGTTTCTTGTAGCTTTTAGGTTTCCCCACTTTACAAATGAGAGCACATTTCTATAGGTTTAGTTCACAGACCCAGCACAGCTGCAGTTCATGTATCTGATTATCGCATCTGCAAAAATCAAAGTGAAAGATCAATATGGCATTCTAATACCAGAGAGCTCAAACAGGTGTACCATACTAAATGCAGCTAACAATAGATAATGCAGGGAGAGAGAAGAGGAAAGAGGAAAAAAAATCTATCTTTAAAACTACTCATGAACAAAAAAGGAGAGATTTTTGTTGGTTGCTTGTCCTGAATGTTGCACTGGGAGGGGCTCAGATACTTCAGTAAGTTGATTTTACATAAGGATAGTGTGACAAAGCACCTATGAAAACTCGGTGGGTGCCGCACTTCCTCGTGATTTTGCTTGCCTCAGAGTCTCACAAGAGCCCACAGTTTTAGGCATCACACCGAGGCTATGTCTATGCTGGCGGGTTATTGCGCAAGAACGGCTGTTCTTCCGCAGAGTGTCCACACTGCCCACTCACTCTTCTGCAAGAAGATTTACAGTAAAGTGTGATAGGAGAGGGCTTCTTGCACAAGAGCTATGCTCTCTTCTAACAGGCGTAAGCTCTCTTGTGCAAGAGCTCTTGCGCAAGAGGGCAGTGTGGATGCACGGCAGGGATTTCTTGCGCAAGAAAGCCCTATGGCTAAAATGGCCATCAGAGCTTTCTCGCGCAAGAGAGCATCCACTCTGACATGGATGCTCTTGCACAAAAGCACATCTCGCACATGGCAGTGTGGATGTGTTCTTGCACAAGGCTTCTTGCAGAAGAACCTTTGCGCAAGATGTTCTTGCGCAAGAAGCCACCAGTGTACACATAGCCCTAGGGCTTTAGTTTGCTGTTCATAGAGCTCTTTTCATCATTGGCCAGAATATAGTAAAATAGAGAATAAATTCCACAGTCCTTTTCCCCAAGTAGAAATGAGGAGGTGGGTGTAGGGGGAGAACCCTCTACTCCAGGTTCCAGCCCAGGGACCTGTAATAGTAGCTGCCTGTGTGACTCCCCAATACCTGCTATAAGACAGCTCTAAGACCCCTGGGCTACTTCCTTCTCTCCAGTTTGTCCTCCTAGCATTCAGTTGTCTCCTTTCCTCCTTCTCCCAGCAGAACCCTCCTCTGTCCCCTCATCTACATGCATTCTCCAACTGAAGGCAAAGCTTCTTTTATAACCAGTCTGAACTGGATTTCTTAATTGCCCCCAGGTGTCCTTTTGGCCCTAGGCTAGCCTTGACTCTGCAGGCCTGGTCAATTAGCCCCAGGTGTTCCATTGCCCCAGATTGCTTCTGCGGGTTCTAAACCAGCCCTTCCCTATTAATCTGGGAACAAAGATCTCCTCAGTTTGAAGCTTATAGATCCCACTCCCCCCCCCACACACACTACTTTTTATAGCCTTTTGCTCTGACCCTGTCACAGTAGATCTATATTTTGCATCCATTTTAAGCTGTGCCAAATTCTTTCCCTTTTTCTCCACCCCACACTTATCCGTATCTCCATTTTTTATTGCTTGCGGCCACTCCCACTTCAACACTTTAGGGAAACAATCTGTCATTTTTATAATGTGTAGCTAAAGTGCATAGCATACTTTTGCAGTCCGTTGAAATAAATAGGATTAATAAAAAAGTTCCGCAAGCAATCACAAAAAAGTTAGCATGTAATCTAAAAGCAGCATAATGTTAAGTATTTATCCTCTAGCATCTGGTAAACTGTTCTAGAAGACGTATAGAATGTGAAACATTCACTCTCCTGATGAAATCCCAGCCCCACTGAAGTCAGTTTATCCTGTGGAACCCCTGAAGTCCAGTGAGATCAGTGGTGCCAGGACTGCACTCTTCAATGTTTCCCTTTTTTACCATCTGCAAGTACCTGCCTCAGACAAAGTGCACCACCTGCTGCACATTCCATCCTCTTCTGCTCCCCAAGGCTGGAAACACTGAGTTTCACAAAGTCATAATTTCTGAACTGATCTCTAAATATCCATTTTGGGGTTTTGTCTCTTATTAAAAACAACAGAAAAGGGAAATCTTAGTAGCTAGGGAGCTAAATTATTTGTAGAAAGGAAGGGGAATACATTTCAAAAGTAGCACAAAGGATTTCCTATTCCCTCAGGGATGAATGCCAAAGTGGCACCAGAGTTCCAGGTTTAAAGAAACACGT
Source organism: Apalone spinifera (assembly GCA_030068395.1). Taxonomy (NCBI): domain Eukaryota; kingdom Metazoa; phylum Chordata; order Testudines; family Trionychidae; genus Apalone; species Apalone spinifera. The sequence continues at coordinate 137,479,907 of CM057845.1, read as the reverse complement.
GTAGAAATATAGATCCTTGCTACTTCTCAGTAAAGCAACATTGTAGGTTCTATTTACAATTAAAAACCTATTGTCTCACTAGTGAGGATAGATAGCCATACACTGGAATTTCTACAGAAATTGTCACAGTAGGGTCTAGGCCATAGAGTCTGTTACAGACTACCTCACCCCTTGTAAATAGTTGTGTCTTTTACATATTACATCAGCACACATTTATTTAAACGACAGCTCATACTTAATCTAAGATTTAGGTTCCATAAATAAGCTATTACGTAACCTCATCTCAACCGAAACACACATTTCCATTTTGTCTTGTAATTCAATGGAAATAAATTTTTGAATAAACATTTTCCCCAAGTTACCCACAATACTTGGGGATAAGATTCTAAATTAACTTCAGGCCTAGGACTAGCATGCACCTAATTATAGAAGGAAAGCTATTTGCATAATATATATTTTAAAGGGGGGGGAGAGGTTATAGGGCAATCTATCATCCATTGTTCTAAACAGACTTTTCAGTCAACCAATTCAGATATTCTTGAATATTTGCAAATTTGGCAACTCTTGTAACTTTGTTTTATTGTGAGGGGACTCGTTATATTCGTTTATCATTAAAGGTTTTCATGATCTCAAGATTGCTAGCAACAAGCACAATTTTTGCCCTTATTCAAAATTTCCCAAAAGGAAAGAAGCCCCTAGTTTCAATGACCACCTTTTTCCTAATGTCTTTGCATATGGTAATAAGAATACCTCTAATAAATGTTAAAGCAACAAGGGCATCTGACGAAGTGAGTCTTTGCCCACAAAAGCTTATGCTCCAATACATCTGTTAGTCTATAAGGTGCGACAGGACTCCTTGTCACTTTTGCAGATCCAGACTAACACAGCTACCCCTCTGATACTCTAATAAATTTAGGCACCCTATTTCATTGTTTGGAACGGAACAGAAGAGGCAATGACCTCAGAACAGGTATTAACTCCCTTCCCCACGTAAAAAGGTGGCTGTTGGAAGATAAAGTACAATGAACTGGAATCAGAAAATCAAAACAAAAAGCAGCCAACAAAGAGTTCAAGTCTGACCTCTCCCAGTTACTAGTTTTCTATGCACTTTACAACCTGTATGACTGAACAAGACTTAATTTATCAGCAAAGTCAGCCAAGCACCTTTTAACAGTATTAAATCCACACACAAAAGACTACAAAGCCCCCAACAGGCCCTGCCATGCTTTTCCCTAGATTATCAGGGGATGGACTCACCTTACTTCTTGTTGTTTTCTTGAAGGAAGGCCTGGTGACTAACCACCCCCTCTGCCAAAATCCATCAGCTCATTTGTTTCCATCGCCTTCAGGAGACAGATCAGAGGCCTGGTTTCCCAGTGAGCATTTCTATAGGCCTTTCTCCCTTGCATGTGTATCATACACACCCATCTGGAAAGTCTGACCTTCCATTCACTTGCAGTGATCTCTCCTATTTTCAGTCTGCTCCTGCTAGCCACGGTGTATCTCACCCGCCTCCTCTCACTGAAAAATGGTCAGTTCTTGTACCTGTATTTTTCATTTATTTTACTGAGTACTTCTGTACTCAACTCTTGAAATGTCCAAGGTTACTAATAAAACAGTGGGTGCAGCACATGCAATACCTCAGAGCAGCTACAGTGTGGTAGCACATTATTTTTATAAGAAAATAGTTTGCAAATAGATTTCCAAAGGGACAAGAGGATCAAGACGTTAAGCGAACAGACCATAAACCAGTTTAAACAAAAATAATCCTTATTTTTGTCTATGATTCCAGACACTCAAGAAGGCTTGCTCCCATCATGGTGTTTTCCCTCCCTTTGTTTTCATCTCCGAGAACAGCTCTGGCAGTAACATCTGACAAATGTATTCTATGCCACCTACCCTATATGCAGTGTTCTCTGCCTGTAGCTAAGTAAAGAAACTGATAATGAACATATACCCTGTCAAAATCTGGCAAGCATGCACCTGGGTTCCTGCCAGACAGCCCACCCCCAGTTGCTGGAGCAAGAGCTATACAGAGGACAGAACACAGAGGAGAAATCAGCCTGATTTAGATGCAAATAAATAAAAGCAAGGGAAGAGTAGGAATGTAGGGCTGACCGTTGAAGAAAGAAGGGAAGGAGCCAGGGAGTGGATGAGGGTCTGGAAGGAAAGGAGGAGAAATCTGACAAAGGTTGGGGAGAACTGGAGCCCCAGAAGCAGACATAAACTGGATAAGATGCACAGCAAGGGAAATTGGAACCAGGAACCAAATGTGATGGGGGAAACTGTAGGTCAGGGGAGGGGAGAGAGAGATCAAATGAGAAGCAAGAAGTTGTGCCACAGTTTGTAATTCCAAATGGCAGCAGTAATGCAATAATGTGCCATTTTCCCAAAGTCTCTTCGGGTTCCCAGACTGTCTCTGGGGAACTCCACTTTACGTTTACTGCACTTCCCCATAAGGTTCTCTCTACACAGAAGCATTATTTCGGAATAACTCATGTTATTCCAAAATAACATAGTCTATGTCTATACACAAGCAGTTATTTCAAAATAATGTCAAAATAATGTCAAACTGGAGGACTGTTTACTCCATCTCCTGTAACCCTTATTGTAAGAGGAGTAAGGGAAGTTGGGGAAGAGTGCTTTCTCAAAATAACTGCTGTGTAGATGGTACCAAAAGTCGAAATAAGTTATTTTGACTTAAGCTACGCCATTAGTGTAGCTCAAGTTGTATAGTTTATTTCGAGTTTAGCCCTGCTGTGTAGATGTGTCCTAAGAGTCCAAACTATCCATAGGTAAAGAATCTTTCCCTGAATCCATATTTATTGCTGCTTCTAGTAATAATAGACAAGATTATTACTAACCTGGGCTTTTCCTTTGATTATAGAGAGCAAGGAATGCATTTTGAGTCTCTGACCTCCGATCACAGACAATGCTTTGAAATTAGCACTTTTCTATTAAAGTTCTTCAGCTGCAATCCATAAGGCTATTTTATCTTTTGATGGGTTATTTAGTTACAGGAGTATACACAATGTAAATGCTTGCAGCCACATTATAATCAGCTACAGATAAGTGAGGAAAAAAAGACATTCTGCAACATCCCATTAGTTTTCACACAGTTTAAAGACCAAATACCCAAATACATTTAACAGTCATTTTGATCAATATCAAAAACACAAATCAATTGGCTTGGGGTTTCAACATAAGCTGGCAACTAGTCTGCCAGTGTCAAAGTCATATGCCTCTGAAGTCAGATGGCAACCTCTGAGTTGGAAGCCCATGGTTTACATCCTACAGTGCTTTCATCATGATGGTATCAAAAAGCATATCTGTGTATGCGAACACTAATCAGGCAGACAGATACAAGATATTGTGGCTATGGTCAACTACTTTCAGAAAATAAAAGAGTTCACATGGAGAATAGATTAGCACTAAACTTCATAAAACAGGCCCCTGGCATTGTGTTGGACTAGACATGAATGGACTGCTATGATTCAGACAGGAGGACAGCCGGAGACATTAGTCCCCCTGTGACGGGGAGGTTGCACCCCACACTCCAGCCAGCACGGTGCCGGAACTGTGCAGGCAGCCACGGCCACAGGAGAAGCAGTGAAGATGCAGCGCCTGTTCCGCGCTGTCGAGGGTGGATGACATCACCCACCGGCCCGGCAGCAGCGGAACAGCTGATCCGCCAGAATCCTGCCACCAGGAAAGGCTGGACGGCGGGGAGTTTAAAAGGTGGAGGGTAGCAGAGTGGAAGTGGGAGAAGGAGCATGATCCTGGGAGAGGAACAGAAGTGCAGCAAAGCAAGAGAAGCATGAAGACAAAGGGGACGGAGGTACGGGGACCATAGGAGGTGGGTAGGAAATGGCCCAGGGCGGGGTCGTGTAGAACAGCAATTCCCTGTTTAGGAGCAATTCCCAATCAGCCAGGTAGGGGAAAATTGATCCCCACCTTAGGGCCCTGGGCCAGGACCCAGGAGTGAGGGTGGGCCAGGTCTCCCTACCCCGCCACCCTCGGCTAATCCTTCCCAGGCGGTGTCCAATTTAAACTGGAGCAGCGACCCATACGATGCAGCTCCAGTTTAAAATACGAAGGCTGCCGGTACTTCTATAACTCGGACAAGTCAAAGGGACTACTGGCGACCCGTTCAGACTGGGACGGGCATTGGCTCATTCAGGTGGAGGGTATACTGGGATCACCAGAAGGGGAAAAGGGCAATAAAGCCGGTGAAATGCATACCCTGTGAGTTTGTTGTGTAACACCCCCTCTTCTTTTACCCTTTTCTTTTCCCTTGTATATCTTTGTTCTCCCTCACTTCCTCTTCTGTTCTGACTACTTTAAGTTTTCTCAAATGATACCTTGAAGAGATGCAATTTATAAGGATCCTCTTGAAACTATGGGTGGTCAGAGTTGTAAAAGAAAAAAGGGAAAGGACACCGGATGCTGTGTACACATTGTCATATTCATCAAGAGCTCTGAATAGGCCAAGGTTCCATCATTTGTTTTCTCTAACCTGTATAAAAAATACAGATTAAAAATAAATCTTAAGAAACCATTCCCACTGCATGAGACTCAAAGAGCATTCAGTCACCAGCTGAACTGCATGCAGATTGGACAAATGAGGAGGGTGGGAGAAGGAAAGTTAAAGGGGGAGGAGGTATTTAAGAGCTGGAGTATATGCTAGAGAATGTGCTAGAAGCAGACTGGGGAAGTCAGGGTCCAGAAATACTGCTTGGAGAAGGTACTCCAGAGGAAGATTTTAGTTAATGTGCTAAGGAACCTCTCCCCTCCCTCCCCCCATACCTACCATGCACTTCTGTCACAACATTAATGAAAAGGGGACATAAAAAAGGTCTGCAGCGGGCCCAAATCCAAACCATTAAGTCCTTCCAAACCCAGGTACACTGTGCTTATTTTATGTAAGCAGTTTGGGATCAGTTCAAAGCTCAGTGAAGGAATGCTGGTCTGATAATCAGAGATGCTAAGCACCAATGTCAACTGGGAAAAAAGTCAACAGCTACTGTGGATACTCAATATTTCTGAAAATCAAACACAGCCCATTCGAAACGTAGTTTCACCTGTTAAGTTGCTCCCTGGTAAAGCTACTGTGTACATTTGTTTTTACAATAATGAGAGAGCTGCTGTGGCTTTTCCATGGTTCATCTTCAAATGACCTGGGGGAATGACAACTTTGACAAAAATTGCCTTTTCTATATAGTAGATTTATTTTGAAAGAGAGAGAGAGAGAGAGAGAGAGAGAGACTCTGTTTCCAAAGATAATTTTCAGATTGTCTTTGAAAATCCATGTGAAAGATACAATAAAGGGTGGAAGAAAAATAAAAAAAAAAGTTTTGAGATTAGCACCTAAGCAAACCTGTAGAGATGATCTAAGAGCTGAAGAGTTCTGGAACCTAGACAGCCCACTGTCTTGTCTCAGTCACAAAGCCGTGGAGAGAAGGGTCCACTCTGCAACACAAAAGCAGATAAGTCCCTAGGGGAAGATTGAGGTGCACACCAGAAGTGGAGGTGGGCTGGTGAGATTATAATAAGTAACAGGTCATTAAGATTGTTATATCAATCAGATATATAGACAGATCCATTCATTCACTGTAGGCACCTTTAATAAAACTACCACTTACAATCATATTAAAAGTAAAGCCAGCAACTACTCTCCACCCACAATAACCCACCGTCTACAAATCTCCGCTATCCATCATCCCCCACACAAACCACAAGCCCTCTAACACCACTTCCTCCCTGCAAGCTTTGATCACTTTGAGGGCTGGGACTTCTGAAGGGGCATAATGACATGGGATTCTCAAGACCCATTAGCTTCCAATGGAGCTGAGTGTTAACTGAGACTATATTGAAAATCTCGGTCATAAGCTTTGAGGTAGAAGATCAACAGACTTCAGCTATTTCAGATGAAGGAGATAGAGGGAGGAGCAGGCTCCAAAGCGGAGGACTCTTCTCAGAGAACACCCCTTCCAGGAGCCTCCTTTGCTTTTTTCCCTGTGAGAACGAGAAGAGATTGCCTACTGGAACAGCATGTCAAACAGGTAATCCAACAGCCCTGAGGCAACCTTGTAAGATGGCAATTAAGTTCATCCCAATAGTTCACACAGCTCATGGCAAGTGAAAATAATCCCTTTTCTTCCTGTGCCCAATCTCTACCTTTTCCTATTCTTTTGTCACTGTTTTTCTGCATCATTTTTCCTTCAATCACAGATCCTTTGCACTTGTTGTAGATCTCAAAGATCTCTGTGAAAGAAACTGACAAATTTGTCCTTTCTGTGATCAGTTCTACTGCCCAGCAAATTGGAGTAATAAATCATTTAAGTGGATGGATTTGTCAGTCCACTCTGTAACAGCATAACAGACCTGAACAGCATAAGTAATAAGACACTGTATGTAGCAGTATAAGTGACATGAAGAAGAGCTCAGTGTAAGCTCAAAAACTTCTCCCTCTCTCTCTCTCTCATCAAGAGAAGTTGGTCCAATAAAAGATATAACCTCACCCACCTGTTCTCTCAGAACTTTACAGGCAATGATTCCACAAGGAATGGGGAGAGGTTTACTAAAAGTAAATGAACAATAGAAAGGATCAGGTCAGAGAGGCAAATATTCAATTATAATATTCAAAATCTTCAACTGAACCACATATGTTTGTTTCATCCCTACTAGCCATGCTCATATTTGAAGCTGGTTGAGACTGAAGATGTGCTGTCAACGTAACACATGCTCCTGCTTTCTACCCTTGGGTGACTGGAGTAATTACCCACTTTTAACTGTACCAGCTTCACTGTCATGAAATGTTGCTCCTGTAAAGTCAATCAATCCTCTGTTCACAAGTGCCAAGTGATGGGCCGATAGCTTGAATTGTGGCATCTCTGCCTGACATACCTATTAGTAGCTTTGTTTCATTTCAAGCTTCAAGCGGCCCTCAAGACATTGCAGCCATAGCTCTGTGCGACATGATCTCAGACACTAGTAACCGAATTGATTTTGTATATGTGGCTAATCTAAGCACTATACCCAAATGTACAAACATCCTTTCCTTCACCTGTATATTAAGTAATTTTAACAGTTTTAATATAGTCTTTAAATCCATTATATGTCCTAAAGGAACATGCAGGTATACTTTCAGAACAGTTATGCAAGCAGACTTTTCAATTACTTACTTATAGACAGGCCTAGAGAGAAATAAAACCCACCAAAATTTGACATTTCAAAGTTTCCTGTTCTGCATCATGATGAAACCAGGACTTAAAAATGTAAACAAACAAACAAACAAAAATAATAATAATAATGAAAGACTGACCCTACAGCCCAGCAGCCAGACCAGTCATGTAGGCTGGGGGGCAACAGGCCCATGTCCCTGTTCCAATTCTATTTATTTGTATGAAATGGAACAACTCCAACCGGAAAGACTGAGAGCACATCTTTAATGTCCAGGGCTTAAGGTACTTACCTGTGACATGGGAAACTCAATTTCAGTTGTCTACTCTGCCTGAATCAGGTAAGGGGCTTGATCCATGGTCTCCCACATCCTTTAGAAGTGCCCTGGCTATTTTAAGCTGTGCTTGCTTGTTCTCCCTCTACCTCCAGAGATTCCATCCTGGACCTAAACATTTCCTGGTGAAAGCATTAATAAAAGGGGACATTCTTGTGGGGAACTTTGGGTTTCAATTAAAACACAGCATTTTTAAAAAAATGAGAGTCTGTGTCAGGTGAGGTATTTCCGTGTAGAGATAGGGAAGAATTATTGTCATTGAGCAAGACAATGTCTTCTGTAACACTGTGTGCTGTTCTGGTCATCCATCTTCAAGCAAAATGAGTTTAAAATGGAACAAGTGCAGAGAAGAACTACTAGGATGATTGGAGGGGAATGGACATTGTATCTTAGGGTATGTCTAGACTGCAGGGGGTTTTCTGAGACACAGGGGTATCCCGGAAAAACCCCGCCACATCCAGGGGACACGTTTGCTCTTCCGCTTTTTCCACGGAAGAGCAGATGCGCTCTTTTTGGGATCCCTGTATACCTCATTCTCTGAGGAACAAGGGCTCCTCCGAAAGAGGAGGCTTTTCCACCATTTGGCCCCATCTAGATGGTGGAAAAGCAATCGGAAAGAGCTATAGTCTGGATATAGACTTACAAGATAAGAATAAAAGACCTTGGCCATTGTTTTGCTAAAATAAATAAGCTAAGAGGGGAAATTATTACATCAGGGCAGGAGAAGAGCTAGTGGGTAATGTTGGCACTATAATATGAACTGGCCAAGAATAACATTAATCTGGAAGGAAGTTTTCTAACCACCAAAGGAATGAAGTTGTGGAACACCCTTCCAGTAGCAATATTGGGGGTAGGAAATCTAACCGGTTGTAAGAGGGAGTTGATATGTTTACTAAACATGATTATAATGACATGGTTGCTTGATATCAGAAAACTGGACGCAGTGAGTCAGGAGGTCTCACCCAGTCCTACATTCTGAGGAAATTCCTGACCAGCTCTATGCGTGACACCAACAAGCCATAACTGAAAACAAACCCCTGATACTCTAGGTGCTAAACAAACACTATCATGAGAGATGGTCCAAGTGTCAGAAAGTTTACACTCTAAATCCATAAGACAAAAAAAAAGGCAGGATAGAAAAATGAGGCATATAGAAGTGAAGTGATTTGCCAAGGATATTGGCTAAGCTGGGCGTGTGGGGGACAGGGGGGGAGAAACAGGTCTCCAGAGACTCACTTTGGAAAAAGACAGGTCTAGTGGATATTGATCTGAAGACCACTCCTTGGACCAATGCCAGTTCCTGAGATCTCCCTACCAGGAAGACAACAAGCTGGCCCCAGTATAAAAAAAGGCTGAGAAACATTGTACCATTGTGTCGCCAAGTGAGAAACAAACATATTATGCTATCAAGGCCTAAGTCACATCAGGAAGTAAAAGGATTGGCACTCATCCTGTATAATATTGCAGTACCACATTTCCTACTGACTCTGACTTCCTTCCACACAGAGACAAGAACCAATAGTCAAGATTAAGACACAGAATTCAGCCAGGCTGAATTTACAGCTCCATCCGAGCTATGTTTACTTCATAAATAATTCCTTGTTGTTACATAAGATATCCTAAACCCCTGCTCTTTAGTCATTATTGAAATACCACATATAAAACAAGTTGTAAACAAGATAAATTTTACACGAACACTTGCAGCAGGTCAAAGGAACATCAGGTTCTCTATGTCAGACCTCCATGTTTTCATGAGGTCTGCAACATGAATCAAAGCCTGACAGATCATCATTGCTTAGAAATCTCTCTAAGTTTGTGGTTCTCAATATTTTGCTGATTGTGACCCCATATTCCACTCTGAGATTCCTTTCCCATCTTCCCAGGATCAAGCTGTGATTCTCATGCTATTTAACAAGATGGGAAAGGGGAGGGCATCTATTCACTCCAGACTGAGAGCTCCTGGTCTAAGTAATCATACAGCTCTCACCACTGGGACATCTGAGCACTTTGCAAAGTCAAGTTAATATTCTCTATCC
>CM057845.1:137448911-137463360 GCA_030068395.1 Apalone spinifera | reverse complement strand
CCCCCCCCCCCCCTTTTAGGAACTCTCTCCTGCTAAAGTAAAAGGTAACAATATTGTTAAAATGAAAACCTTACTTAACAGGCTGCATTTCAAATGTTTTCATGGATTTTTCTTCTTTTCTATATCTTTAATGAAAGATGACAAGGATTTTTAACAGTTTGTTTGCCATGGTACTAAGCAAGCTGAGGTCTCTGTATACCAAACTCTTGTTTAACACTGTTTAATATGGGACAGTGAGTAGGTTATATTAACACTTTTGGCCCATTTATTCCGAAATTAAATGTTACAGCTCCCTAACTACCAGACTATTCATTTTTCAGTAAAAAAAAAAAAAAAATTCAAAGGACTCATTTTTATTCCAACACAGAATGAAAACAATGTATATTTTTAAAGTGTAAAACTTTTCTGAGGTCTACCCTGGCATTAGCAATAACTTGTCAAAGGTATTCCAAAGAGATGTGCATAGGATCTGACAGAATGTGAAAATGTATAATGGGATGGTGTGTTATGCCTTTAGGTGGGAGGAAAAAGAGGACTGTCTGAAAGGTTAGAAAAATGAAATGAGAATGGGAGATTGAAAAAAGACACAGCGTGGGGAAAGAGAGAAGACAGATAAAGGAGATGGAAGGAGATACTCTGGCAGCAAGGGAAAAATGCAGAAAAATAGAAAAAACATAGGAGTCAGAATATAGGGTAGAGAAGTACAGACACAGGAAATCCATCTTGACAACAAAAGATCTGCCTGTCAGTCACAAAGGGAAGTGCTGCCCTGAGAAAAGCCATCTTAGACATCAAGATGCATCAGAGATGTCAAGGGGGATCAAATTACCCAAACCCTACCCCCAAACAAGCAACACAGATGACTTAGAATAAAACATTAGATGAAAAGTCTGTGTGTGCTCACTTATCCTGTAATAAGCTCTGTATTGCTCTAGAAGGAATTCACATTTCATCACTATCCTGGTTATTTCCCCCTTCTCCAATAAGGGCCAATGTGTAAAGGGAGACGCTTTAAAAATGCAAAGCAATACACTGAGGCAAAACTCAAAAGGAAATGGAAGGCTGCCATTATGCTGGGGGTATTGAAAGACTACATGAGCCCCTGAGCCCATTTTTAGCCACATGGTTGATATGTGAATGCAATGTACAGTATGCCTGACCCTTCATTCATTTGCTCACTATCCTAAGTTATCCAAGTGGCAAGGCATAATAAAGTTTATTGTGGAATAAAGAGTAAGATGCTTAAAAAAATACACCAGTTCAGCTCTGCTTACAAGGTGATGCTACCGATGTTTCACCCTTGATCAATATGTTAGCAAATTTTCATACACACAACACCCACCACTTAACTCTTAACTCTTTGAAATAAGAAGTCAGGATTTTTCAGCTGTGCGCATTAAAATGCCAAAACTGATTATGCTGAGGGGTTAAAACAGTGCAGTTGGATCATCATTCTGTGGTTTGATTTTAATCTATTAAGAGAACGTGACAGCCCTTCCTTATTTCCACAGAAGACGACGTACTGCCCATCACTTTTAGTGGGAACTGTGAATCTATCTGCATAGAAGAGTAAAAGAAAACTCCTAAAGATGTGTGGAATAGGGATGTTAGTGAGCAGTCGATGACAGGATAAGCACTCTATGCCTCAATGGAAGACAGCAAGCAGGGATGGGGAAACAGGAGCCGGTGGGGGGGGGGAGGTGGCTTAAAAGCTGGTGGGGGTCATAGGGTAGGCCGCTACAAAGCAGCTTCTGCCTGTGGCAAGCCAAGGCTTGCCATGGGCACAGGCTGCTCGGGTAGTAGCCCCTGTTTGCAGCAGTAAGGGCTGCTAGACTCAGTGTGAGCTGGACCAAGCAGTCCCAGCTCACACTGGTCCAGGACACTGCACCTTTGCATTTTAAAATGTAGTTGCTGCTCTTACCACATTTAAAATGTAGAGCCACAGCACAGGTGGCTCCAGTAGCCAACATGAGGCAGGACTGCTCAGTCCCGGCTCAAGTCGGCTCCTGGAGCTATCCCCGCTGCAGCTCTGCAGAGCGGTCCTTATCAACTACAGTAATCATGTAGTTGATATAAAATGTATCAACTCTACGATTAGTCAGATAACCGCAGTTTAACATCCCTAGTGTGGAATTCTTATGTTGAGCACAATTGCTCCCCCTGAGTTAAAAACTGCTCATTTAAAATTCAAAAATTGTTTTAAAACTGTATCAAATATTTGAACTCACTTTATCCAATCAAGTCAGAAAAGAGCAGCAAAACACATCATCAGGCAACCTCACTGCTACTAATATATTTTCCTCTGATTTTATAGATGCATTGCAAGTCACCCTTTCCTTATTCTTTTTTTTTATTCATATAGAGGTGTACAGGAGTGTAATTCTGCCAAATGCACACAGAAAGCAAGAAAAGTAACAGCAATTTAATTTCTGATCAGCATCATACTTGAGCGAAGAGTCTGAGAACTATAATCAGTGAAACCACTGAGCATTGTAAAATAGTCCCACGAGTGCGAACCATGAAGTACTGTACTTGGCTTGCAGCTTCAAGTCTGTTGCACTGTGATATCTGGTAATTCTATCCCATTCCACTGAAGGTGGAACATTCCAAATGTGTCTCTTAGGAGCAAAGAGAAGGAAAAGGAGGTGTTAAAAACGCTAACTGATTATCCAGGTCTTTCTGTTCAATACAATGGAGAGATTCCAGCACAAAGCTCTTTCTGACCCTCTCCTGCCTCATCCCTGAGCTAGAACTTTTTGAACATTGACACAACTTTGGCTTGATTTCTGCAGGGAAAAAGAAATTTGATTCTATAAATACTCCACCTCAAATATACACACTTATATGCTGTTTAGAATAGACTTTAGTTTTAGAGAGCATCATCTTTCAGTATTCACACTGTGATGATTATAGGCAAAAGCCATTATCCATTCATTATACCATGCACCACTGTACTTTCATTTTGTTAAGTGGCTTACTATAAGAAACAAGCAGACCCTTCACACTACAAGCACCTAGTTATTTATATATACTAATAGGACAGACTTTCAGAAAACAATTATAGGATTAATAATTCTTTAACTATTAAAGAAGAACCGCCAGTGGTTAGGGCCTGAGATGCAGGAGTACCTGGTTCAGTTATCTGCTCTTTTATACAGACTTCCTATGTAAACTCAGGAAATCACTCTCCCAGGACCTCAGCTCCTCATCTGTAAAAAGAGGGGTATAATTCCACTCTCTCACAGAAATGTTGTGAGAATGAATATGTTGCATAAAAAAGCCTCCACCTGAACTCACTAGATTTATATACATGGATTTTCTAAAGATACCAAACTCTAAGGTTTTAAACTGCAACTTACCGTGATCTTTGTCAAACTTTGTAAGCTGTGTAACTCTCAAATTTACTGTAAACTGCAACTTTGTAAACTTTGTAACTCTCAGCCACCTTGCTTGTAACTTTCCCTAAGCTGCATTCTCCCCTGAATGAATGGAGAGAGTGTGAGTGTGTTTAAAGAAGGCTTGGAACAATGGACCACATGGCAATGAGTCATCACAGTCTGGGCATTCTCTCTGCTGGATAAAGGGAAGTCTGGGCATGCTCCCTGATGACAAGGTGAATGAGTCACAGGAGCCATTCAGACACTATATAAAGAGAAGGAGCACATGTGAGACTCTCCTTTTCCTTTCCCTGCTCCTGAGAAGCTCCTCTCCAGTGACTTTCCTCCTGACCAGCTTCCCCAGCCATGATGAGCAGACAGACCCTCCAGGATCCACATGCTTTGGCTCCTTCTGCAACCCATATGTCTGTGTAAGTGTGTGATTGCCTGAGGGCAGGAATGAATCGGTGTGAATGAGTGAATGAATGGAGAGGGGTGTGTGTGTGTGTGTGTGAGCGTGAGAGAGAGAGAGAGAAATCTACCTTCTTTAGCTTAAACCTTTGGTGGCTGCTTTCTCCTCTTTAGTTTTACCTAGTGGAAATAAACCCATACTAGTGTAACCCTGGGTGGGCTCCAGTGAGAATATTTTTAAGGTAACAGAATACATTTAGGATTCCGACGTGTTCAGATATTTATGGTGCTGGGACCATTTCAGTATCTAAGATACAATTCCACTTGCAGTTTTATCTGAAGTTTGGTTTCATGCATCCTACAAAGGATACTGCCTCATATATAGCAACACTAATTTAGCATGGCTCTGAGCTATATTCATGCCATTGACACTAAAACCAGATTTATACTAGACCCAAAAGGTCCACTTAAGGTATGCAATTCCAGCTATGTAAATAACGTACCTGGAGTGGACATACCTGAAGTCAAGATTGACATAGTCTCCAGAGCAGGAGGTCTGGCAAATGCTCCCATCGAATTCCCTTACTCTTCACAAATGAGAGGAGTACTGGCACCGACCAGGGATGCCTTCAGCTTTCGATTTACCATGTCCTTACTAGACCCACTAAATCAAACACCAGAGGATCAGTCTCTGGTATGGAAAGTAGAGACGTGGCCTAAGATCAGTGAAAGGGAATAGCATTTCTTGTTTTGACCTACTGAAAGGAACAACAACTTTAAAATCTTGGATTTTTTCTGATTCTTTATCAGAAATTCCCCCCTCAGCCCCATCTGTGTGGTCAAGTCTTCTGCCACAGCTTATTGGGAGCCTCAGTTATGTCAGTCTGTTTGGTCTGTTCTGATGCCCCGTGTAGAGCCCAAACCATAGTTCAATGGCAGACAGCATTTTTCACAAATTCAATATTCTTTGACAAAAATGCTTTTCTTTCACTTCTGAATAAGAAGGCTTATTCTAGTTTTGTAGAATTACTGCTACAGCAACTTACATTTATATACAGCCCTTTTCTTGGCTGGAAAATACTGCAAGTATTCATGAACATTAATTTGACTAAAAGCATACATTTGCTTTGACAGCATTCACAATTTTTTTTTCTTTACATGAATATTCATTTGAATTTTTGTTTGCGATAGAGTTTTCAGGAAAGCTCTGTCTGGAAGATTTGGGCTAGAAGAAGTGCTCACATGGCTGTGAACTCTGACCTCCTACTTATAAAAATTTTCATCACCACAAGTGACTTAGGTAAGACTAGTGAGCAGTGAAAGCTCTAGCATAAGATTTTACCAATTAATTCCCAGAATCCTGCTGCAATTATTCAAACAGTGCAGTTTGGCCATTGGAAAATCAAGCCCAGGCTGTTTAATTTTCTCCTTTGGTCCATTTTCTAGAAATTTAATTCTTTCCAAGTTAGACCTTTCAGGCCTACCTGCAATACCAGTTCATTTTTCAGTTCTTCTAGTAGACTTCCAAGTTTGTAAAACTAATTTTTCTCAGCTAGAATTGCCCTCAGTCAAAAATGTTCTTGTTCTTCATTAGTACTTGTTATGGAAGCAAAGTCTCAGAGGATAAAGATCTTAGGCTCTGTAGGTAAATCCGTTTCCAATTTCATGTTTAACCTTCTGGTTATTTCTTTCTCAGAAGAGTACTTGTGCAGCCAGTCTCATATCATATGAATGAGGTCTGCTTTTTTCTTTCCACAGCTCAAGCATTTATTAATACAAGTTTTCATCTTCTGATGTTGAGTCCAATAAATCCTAAATAATAATTTCCATGAGATTCATTTCGGTCTTAGAGTTAAGGAGTGATTAATTTATGGCTCTGTGTAATGTGTTCCATGTCTCATATTATGTAGTTCAAGCTCCTCTCTTTGAGAGCATTAGCTTGGTTTGCATTCTTTTGCTGAGACGGGATATGTGCTACAGAGCCTTCTCTTTTTCACTGGTAACACCAATGACCCAGTTGCTACTGTCAGATATCAAACTTGAGATTTTAATGGATAAGACTGTACTCTGACTTAAGAGATGCAGTTTTAACAGTGTGTAGAAGGCTCAACCTCTGCATACAGCCCACTAGAAAGAGATAAGAGTACAAGGATATACCTGCAAGAAGCTTATTGCAAGGTCAGGACTTTACACCACAAGCTAACAAAGCCCTGATTTTATTGGCATTAGTAAAGTAATCCATGAAGAGTCAATATTCCAGGTTTGTGGAGTAATCCTCCCAATTCTTGTTCCATCATTTGTAGTCACATTAATAGATATTGCTAGCATCAAATTTCCAACCCCTCTTTTTTAAAATGTTTTTCCTAGGTCAATACTCAACTTACAGATCGAAATGACAAAAGATACCATTTTACCATCAATTTTGAAAGGATTCTTTCTTCTCACATTACTTTGTTTTCATGAAATCAGGGACAAAGGCTGACCCCTCAATCACACTCATGGATCTTTTCTGAACTGTGGACACCAGAACTGGAAACACTATTCCTACAGCTCTTGTGCAGGTGCCAAATACAAAGATAAAATATCTTCTCTTACTCGAGTTTGCTTGGTCTGTGCATCCAGGGATTGCATTAGCCATTTCAGCCACAGCAGCATGATGGGAGCTCATGTTCAGCAAATTATCTACCACAAACCTCAAGTCTTTTTCAGAACTACTGCTTCCCAGGATACAGTCCCCCATTGTTGCATCAATACCTTGTATTGTTCCTAGACAAATACATTTAACTATAGTACATAGAATGGTTCGCTGGCATCCACCTTACCAAAAGATCCAGATTGTTCTGCATCAGCAATCTGTCTTCTTCAGAGTTTTTTACTTCCCCAATGTGAGTTATCTACAAATTTAGTGACTATTTTAGGATTTTCATCCAGATTATTGGTCAAAATGTCAAATAGTATAAGGCCAAGAACCAGTCTGTAGGATCCTACTAGAAACAAATCTGTTCTGTTGTTTGCATTCACATTGAAACCTGTCAGCCAGCTTGCAATCGGCTTAATGACTGCTATGTTAATGATAAATCATTCCAGTTTTTCAATCAAAATGTCATACGGCACCAAGTCAAATGCCTTACAGATCTAAGCATATTACATCAATGCAGTTCTTGTGCTCACACTTCATAAAGGAGGTTGACAAATTGGAAAGGGGATAGAAGAGAGCTGTGATTTTCCTGCAACCAGATCTTGGAAATGTGCCTTATAGTGAGATAACAAAGCACCTGTGGTAAGGGCCACCCTTGCCCTTCTGAACTTTGCTCTTCTCCCCAGAAGAGCCTCAGGCAAAGCACCCCTTTGTCTGTCATGTAGGGGCAATCAGATGTCCCCCTCAAAATCAGGTGAGCTTGGTAGTCTGTCCCTAGGGTGCGGCAGCCCAGTGTCTCCTCCTAGAGCTCCTTTCTCCCCTCCTATCTCTTGTAAGTATGAGTGTGTCTGTATGCTTCTCTTGCACAGGGAAGGTAGCCGGCTCTCAGCTGATCCCTAATCTGCCTGAAACAGCTCCTTGTCAGCTGCTCCTAATTGACCCACTCCTCATTAATAAGGGAGTTGGCTTTTTTCCTCCCTCCTAGGGCTGCCTTTCTCCCACTCTGTTGCAGCCCTCCCACCTGACTTTGTCACAAAGCCCAATCTAGTTTGTAGTAGAGATTTAAAAAGCAACTTTATCACAGTCTACGAGTACTGTACCAAAATGGGGGAGAGAGGTAATAAGCACCCTTTATCAAATTTTAAAAAATAAAATTAAAGAAAGGAGAGAGAGAGATTCAATGGCTGAAACTTGAAGCCAGGCAAATGCAGATTAGAAATCATGTGCAAATTTTTAGCAAGTAAGACAATTATCCATTAAATGTTTACTAATGTATTGGATAATGATCACCTAAAGGCTTTAAATCAAGACAAGATATTTTAGATTTTTAAGGTCAGAAGAAGCCATTATGAACATCAACTCTGACCTGCTACACAATGCAAATGTCACCCAATGACTTCTGCAGTAAGCCCACAGCTTCTGTTTGAAGTTATAGCATATCTTTTAAAAAAAATTCCAGTATCTAGAACCCAGCTACCTTGTTCACAAGCAGTGAAATCTAATGGCATAGTATGAGCATTGGTCAAAGCAATAACTTTACTAGCATCATTTATCTTACTATCCTCCCAGGATGAAAAAAAACCCCCAACTTAGATGTGCTGAGGAAAACAGAATTTGTTTGAGACACCAGTATTTTCATTATTACATAAGAATATATGAACATATTTTTAAGAGAAAAAAACAAAATATAGAAATGAACAAAAAACAGTACTACATTTCATGCAGTGCTCAGAAAGGCATCATTAGCTCTATTTTTAAAGTAATAGACTTATTTTATGAGTCAGTAGTGTTTCAACCAATCATAGTTTTAACAAGCCATTTCAGTTCTCCGGTCTCATTAAATAGTCAATAAGCTTTTTATCAAATAAAGATATTGCAGTAGTCTCTATAACACTCCTTGACAATCTGCTGTCTCAGAACCAAACACAGGAAAAAAAACATTCCTATTACAAGTTAAGCTTGTAAGCAGGTGCTTAACTTTAGACTATACTAATTTCAGTTAGACTGAAGCATGCACCTAAATGCACATGCTTTAATGTTGTACTGAATCTGAGTTTCTGAAAAAGAGTAGGGCTAGTCATTTGAAGGGATGAAGTTTCCTTTTAATAACACTGTTTTGGGTTCAGGGCTACACCCAACATCTTGGGCTTCTAAAACACTCCCCCTTCCCCAGATCACCCCTAACATGATCATTTATGGTCAGGATGGCTATGTAGTCTAAGGCACAAGACTCAAGGCTCTGTCCTTTTCTTTCACTTCCTCCTCCAGTCTCCTTCAGCTGGCCAGGCTAGATTACTCTAATTATGTCTCTGAACTGCAGTCGACCACCTGCCTCTTCTTTGTGGGTTTGCAGAGGTCTGTGTTGTCAGACAATGAACTTCTGGGTAATACTGCCCTCCACTGAAAAGCCACCTGCTCCCTTCCACTGCCTTCTTCTCAGCTGCTCTACTCCCCTTCTTGAAGCCCTGCAATCTGCTTGTGCAGGCTTTGAAGGGGTGACTGGGTAGTTGCCTGGACCCAGACCTGTTCCTTAACCTCTCCAGTGTAGTGTTTGTATATCCCATCACAGAATCACAATGGTCAAGATTTACAGAGAAACCAGTGATTAGGGATATTGATTTTAAGAGAATTGATATTGAGCATATCTGAATCTCTGGGTCAAGTAAAGCATTTCAAGTTGGGCACCTAACAATTGAGGCTGCCAAAATTCAGAAGTCACTTATGAAAGATGAGGACGATGTCTACAGAGGTGCTCAGGGGAATGCTTTATTGTAGGGATGTCCCTTGTTAACTGGTAAGTGGTGGGCACAGCCAACCCAGAGTAGTCCACCGCTGGACCCAGACAGACACAGGCTGCTTCATGCCTCACTATGGACTCCCAGCATGTGATCCCAATTAAGTGGTTAACTGGTTAAATTTAAAGTTTAAGTAGTTAACTGATTAAACGGGATTTTACATCCCTATTTTATTGTGTAACTGTACGTGAGCACTAGTGAAACCAGTAATTTACAATATGCTAATAAAGACCAACACCTTGAATACCTTGCTCCAGACAAAAAAAACAGAACACTAACTATGGGAGAACATGGACACAGCTCAGCATCCACCTGAGCACGGTTGCTCTGAAGTAGGAAAACATATTTCCCTGATCAGTACGAAGTGTGAGAACTGAGGCACAAAGCCTGTCTGCATTTCACGGCTTGTCATTTGACCTACTTTTATTTACCAATGACAATATACTTATATCTAGGCACACTAATTTATATTCAGCCTAACCGTTCCTTTGCATTTGCTCTTCACTCCCAGTTACATGCTAAATAAGCCATGCATTCTTTCAGAGAGCTGAAAATGGTGACTTAAAGGCTTATTTTGAGTGTGGACAACCCCTGCAACATGCTCCCTAGAAAGAAACTGATCTCTGACCTGAGAGAATAAGTTAAGACAATGTTGCTAAACCTGTGGATGCTTCCCGAGTAGGAGAAGGGTTTTTATCATACAAGCTCTATCCCAATAGGGACTTGGTCCATTACTATCTAGTTTGAGGCCAGAGCAGTTTTATGCACCCTGCGAACTTTGTGGTGATGACTTCAACTTTCAAGGACTTAGAATCCTTCTCTTAATCCTCTTCATGGATCTTGCTGTCGAGATCCAAATCAAGTGGACCTTCCAGTTTTGTTTGGTTTGGCCTGCCAATCAAGACAAGAGATCAGCAAAGCCAACCTCAAAAAGTGATTGTGAGGAAATTGGCATAAGCCTGATGTGCCCCAGAAGATGACCTCAGGCTTTCAAGGGTGAGATCATCATCTAAAAATAAATTAGGCACATAGGGGCAGATCTTCAGCAGGTATAAATGAGGATGATGCCCATGCAGTCAAGGGCACTCTGGTCAATTTACACCAGCTGAAAATCTGGCTCCTTGTTGGTGCCTCTACAACCAGACAAGACTGTAGAGTATGCTGTTATCAGAACCATTGATTGAGTGGGTTGATTGGAATGAGAACAGAAGCAAAGCCTGAGCTTGTATGTTTTGGCTGGAGCCCACTGTGTCTTAAAGAATTTTCAGTCTGTGTAGAGGATCTCTCAATATACTGCTCTCCACTTCAGACCATTATTCCTAGTGCAGGTCAGGTCAGAACCCTCACTATATCTCCATGTGTTCAACTGGGTTTTGGAAGAAGAGAAGAAAAACATTTTATATTATGGGTGAAGTGCAGTGAGATTTGGCAAGAGTGTTCAAAAGGGACAGCAGGGCAATGCATCAGGGCACAGTTTTCATATGACCTCAGCATGCTATTTAATTAGCAATTTGAGCAGCAGGTCCTGGCAATGGTTCCCTCAGACTAATTATATAAATCCCACAGATCAGAGAGTAGGAGGAAACTACATCAGAGGAGAAGCTGATTTGTAGCAAAGATGTGTGTCTTCATCCATATTATTATAACTACTTGGAGGCCCCAAGTGTATATCCAACATAGAAAAGAAAAAAACCTCACTCTCTCCCACAAATGAAAGGGAATGTTCTTCCGGTGATGGGGGGAAAAGCAGACCACTTTTTAACCTGTTGACCTTAGCAAAACACCCACCTCAGGCTGCTCACACTTCCCTTAGGTTCTGCATGGCATTCTTCCACATGGTTAGAGTGCTGCCTCTAAGGCAGCGTTTCCCAAACTATGGGCTGCAGGAAAAAAATACCAGGCCTCACCATGCCTGGTAGCTGCCAGGAGGGAAGCAGAGTGGGGCAGAGCGGAACAGGCTGGGAAGAGGTGGCAGGGGGGAACCGGCCGCCGGGAAGCAGGGCTATCCCGTGGAGAACCGGGTGGGCGGGCATCTGGTAGAAGCAGGGTTGGGGTTAGCAGGCCTGTCCCGCAGAGATCTGAGCAGGCGGGTGGGCGGAAGCAGGACTAGGGCTAGCGGGGCTGTCCCGTGGAGATTGGGGAGGGCAGGTGGTGGAACCAGGGCTGGGCGGGGGGGAGGGGGAAGGGGGCTGGGCAGGGGAGATCAAGAGGAGGAGGACAGGAGAACCAGCTGCTGGAAGCAGGGCTGGACTGGGGAGATCGGGAGGAGAAGGGGGGGAGTGGGACTGACCCAGGCAAATGCAGACCCTACAGACCCTGGAAGATGAGTGAGTCTGGTCAGGGATTCCATTTTGCCCCCCCCTCCACATACCCTCGCTCGTGTAGTTGTGAACTGCCTGGCTGGTTGACACACTCAGGCAGCATGAGCACATCTACCAGCCAGGCAGTTGGCAGCTAAGGACTGATACACCTAATTATAATAAAACTTACCGAATTAGAAAATACCGGACATTTTATATGTCTGGTAATTTCTCAATTTGTTTCCTGGACAAAACCCTCAAATACCAGACTGTCCGGTACAAAACTGGACACCTGGCAACCCTACCCTTCCTTGCACCCTCCCTCCTAGCCAGATACCCTACCCCCAATCTGCTCCTGCTCCCACCTCCTGGAGAGCCCATGCGGCGCCGGGTTCCCCAAGCCCTGGCCCAGGCTGGGTAGAGGATGCATCCGGGTGAAACTGAAAATGTATTCATTTTTCATTTTTTTAATATGCGTTTATATTTTTGGGCTGCAAAAAACAGTACTGAAGAAAAACGGGTTCCAACTAAAGTAAAAAGTTTGGGAAACCCTGATCTAGCTTTCTATCCATCTTACAGTCCATTTATGCAATCCATATTCCCTTAACTTGCTGGCAAGAATATCGTGGGTGACTGTATCAAAAGCTTTGCTAACACTGGCACTGGGGGCTTTGGGAGGACCAGAAACAACTTATTTGAATATTCATCATTTGCTTAATGAATATGCAAATATATGTTACTGGTCCTCCAAAAGCTGGTGAATGGATTTACTGGTCCCCATGTCAAAAAGTTTGAGAACCCCTGCTCTAAGGGTTTTCCTATTGGTGGTCTGGTACCTCCCAAGCCACTCACTCTCTTGGATAATTCCCCAGAGACTTTTGTCCCAGGCCTGGGCGTTTCCTTCTCCTTGGCTGCTATCTCCCTTCAGGGATATTCCCAGATTATGAAGGCCCCATTATGGCTGCTTTTCCAGAGGCAGGAAACTTTTGACTGCTTCTCTCTCCTGGGTCTCCTTTCCCTATTGCTTTGCCGTCCTTTTCTGTAGGAACCTTGCAATTGGGTTTTCCCCACCTGAGTCTAATATCCTTCATTATCTCATCTTGTCTTGACAGAATGACACAATTGAGCCACTGAGTCTCATTAACCCTGTCCATTGCCCATGTGGGATATACCACCCATTACAGGCACATATCGACAGGCCTGCTTGCCAAAAGAGGGGAAAGGAAGGGAGCAATTGCCCAGGGGCCCAGGTGATTTAGCACACGGGGGTTAATGCAGATTTATTGATCCTCCTTGCCCTGGGACCTGGAATTGCTCTCAACAGATCTGCACATTTGTAGTTTAGGTGCCCAAATATCTTCCAAAATATGGCCATTAGAAGCTTTTGAAATTTTTACCTTGTTTCTAAAGCCCTCCAAGAGAAATATAGTCTCCGATTTCCCCTAGTTATCTTCCTAGCTTGAGATTTTCCAAGTCATTTATAAAATGTAGTAATTACAGTACGGTGAGCTGAGGCTCTGTATGAACACAAGGTATTACCAGTCTAAAGTACTTCTTTAATATTCCATCTTTCCATAGATAATGCCCTTAATGACACAGTTTTGCATACTGGCTACAGTCAGACACCACGTCTGTGTCAAAGTTAATGCTACTTTGTAAAATCTATTTTTTTTTCTGTTTAAGTTTTTTTTAAAAAAAGAAAATAGCATAGGAGATGTGAAATAAAACAAAACCTGGAATTCCTTTCACAACACTACTAACTTTACGAATATTTATTGAAAATGTTGGCCAGCTCCCCAAACCACATCATTTATAAATTTCTCCTTTCTTTCACTAAATGAAATTGAAAAATGTAATGCTGTATGATATAAACAAACTTGGAAGTTGAACCTGCAGGAACTTTAATAATTACCCCCAAAGGGTTATGCAACAAAATATTACATGTTAGACCCAAATTGGAATGAAGAAAGCAGTCCTAATTAAGAGCGATGAATGCAGCAACTGAAGGGATGAGAATGGGGACTTAATACTGTACATATGTTGTGGAGTTGTTCCTGTGGTGAACTCCTTTTGGGAAAGGGACAAAGGAGAATACACACACACACACACACACACGGAAAGTGATACTCCCAATTAGCCATCTCTCTGTATTTCGGGGATTTTAAATTCATACCAAAACATTAATGAACTACAACATTCTTCCAAGAGCCTGCACATTCCCAGAACTGTCAGAAATGAAAATCCGCAAATGACCTTTATACTGCAAAATGAACACATAGGTTTCAGTCTCTGCTCCTAGTCTCACGAAAATCCATGGCAAAACTCCAGTCAGTCTAGAAGGACAGGCCTGCTTGCCAAAAGAGGGGAAAGGAAGAGGGACGTTTTTTTGGAAGAAGAGGAAGAGGAAAAAACACAGTGCCACTCAGTCCGTAGTAATCACAACTTAAATGTGAGATAGTGTGTGGATGCTATCTTTTGAAAAAGCAGATCGCTTTTTCAGTGCGTTTTGGCAGTGTAGACACTCTCTTTCAGAAGAAGTTTTTTCGGAAGATCTTTTCTAGAAAAGCATCTTCCGAAAGAAGCCTGCAGTCTAGACGTGTCCTCAGTCACTTAGCATATCAACCAGGGCCAAAATAAGCCCAATTGTCAAAACAGATACTCAAGTCACTGCAATCTGTAATTTGTCACCTAAATATCCATTTTTGGCTCCTAAATCAGCCTCCACATGGCTAATATACATGTCAGGTGCCTAATGTTACCCACAAAAATTGAACTCTTGCTGCATATAGGTAAAAAACCATAAATGAGGGGAAACATCTAAGTATTATATGTAGCAAATTCCCTTCATGTAGTTTGAAAATGCTCACATACAACATTATAAGCATCATATTATGGAGCTTTTTCTTTGAAAAAAAATAAAAGCCAACC
>CM057845.1:137428393-137448844 GCA_030068395.1 Apalone spinifera | reverse complement strand
TATGTATTTTGGGGATTTTAAATTCCCCTAAAGTTAGCTCCTAAATCTCAGAAGTACAGACCACCTGCCATTCTCACTGAGTTCAGTGGTATCCGGGCACCCCTAGATCATTGAAAATTAAGTGCCTAAACATAGATTTAGGAGCTTTATATTAGACATCTAGTTTTGAAAGTTTGGGACAGAATTACCACGAGTCCAGAAAGTGTTCTTTGGCTTCTCTTTTGTGTTTGACTTCCTGAAAACAATTAACAGTTATGATCAGAGCTGTGCTAACCATCCATAATGAAAGCCAACACCTGATGTGTTGTTCATTTTGGGGATTTTGCTATAGTTTTAAAGCTGATCTTAAGGTCACCAAAGGGTTCATTGCGGGAACCTGGATCCAAACTGCACTAAGTGAATGATTTGTGGTTTCTGAGCATAAAAAAAAAGATGGAGATTACAGCTGAAAATAAGATTTGAATCCAGGTTTCTCAAGGTCCAGTAGTTGCTAGATCTGCATTTTTGGTTGACACAGCAAAGATTTTATCAGAGTTTAGAGATTACCAAAGGATGAAAGCATCCAGGGTTCTGTATTTGGTCCCTAACTAATGGAATGAAAAAAAACAACAGTTACATTAGTGATTTAATTGGGTTTTGGGGCTCATGTCAAAGACAAGTCAGTAAGGTTCTACACCCTGTGAATCAACATTGATGAAATCATTAAACAAAACCTCCATGGCTCAGACACAGTAGCGTTTCCACAGCTACACTATAGTTCGAACTGACAGTATCATGCAGTTCATTGTACCCTCTTTTGCCAAAGGGAATCTGCAGTTTTCTCCTTCCATACCAGCAACATTGCTTTGCAACAGCATTATCTTAGATCACTCACTGTCTGGCTGGGCACATCTTCAAGAACATTGCAGGATGTGCCACTGGTTTCAAACCATATTGGCTGCTGTGTTACCAATCTGTTACTTCTCAGTAATTTAGGGATGCTTTGCTTAAATTCGTCCCTCAAAAGCAAGCTTCTGACTACTGAAAACACAATGGAGCAGATACTCCGCTGAGATAAATCAGCCTCACACCACTGACGCTCTGCCAAGAAATTGACCTGCACCTCGTCACTTGCACAGCAGATCTTACTTAACACCTTCACTATAACTTCTGCCACTCCCTTGTCACAAGAAGAGCAATATGGTTATAAGGACATTGGCTAGCAGTATGTTACTGAAAACAGTCAATATCACAGTTCAATGGCAATGTGTTGCCATGGTAAAACAATCATGTCCAAATAGCTTATAGTCTGTTAAAAGCATTAACGTGGCAATGTCACTGCTTGTGCTTCTTAACCTTGACAGAGGGAAATCTGATTACTAAAACAATTATATCCTCAAACCCCAACAAGTTACAATTATTCTTCTGAGACAAGATATTCACGAGAACTCAGAATTCAACTGGCAGATAATGTATATACTAAGCTTTTATTTAGATTGCAATACCCAAAAGACAGAGACCCTATTCTCTGATGGGTGTTTGCACACACAAAGCATCCAACACAGTTGTCATGCTATACATTAATACAATAATGAATGGCATAAAACTTGTTGACTTTTCTTCTTGCTCATTATAATGTTCATTTATCATGTGATTAGAATGATCATATTTCTACTATGTCGTGCTAAAGCTTTGGAGGAGCTGACATCTCAAATGCAATTCAAAAATGAACATGACACTGAAATTCTTTATTCTGCTTTACATTTGGACAAGAGAGAAGTTCTGCTCTCAGCAACATTTCATGGCTTCAATCTGAATGATTATTGATAAAATAAGCATTTTCTGTTTGGCAAACCACTTTATTCAGCCTTCTATTAAAAATAAAATTCATAGTTATTCAAGATGATGACAAACAAGTGTAAACTCCCCAATACTAGCAGCTATGTGTACTTTACACCAGTGCAATATTTTCCTGCCTCCTACATCAATATTCACATCTACTGGATATACTTAGAAGGATAAGTAAAGGTATTTGCATTTTTAAACCACTATCCATTGTTCCTTTAATTTACCTGCCATGAGTCGATCCGAGAGTTTTTTGTTTTCTTGAATTTATTATGTGTATTGTAGTAGCACCCAATTATGGCTCATGAGTCATGACTCCATTGTGCTAAGTGCTGTCCAAAAATAGAAAGAAAGAAAGACAATTGCTCCTGAAGATCTCACAACTGAAGGGTTTGTCTACACATTAAGTAACTGAGCAGGTAAGCTGGTAAGAAGTCAGGCACATTTCTATTGGAACTGTGTCTGTGTTCCACAGCAGCTTCAGTAAAATTGAACCATCTCTGCAAAATGCTTTTAGGTTGATGAATCAGGCATTCTCCACTGAAAAAAAAGCATTCCATATGGAAATTTCCAGCTGTCTATACAGGCACCTGAGCTAATGCATTACAGATTGTTGCAAGGAAAAATACCAGACTTGATTTAGTTCTGGTTATGTACATGAAGGAGGAGAGTGGTCTTTAAAATAGCATTTAATTGATAGTATTTCTAATGTCAAAGCCTACACAGAGTCTGAATGAATAATATCTCCAGTAGGAAACCAAAATAAAACCATTTCTAAATTTTGAAGGAAGAGAAAACTAATTAAAATTAACCTCCTCTGTTACATTTCTCTTTGCACCGTTGATGGGAATAGCTGCTTTTTTCTAAAGAGTATTTATTCCAAAAGTCAACATACCACTGAGCAGCAGTGAGTTCTAGCAACCACTACTGACAGGTAGAACAGAAAGTGTTTTAGTTTGCCTTTAGTCTGACTTACTTTCAATTATTCCAGCTCTGAATCACTGCTGGGACTTGAGATTCTCAAAAACAGCACAATTGCTATTATACAATACATACCCAGACTGACAACATCAAAAACTGAAGCTTTGTACTTCATCTTCTTGGAGACTGATTTTTATTTACCCTACCCACAGATCTAACCCACTTAACATTACATTAACATATTTTTAAAAAGAGATTACCTATTTATGGAGAAAAGTATGTTGATATTCAGTTAAAATAGCAATAATTCAGCAAGTCTGATTTTTAAATATATCTTGTACTGTAGTTCTTGATACTAACTTGGGCTCTTATTGAAATGTGGGTAGTACTACTAAAGTCAATAAGAGTACTCACATCCTTAAGTAACGTCTAGAATTGGACCCTATTTAGTTGTACGATCATTGAGATGCCAGTAGCACTATTAAGTTCAAGTTGAAGTCTTTTGCTAAGTCACAGTCTAGGGAAACACACTTTGTTTAAGCACTATCACATGTAGAGTCTTATATTTTATATCGTGCATGAAACAACATGTACTCCCTCTGGTAGCGATAACAATATTAATTTAATTGTGCTTCCATGGGATAAAATATTTGCCTTGCTTTTTAGGGACATGTGTTTTCTTATTATTTTAATTCTTATTTAAATACTTGACATTTTTCTTTTCACTGCAAAGATGTTCCCAGATTTCTAACATTTGATCATCTTGAAGAATATGGTGTATCATCAACAAATTTTCATATTTCACATTGCAGTTCTAATGATTTCCACTGAGTTCAGAGCCTGCTCTCCCAGAACATAGTCGGTTGGGGTCCTTTGTACAGGAAACAAAACATATGTTGACTAGCACTAATCAAAAACTTTTCATCAACAATGTTTTCCCAAGGGAAAATGAAAGGTTTTTTTTACAAAACTTTGAGAGAAGTCTGTGATTTTATTTTTCACAATAAAATGAAGGCCTGAAAACCACAATATTTAGATTCTGAAATGCCACCACAGTGCCTCATGAGAGCAGAGAATAGTGACATGGAACACCCAAATATCTTCTCTGCTCTGAATTTCCAGGCTGGACTACATCTCCAACAGTGCACACATATGGGGGCTCCCATGATGTACTTGATCCCCTCTTCAACAGGGGAAAACCATGGTGCCTTATGGGAGATGAAATCATGTAAACACAGACCCGACAGTCTTGTGTGACTTCTTACATTTCACAGGTCACTACCACTACTTGCACACTAAACCCAACAATTGGAATTAGACCAAACTTTTAGAGCCCTCAGAAGTCATGGGAGTCCCCAGATGCAAAGCATTATGGCAGAGATTTGGAAGGACTGAGACTCACCAGTACCTGAAGCCCCTTCAATGGCAGGGAAATAATATACGCAGATAATGTCAGCACATGATCCGCACCCACACACCACAGAGGAAAATTAATGCTCCTCCCCGTATGGTCATTGCCAAGCTGACTTGGAGGAAAATTTCTTCCAAAGCCCATAGGTGTTATCAGTTACACACTGAGAATGTGAACAAGAACCAGCCAGCTAAGCATGGAAAGACACTGAGCCCAAACAGAGGAAAATGGGAGCATGAGGCATTGCAAACTACAACTCCTATGAGGCATTGCAAACTACAACTCCTATGAGGCATTTGAGCATTTTCAAATATAATTTTTGAGTTTTCAGTTGCAATTTTTTGGCTTTCACCTGAAATTGTTCCGTTTTTGAATGTCCATGAAAATGCTACATTCCAAGAGCAAAATAAAATCATTTTGACCCATTCTAACACTGACCTTTGTAGTGTTAACACTGTCCAGACTAACAACCAAAAACCACCAAACCACTTAGAGGATAATATAGATCCGATTCTCTGCTGCCTTGCATCTTGTGTAGACTATTTCTCCTCAGGGCAAAGAGTAAAAAAAAAAAAAGAGGGTATCAGATGATAATATGTAAGTCCTAGCAGCTGAAACACTTACGCACATGCATTACTTTGATGAGTAGTCCTACTGAGTGTGCATAAGTAGTTGTTGTGTAAGGTCCTAAATAGCCACACAAGATATATAGCCCTGGAGAATTAAGTTCTGTTAGCATCATCCAAAGATAGGTTTTCTAAGAAATTATGTATAGGAACAACTTGTTTCTGCACATTGAACATTCTATGCACATTTGAACTCCTTAATAGCCTGAGTTCTTTTTAAGTAATAAGGAGCGAGATCCATTTATTTCATGGTACTAAATTAACTCTAGTGGATGATTTATGTGTTACTCCCTCCTCCCCCATCATTTTGGTACTGTTGTTACATTAATATTACTATTTCTCATTCTAATCTTTGGATTTTTGCTGAGACTGCCAAGAAAGTAATCAGTTGTTATACTTTTACATAAATACTTGGCCACTACAGATTACAGGTTGAAACCCGAAGTTTCCAAAATTGCAGGGGGGTTTTCCCCCCCATTCTGAATCAGAAAGAAGCATTAAATCCCAGAAAATGGAAACTGCAAATTTAAGCTTGGAAAAATGAAAATATTTAATGCTGACTTAATTTAAAATTCTATTTTATATTATAAAATCAAGATTTTTCATAGATTAGATTATATTCTGTAGTATAACAAGGCATGTCTACACTGGGGAGTTATTTTGAAAGAACTCCTCTTATTTCAAAACAACAAGTGGAGCGTCCACATTTCCAAGCCTGTTGTTTTGAAATAAGGGGCTTGTTATTTCAAAATAATAACTCCTGCTTCTGAAGAGGAATAAGCTTATTTTGAAATAGTTATTTCGGGAGTTATTTCAAAATAACGTGGTAGTGTAGATATAGCCATAGTCTAAAAGTTAAAACAATAAAGTGGAAACTAAACATTTTGAACATATTAGAACAAAAACACTTTGAACTTTATTGAAATGAATGATTTCGATAATTTTGCATCAGAAATATCAAAGAAACCTACATGTTCCCATAGAAAAA
Source organism: Apalone spinifera (assembly GCA_030068395.1). Classification (NCBI taxonomy): domain Eukaryota; kingdom Metazoa; phylum Chordata; order Testudines; family Trionychidae; genus Apalone; species Apalone spinifera. The sequence goes on along the minus strand of CM057845.1, from coordinate 137,443,074 downwards.
TGTCATGATGTCCAAATCAGCATTTTTCAGGAAAATTATTTCATTAAAATAATTTAAATCAGTCCTACTAGCTGGCCTGAAACCAAAATATGGCTGTTTTCTCTGATGACCAAGCTGTTCTTTTCCCACTTTGATTACTTATACCTTCGAATCTATAAACGCAACTTGTTATTTTTCTCTCTTGGTAAATACATACTGTGACAGGGTCAGAACAGAAGGCTATAAAAAAAGCAGTGGAGGGGAGATCCATAAGCCTCAGATTGAGGAGATCTCTCTTCCCAAATGAACAGAGAGGGGCTGGTTTAGAAGGGCAGTGGAACTTCTGGGGCTAATTGACCAGGCCAGCCTAGGCTAATTAGGACACCTGGGAGCAATTAAGAAAACCATTTCTAGCTGGTTATAAAAGAAGCTTTGCCTACAGTTGGGTGTATGTGTAGCTGAGAGGACAAAGGAAAGTGCTGCTGTGAGAAGGAGGAAAAGTGACAACTGAACACTAGGAGGACAAACTGGAGAGAAGGAAGGTGCTGGGGAAGGTGTGGGGATATAGCCCAGAGTCTTGGAGCTGTCTTATAGCAGGTGTCAGGGATTCACATAGGCAGCTATTATCACAGGGCCTTGGGCTGGAACCTGCAATAGAGGGTGGGCCTGGGTTCCTCACCCTCCCCTCATCACCCACCTCCCCATTTCCACTTGGGGAAAAGGACTGTGGAGGTAATTCTTCATTTTACTGTATGCTGACCAATGATGAAAAGAGCTCAACAAACAGCAAACTAAAGCCCTACTGCCTAAAACCTTGATCCGCTGTGAGCCTCTGAGGAAAGCAAAATCTTCCAGGAAGTGCAGACCCACTGAGTTTTTATAGGAGCTTTGTCACAATAGTTTGAGATTTAAAATAGTCTAGGGAATTTAGACATAGCTACTATCAATTTTTAATGGAGTACCTGTATCTAAATCCCCTAAATAACATTGAAACCATTTCTATGGAAAAAAAACAGCATATATATTATGGGCTATATATTTTATTTTCATAGGGCTATATTTTCCCTCTATAGGCATGCATCCTCTTTATAAAAACCTATTCAATAAAGAGAGAGTCACTTATGCTAGAAATATTTTCTACTCACTGTAACTTGAAAGACTCAAGCAAGTATCTTTTGGTTAAAAAAAAACACCCCGATCTTTCATGCACCATCATTTAATTCAACTAATGTTTTCTAACTCATTAAATGTAATCAGTATTTGCTTTGTTTAAAATTACATCTGTGTATGCATCATATATAATAAGAGCAGGACTAGCCAATCTGGATTTAATCATCATACAGTGTGCAGTGGATATAAAATTAACGGTTCAGACAACTACCAACAAAATGTTTGTACTATGCTAAATATTATGCCTCAGAAAGAGTACCTAGTAGGCTGTACAAATGATTAGCCTGATGCTTTGCTTTGGCAATGCTATTTTTACAGGTTTTATAGGCTCTGGGAACAAATGCCATACTGTTGACAACGTGTCCATATTTTTTAACAGCTGTAATGTGAATTTAGAAGCAAATATTTTAGTTCTGTGCAAAGAAGCAGTAATCCTCATAGTACCATGACAACATGTTTAACTTCTGAGTCTGAAAGGATGGGGAGTGACCTAGGACATTTGTGAGAATCCATTTCCCGTACAGTTGTTTGATTGAGCATTTCATTGCCTGATGAACCTGCTATAAGTAGAGGACTACAACTCCCAGAAGCCCAGTCCCCATTTCATTTCTTCCCCTGGCCAGATAGGGCCTTGAATCAGGAAACAGCTGACTATTTTTTTCTGGAAGAACCAGCAACACGGCTACACAGGAGTTGCAGAGTAACCAGATGTATAGAAAATCTTGTGCCATCCCCTTCCCCCCCCCCCCATCCCTTTGCTATGTGTCATTTCATGGGTCTAAATTCAAGAGGCTATCTCAAGCCATCACCTCTTAGCTATATCCACATTGCTAGCTCAAGCTGACAATGCAAATCTCTCTACTACTCTGGGAGTTGCACCTGCCAACTGCAGTGTAGACATACCCTTAGGGGTCTGGTGTACTCTGGTATTGAACAGCTCCATTAATTAACAATTCTATTTGGGCTTTCAACCATTCTGTCCTTTTTTATTCACTCTTACTGAAACCCTGATTTCTACCTCTCACTAGGGTTGCCAGGTGTCCGGTATAGAACCGGACAGTCCGTTACTTTTACCTCCTGTCTGGTAAAAAAAAAAAAAAATCAGAATATACCAGACACCTAAAATGTCCCGTACTTTCTGATTTTTTCCCAGCCAGGAGGCAAAAATCCCAGGCTGTCTGGCTCACTAGGGAGGCAGCCTGGCAACTCTAGTGCTTGCCGTGGAGCTGTCCAGCCCAACCCAGGGAGGCAAGATGGTGGGCAGCCTCCAGCAGCCTGTTATGGCCAAAAAGCCTCACCCCATGGTTTTTAAAGGGTCCACAGTTGCTTTTTGGTATTTTTCTGAAACCATCTGGCAACCCTGCTTCTCACTGAAGTACTCTAGAAGATCTCTGCAAAGTTGCTCCTGCATCCATCACAGGATCCACTCATACAGCCTCTGACCAAAGATGAGCAAAAACTGGAGTTTTCAGCCATGCAGCACTGGAGGGCTGCTGAGTGACCACAGCATTTCCATCACAATCCCTTGCCCACCTCAGCAGATTTTTGAAACAATTCTCAGATTGCAAATCCAGCTGAAGAGGCTGTACACAAAATGTTCTCTACTGTACACAAGCAGGAAGAGAAATATGAAAAGGACCAGAATGTGGGATGCCTTCACTCTGCTTCAGTCTCCATCTCCTTATTTATTAACCAAAAGGAGCTGGCCTAGCTTGTAGGGAGAATAAGTTGCTCCATGAAAAGCAGGGGGGGACTGTCTTTCCCTTTTTTTGCTCAAGTTGCAGGGACAGGAGAGAATTGTGACCTAGACAAAATCATTCCATCTCTGATGTGCAACTAGGGCAGAGCAGATTCTAACGTTGCAACCTATTCCACGTTCAAGTGACCAGGATTGAGCCCTTCACACTCTCATTTATAAAATTCCAAGAATAAATCTCAGAACAGCTTTGCAGAACTAGAGGTAGAGGTGATACCCCAGCAAGATTTCGATTCAGAGAGCCAGGGTTTTGATTGAGCCTGTTTTTCCTATTTAAAAAATTATATTACTTCACTGACCACCAAAATTCAGCCACCAACAGCACACAAAAACTGAAGACAAGACTGCAGAGGTGCCAACAAAGCTACACAGATGCTTAAGGAAAGGGAGTTAAGAATACCATGTTGTATGAAAACAAATTTATATAGGCAGAATTTAATTACCTATACTGGAAACGACCCCTGACAGGAGGGCAGATACTACACACTGCGATGGGATTTGTAATGCTTAGAAGCGATCAGCGGACTTTCACCTCTTTGGAGAAAACTTTATCCTGATGTAATGCTGATTGAAAAGATGACACCTCAGCTAACCCAGGTTAAAACACTAGTAAATTCCAAGTTAGGATAGTGCCTTATTTCTAAAAATGAAGAGGACAAAAAATTACTGAATTTTTGGCACTCCTTTCTGCAGCCTTTTTGGTTTTCCTCAGGAGCCTCTTGCTTGATTACATGTGACTCTACTTGGGCTGTGCACCAAGGTACGCTTGGGTACAACAAGGTACCTTAAGCAGAGCCGCTGCAGCGTAGACACTGCAGGAGTCCAATGGGAGCATGTGCTTCCATCAGCTTCCCTTACTCCTCACATTATGCGGAGTACAGGACACCAGCGGGGGTGCCCCCAGCATTCAGCTTGAGGGGGGGGCTACACTAGACCTGCTAAAAGAGTGACCTCCAGAGGGTCGATCTCCATAGTGTAGACATGCCCCAGGATTGTAGCCTTGAGCTGTTCAGGAGATGGAATTTCTGTGTCACTGGAAATTCTGACATTTCATAAACATTATTTATTCCAAATCAAAACAAAACCCCGCCAATTTGAAATTTCCTTCTAAACAAAAACAATGTAATTTGGGACCTTCAAAATATTTCATTTCGGTATTACCTTTTCAATTCATTTTGTTTGGACTAGGATTCATGAAATGTGTCTATAATGTATTATATTTAGTATTTTCATATAATAAAAAAGTGGAAACAAAAATGAATAAAAAACATTTAGGCATTATGTTTAATCAGAATTGACATATTCCTACATAAAACCGCATTTTGACAAAAACAAAAATAAAAAACAAGCTTAATGCAAACTAAGTTCCACAACACACATACACACTTTTATGTAAAAAGTTTCCTCAGCAAACTCAAGCAAAAACTCCTTTCCCAATGCATCTTCGATACCATAGTATTTTAGAAAAGGAAAGTAATTATAATGAGAGGAAAAAGAGAACATATGGCTGATCTCAAAAAGGAATTAGCAACTTCCAACTTGAAAACAACATTATCAAGAGAACTGGGATGAAGGGAAGCAACAGCAAAGTTAATAATTAAGAATGCTGTGTATCACACAAAATAATACAAAATCAATGCATAATTATCAGGAATTCATTCACTTGAAACTTGCCAAAACCTTATAGCCGTGAGCTCAGGAATGCCATCTGACATACAGGAACGAAAAAAAAAGAGCGCAAACATAAGGGAATCCCCCAAAATAACTTTGGAAATAAAAAGTTAAATGAGACTGAGATCAGCATACCATCATCACAAAAAAAAAAAAAAAAAAAAAAAAAAAAAAAAAACCCACAACAAAAAACACACACACCACCCACCCACACACCAAACACCACACAAACCAAACCCAAACTCAACCCCCCATGTTTCCAAAAACCAACACACACCAAAACCTAACTGGACTACTTGTATGCCAAAAATATGCATAGGCCAGCAAATTCTATGTATGTGTCCATTTGGGGTCAAATTTTCAAAAGCCCTTAAGAGATTTTGATGCCTAAGCCCCATTTTCAAAAGCAATTCAGGCAATTTGGACCCAAGTATCATTGGCTTTCAGTGGGACTTGGGCACTTAAGGATATAGTCACATTGTACCCCTACCTGTGAAACACTTGTGCCTTATTATGTAGAGTAATAGACTTCTGCAGAATTCACACTGTTCTATAATTCCAATATTATTCCCATCTATATCCATTCTCATTTTTCTTGAGTGCATGTTCCCTATAGCAGTTTGTTAGCATGAGTACCCCTAATCCACTTAAAGCTTTTTAGACTGTGTTCCCAATAAATCCCAGATATTTTTTCTGATAAAATTAGCAAAATTGCATTTGCAGTGTAACAAACCAGAGTAGATTTTACTCAACAAATGTCTAATCCCATTCACTCACCATTGGGTCCCTCCCATGCTGGAACATCTTCACTTATAAAAAACAGATTTCTAGGTATAGTTCAAGAACATACTCATAATATTTAAGACTCTATAACGGGCTGGAACTGCTTATGTTTCTCTTTGCATAACTCTTTCATTGTGCAATGAGATTCGGAATAATAGCGCCTATATCTTGATACACAAGAAATCCTCTACTGCAAGACCAGTCCCATGTCATGCAACCAGCTTTATTACATAACACCACACTTTATTCTTTTTCTTTTGCCATGAGGCCCACCTGTAGTTAAAGTTGGTTTACAATTCCTGATTTTGTTGTACTCCATTTTAAAGTTTCACAGATGCTTCAAAGATATGTACATATTAGTCCAATTGCTTCCAAAAAAAGTCAGGTTCTTTGCTTTTAAAACTAGTTTAGATAATCTGCAATTGGTTGAGGACAGTCAGCAAAAGGTAATGATTTAAGAATTACCTTGCCCAATGAAAATAATGTGAAGGAGTTCTTTTGTAAGATAACAAAATATATTTTGAATAATTGAATACCTGGATAGGAAGTATAGATTCTTAAATTAAATCATTCTGTGAGCCAAAGTAACCACAATGAATTAGAGAGAGGACCAGGAAACATAGAATGTGTAAGTATTAATAGTTGAAATATTTCCCAGGTGATATGGTAAATTATTGGACTGCAAAATGTATATGGTAAATGATCTTATAAAAAAACAGATTGATGAAAGGGAAATACAAATACATTTACTTTGAAATTCTTGGGATTCTAAGAACCAGACCCAAAAATCCACAGAAAACTACCTTCTGCACTGAATCAGTCATCTTTAGTTCACTCCCAAATATTTTTTTCTTAAAAATGAAAATTTTTCTAATTGTTGAATCCCTTCAAAGTATTCAATGGCATTGCAAGTGTGCACTGTGTAGCTACCATAAAATCAAAATTACAGAGAATATAGTCTACAGCTAGCATTTCTTAAAAAATTGCATAACTAAAGTACACCAGACTGAGATACAACAGCTATTATTTCTCTTCAAGGGAAGGATTGAATTAATTTAAAGCTTAAAGTGTGGAAATACCTGACTATCAGCACCAAAGGGTTAACCCAGAGGGTTTGCTTTTCATGAAATTAATGCAGATTATGAAACAGTTCATCTGAAACCATCAAGGAAAAGTTTGGAAATGTACAAACTGAGATTCAATTTGCAGAGCAGAGGGTGAATGGAAAAAATAGACAAGTCAGAATAGAAACATGATTATGAATTAAAACAGGTTCAAAACATGTGCAAGAGAGCAAAAAGAAACTCTAACCTTGTTGTGAGGCATTAGGCATTCACCTTTAGAATCCAGGATTCAAAGATGGGAGGAGGGGGGGCTGTTTTGCTTTATTTTCTTCTTTTCAAATGTAGAATTAGAATGAGTGGGGTTTATAATGTAATTAGTTAAGTAGAATGACATGGTGGTTTGTGTGTGGTGTGTTTGTTATACCAGGAAGCCTTTTAATACTGGTAGAATTTACTCTGAAAAAGATCCCTCTAGGGATTGAATTTCATTGAAATGCAAGAGCAAATCAGACTGGTTGAAACTATACTTAGTGAATTAGTAGAGGGCTATAGTTCTATAAAAGCTGTACAATGTCTGCAATAATAAAAGACACTGAATGGAAAAGCCTAAGCAATATCTTTCAGTTCAGATTAGACTGAATCCTCATCACAAGAGAAGATGATATGATCCACACAAAAGCAGAGCTTTTCAAGAGACTTATCAATTTCTCTCCCTTTTAAGAATCCAACTAAATTCAATCTGGAAAAGATAATGGAGAGCATTGATGTTAAAGTTGGGATAATGCAATACAAAGAAAAAGCCACATGGTACAGTATCTCCTACACACAAAACAGAAGGAATCATCTGGGCCAGGGTAAGGAGATAGTGAAGTGACTTCACATTTTCTGCTATAGAAGTCTAGCATGAAGGAAGAGAATCGATCATTTCACCCTCATATTTAAGTTACAGAAAAGAAAATGACCTTATGGCTTTAGCTGGCATGGATCCATCTTGTGACTCATCTGAGATAGTGTTAAGCTTTTCATTTTAAAAGTGAATGAAAGGCAGAATTGATGCAAAACTTTAAAAACAAGAAGCAACATTTCAGCCCACCTCGTGCCTACACAAAGGAAATATTTTAAAAATCCAGTATATACATTTTGTGGTGTAGAAAAGAGCAAGATATTCCCCCAAAATAAATAGTCAGCAAGTCTAGCACAGGAGATAGCTACTCCCATGCACGCCTCCTTGGGGCACAGTGCAGCCCTTCAGACAGGTTGCCCCTAGCCCCCGATGGTTCTAACTGACTCAGACCAAACTGCTGAAAACAAGACTCTCCATCATGGGGTCTTATTAATTCTTTTACAAAGCACAAAAACTATTCTTTAGCCTGTGAAGTCCAAACCTTCTTCTGGGGCCCAAGTGATAATTCAGGCAGGCTTGTTGTCACAAGTTCAGAAATGCTCTTTCTGGAGCTTGTGCAGTAGTTCACATTGGCTTACTCTCCTTAGAGCAGAATTCCTACAGCCCTAGTTAAACTACAGCCCTAGTTAAATTCAATCCAGCTTCAGCCCTCTATCAGCTTCTCCCAGCTGGGCCTTTTTCCAATCAGTCCTTTCACCCCTAGGCTCTGAAAGGTCAGCAGCTCTGCTCCTATCTCATGTAAGGAGGGGGAAGGCAGCATATATGCTGCTCTCGGTCCTAGGGAATGCTCCATTTGGCTGGAGGAAAGGACAGCCTTCCACTTCAAGACTCCTGGCCCCAGGCCTTAAAGAAACAGTAGTGTGGCTTTTTCTTCAAAAACTGATTTATTCCTCTAGGACTGCTTCCTTTCTTCCATTATCCCTTCTCTGCCATTTCTTAGGCTCTGGTGTTCTGTAGAATTCCTGGTCCCTTACAGAACTATGCAAAAAGGGTTGCCTGATCCCTCATCTTTAATACCCTCATTACATTTGGATTTTAAATGTTACGGATGAGAAAACTGAGATGGCATTTCATTCATCTATTCATATTGTCATTAAAAAAACAAAATACCTCTGATTGGATCACACAGTATTTCTATTCAGTATCTGATATTTGCTATTTTAGCCATGAGGTGTTAGTATTGTTTCTGTTCCCTGGCTACACATGACATTCAAATTCACTCTTCGTGGTTCAGCCAAAACAATTTGATCAATTAGGGCCAGATTTATAAAAAGAAAAAAAATGCAGAGAAGTAACTGGTGAGATTCTGAAAAAGCACCCAATTCTCAGAGAATGTTGATTTTGTAAATCTGATCCTTGACTATCATGGAAAGCAAGAAAAAATATTCATGGACGAGTTCCAGAACCATTCTGCCAGTTCTAAAATGGAGTAATTATTTGCTTGCATGTACTGCTGGCTATCATTTTTGCGGCTTCTGAAAACATCTAACACTGTTCGCTAAGGGTCACATTGATTGGAAAGTGCTATATTTTACCAGACTGGTCTGAGTGGATACAGAGATGCAGAGTGAACACTGTGTCATGACACATTGTGAAACTGAAGAGGAATGCAAAAGAAAACCACTGGCATGCTGGAGTGGATGCTCACAGGTTTACAAAAGCCTCTTTAATAAAATTGCACTACCCAACAAAAGGGGGTGGTTGGGTGAATCGCTTTGATGGAAACACCCCTTAATCTAGACATGCCAAATCATCCCTGCCAAATTATTTACTTCTTCAGACTCTTAAAAATACAATACTTTGAAGAAAAACAATTTAGCCTTTAAAATGGACCACTGCATAATTATCACATTTGAAAATTGGGAGCTGGCAGCCTTAGAGTCTGTGAAAGGTGGCACTTCAAGTTACAGAAGTTGAACCCGGTGTAATACTTTCAATATATCCTACTGCTAATGGGCTCAGTCCTGCTGATTTATATTGGTGGAAGAACTCCTCTGACTTGAAGAGAGGCAAGGTCAAGTGTTCGATTATCTAAGAACAAAACACGTTTCCAGTGAAAAGTCTTCATGTAAATTTGTGTGTTAAAGGCCCCATTCAGCCAAGCACTTGAGCACATGGTGAAGTGCTTTGCTAAATTGGTGCCAGAAGTCTCGATCTGGCCAGGTGCTGCACATTCTGATGCCGATAGAGCAAAGCACTGAAGCATGTGAGCCATCCCATTGACTTCAGTGGGATTACTCCCCTGTTTCAAGTTAGTACGCTTTACAGTGCATTACTGGGCTGGGACCAGAGTGCTCAGCAACTCAGCAGATGGAGCCCTTAGAGCAATTTTGCTTCCTGCCTTGGTTGTAGCTGTAAGAAAATAGGTTTTCCACAAGGAAGCTAATTACTAGATTCCCCAGGCCTAGTGTCTGTGGGTACATACCCCCCCAGGTGACAACAGTGCTCACAGACTGGGAGGGGGACACTTTGTGTAGGAGCCTTTTGATAGAATCCTGGCAGCACCATCACCAGAGAAGAATACCTTTTCTCCATGTAGTGCTACTTGCATTTGCAAATGACTGAGCTGCAGAAAAGCAGCCCATGGGTAAAGGCAAATGTGTATGCCTGGTGCTTGCTAGATGATGGCGCTGGTGTAATGAGGTGCAACAAAAAAACACGACTACAATTAAATATGAAAGGGCTATTTTTTGACTGACTTTTCAGTTTATTCATTGATTGGGAGGTTAATGACTATGGCTAGAGAACAGAGCTGCTGCGGCTCCAGAGAGTGGTGGCAGCATAGGCAGCATTAGTACAAGTTCCCCACACATTGCCTTGCCCATGCCCTTTGACATGGAGAGCATGCCCCTAAGGATAATCGGGTTGAAAGACAGGAAAGTGCCCTATACCTAAAATGGCCATTACTAATTCATCTGTTCAGCAGGTTTAGCATGATACCCCACTCGTGAAGCAAGCAGAAGATGAGGGCGGGGCGGTGTGCATCTGCAGCTCATTGTCTCCAATGCTCCTTCTGGGAGCACTTTATTCACTCCAGGGTCATAGAATACTAGACCTGGAAGGGACCTTGAGAGGTCATCAATTCCTGTCCCCTGCCCTCATGGCAGGACCAAGCACCATCTAGATTATCCCTGATAGATGTCTGTCTAACCTGCTCTTAAATATCTCCAGTGAAGTAGTCACGAGCTTGCCCCCAAAGGGGGTACTTACAGAATTTGCAGTAGTAATGGCTGAGAGTTAGACACCAATTGTCTGTGTCAGTATCCACTCTTGTTGCAGCGATTTTCCCACGTGTTAATCTTCCACCAGCACTGTGGGAATTTCCCACAGGGCAAATTTCTTCTAGTACGTTGATTTGCTTGTTACACTACTCTCTCTTCTGGCCCCTCAGCATGTAGCGTATGACAGCTTCAAATGCTTCTTGAGTATTAATGCAAACTGACGATTTACACAATTTGGCTTGCAGAGGAATCTGTAATTTAAATTGCTACATGCATCACATGTACCCTTAAATGGTAGCCTTGCAAGACACAGGCAAGCTGGAGAATTAAATTAAATTGCTAGTTTACAGACTTAAGGCATGTAAATGTGGCACTGAATGGAAAAGGGTGGTATCTGCAATATACAAAGACTCCAACAGGATGTGTTAAAAAGAAGGGGGAGGGAAACATGAGCAAAAAAACCAAACCTATAAACCTCAGAGTTACACCAATGGTGAGTGTGACTCATTTGAATTGGGTATAAGGATGCTGGCACATTGCTATTTGCTCTTCCAATAATGCTTGAATTTCCAACACCATTCCTAATTTCCCAAATCTTTCCGCATTGGGTTATTAGAGAAAAGCCCTAAAATGCATATTGGTTTATGTGCCTGGAAGCGGATTTGTCCACTTTGACTCACATTAGGCTATTATAGAAATGCCTGTGTACAAATAACACAATTTATTAGATCACATTAACTCTGCATTTAATCACAAATTCTAGTCTTCTTTCAAAGCATACTAAGCTGATGTGAATTGAGTTACTTTCATCTGTGGGTCCTGTTTATGCCATGCTGATGTGCACTACTTTGGTAGTCCTTCAACTGTTATCCCATGCTGTTTTAAGGTGGGCGTTACTGACCTGTCTATCTTTATGTTCTCCACTGCTCTGGCCTGTGAATGTTGGCATAATTTTAGGTAACCCGTAAGTTCTGGATAACTAGATGTAGAATGTATGGGGAAATTTTTTTCATTATGACATTGACCAACCACAGAAACACGAACACACACCAACTTCTGGGAGCTGTTGGAGGGAACATCTAACTGCACGAGTGCCATTGCAACAAAGTGGCCTGATAATAATGGGATGACATCATAAATATACTGATCTGTAAAATAAGGGCACCTTAACATTGGCAAGGGGAAGAAATACAAATAAGGAAGAGGGAAGAAGCCCTCACTGAATATGCATTAGACATAACAATGTGAACATAAAATATTCTAAAAGTGGCATCACTCCCAACCTGTAGGCAGTAGGAGAGATATAAGTCTTGGAAAGGACCAGAATCATGTTAGTGTTAGTTCACGTTTCTGTGGCTGGTCAATGAGGAAAATAACATTTTAAGCTGTTCTGCAAGGGATGGTGCGAGTTTGGATGTTCAGGTAAACTTTCTGCATTTAGAGAGAGAGAGAGAGAGAGAGTGTGTGTGTGTTCAGATAAACTTTCTGCATTTAGACTCTGTGTGTGGGTGTTCAGATAAACTTTCTGCATTTAGATTGTGTGTGTGAGTGTGAGAGACAGTGAGCGAGCACTAAATGTATAAATACATTACTAGCTGGATTTACTCCAGTGTTGCTTGGGAAACCGGAAGAACAAAATTGAGGAAAGGAGGGGACCCTGAGCCAGCCCTGGGGACTGATGGCTCCTGGCCCACACCTGACCCAACCGCAGGTATTGCGAAAGCAGGTATTGCGAAGGCAATAGAGAGAAGCAGCAGTTTAAAGCCAATAACATCATTTCTTGTAGAAAAGACGCCTCAGCAATTCAATAGTGACCATACTGACAGTGACACTTCCAGTTCTGATGATGAAAACTTTGTACCCACAAATGACATTTCAATGCCACTGCCTCAAAATGTTGGAGATCATTAATCAAGACACAGAAACGCCAACAGTAGTGATAGATGCAGAATCTACGCTCGATTTAGAGACTGTGCAGGCAGAAAATTAGGATCTCAGAGATGCTGTGCAGCAAGAGCAAGAACTTATGCACTGTTACACTGTATCCTCTGCTAGTTATAATAACCTGATATTGGACTTCTTAATAAGTACAATGTTGCTCAATGGAGTCGTTTCTCAAAGTTAATTGTTTTCAGATTCCAAGTAATATACTTAAAGATGCTGAAAATCATCTCTGTTCCCATTCATCCACTGACAAAAACTTCCAAATGGAGAGATCTACACAAGATACTGGCTCTGCTGGAGCATGGAAAAGCAGGCTCTGTAATGTGTATGTACCCTGTTTCATTTTTAACAGTAATATTTCCAATCATAGAACATTAGAACTGGAAGGGTCCTCGAGAGGTCATTGAGTCCAATCCCCTGCCGTCATGGCAGGACCAAGCACCACCTAGATCATCCCTGATAGATATCCATCTAACCTGCACTTAAATATTTCCAGAGATGGAGATTTCACAACCTTCCTAGGCAATTTATTCCAGTATTTAACCACCCTGAAAGCTGGGAAGTTTTTCCTAATGTCCAACCTAAACCTCATCTGCTGCAGTTTAAGCCCATTGCTTCTTGTCCTATCCTCAGAGGCCAAAGAGAACAATTTTTCTCTTGTAACACTCTTTTAGGTACTTAAAAACTGCTATGTCCCCTCTCAGTCTTCTCTTTTCTAAACTAAAGAAGCTCAATTCTTTCAGTCTTCTCTCATAGGTAATGTTCTCTAGACCTTTTAATCATTCTTGTTGCTCTTCTCTGGACCTTCTCCAATTTCTCCACATCTTTCTTGAAATGTGGTGCCCAGAAATGGACACAATACTCCAACTGAGGCCTAATCAGCGCAGAGTAGAGCAGAAAAATGACTTCTCATGTCTTGCTCACAACATTCCTTTTAATGCATCCCAGAATCATGTTTGGTTTTTTGCAACAGCATCACACTGTTGACTCATATTTAGCTTGTGGTCCACTATGACTCTTAGATCCCTTTCTGCCATACTCCTTCCTAGACAGTTGCTTCCCATTCTGTATGTGTGAAACTGATTGTTCCTTCCTAAGGGGAGCACTTTGCATTTGTGCTTATTAAACTTCATCCTATTTACCTCAGACCATTTCTCCAGTTTGTCCAGATCATTTTGAATTATGACCCTATCCTCCAAAGTACTTGCAACCCCTCCCAGCGTGGTATCATCTGCAAACAATGCAAAGTACTGTCTGATCCATCTGGCTGGAGCATCAGTAGAGGTTAGAGGAAGCTTAAAGACCAAATACCTGCACCTGAAACTTCCGTATTGCATAAAGATAACTATGTTACACGAAAATCAGCTAGTAGAGCAGCATTAGTTGACAGTTCAATTGAAAACTTACTCCTGAGTGAAATAAACACAGAAACTAATACATGGAAAAAACTCCATGAGTGCATATTAAATGTTATTCTTTTTCTTTCTGAAAGGGATTAGCTTTGTTTGGTTCCAGTCAATGTATGGGTGACCCTACAAAATCAGAAAATGTCTTGATATACTTGAGCTTCTTAGGAAGTATGACACAATTTTATTAGGCCATGTTAAGTGTGTTTGTGAATCACAAGAGAGCAGAAAGTGTATGCAAGCCAATTACCTGTCTACCAAAATATGAAACAAGTTTATTGGGCTCTGTGGGACATTCATGCAAACAACAATTCTTGAAGAGATACAACAGGCAAAGTACCTTTAAATTATTATTGATGCAACTCCTGGCTGTTTTAATAAAGAAGAGATGATCTTGGTTGTTTGATATTAAAATTGCAGGAAGTTCAAAGGTTTTAATTGAAGAATGATTCATTTTGTTTGATAATTTCACAAAGAACTGGAAAAGAAATCGCTGCACATGATTAGAAATTCTGGAAGACTTCAAATTAAATTTTCAAGTCTGCATTGGCCAAGCTTATGACAATGGATCCAATATTGCTGGAAGGTACAACTGAGTACAAGCAGTCCTTCTTGAGCAAAATCCATACTGTATTTTCTCCAGTTGTGGCAACCACACACTAAATCTTGTCAGTGTTGATTGTGCTGAATCATGGAAAGAAGCAATTGCATACTTTGGAACAATACAGCAATTGTACAACCTCTTCAGTAGCAGTCCTTGAAAATGGGAAATTCTGAAGCAGC
>CM057845.1:137417000-137428293 GCA_030068395.1 Apalone spinifera | reverse complement strand
TTTCCTGATTGTTTTCATCAAACCAGTCTTTGTTCTTCTTAGAGGAAAACCCTAAGACATCTTCAGAGGTCTGCAAGATGGTGGTTTTGAGATTTTTCCAAAGAGCATCTGAAGAGTGGTTTGTAGGATAGCTGGGATCCTCAAGCCTCAACTGAAGATTCGCCTGTAATTTAGCTTTCACTTCAATTGATTGGAGTTTACCAAGATGGAACTTCTTCCTTGGGGCGCTTCCCCTCTTTGGCTTGGCTTTGAAATGGAGACGGAGTTTACAGTGCACAAGGTGATGGTCCGTATGACACTCCGCGCTGGGCATTACTCGAGTGAGTAAAACATCTCGAAGAGCTCTCTAACGCACCAAGATGTAGTCTATGAGATGCCAACACTTAGACAGAGGGTGCATCCAGGTTGTCTTCAGACTGTCTTTCTGTTGGAATATGGTATTGGTGATGGCAAGTTGCTGCTCCGCACAGAATTCTAACAGGAGGTGCCCGTTGTCATTACAGTTTCTGACACCATGCTTGCCAAGCACTCCTTTCCAGGCTTTTGAATCTTTACCTACTTGGGCATTGAAGTCACCAAGGACGATGACCTTGTCGTCTATGGAAGCTTTCTGGATGAGGTTGCACAGATCACTATAGAACCTGTCCTTTTCTGCTGGATCCATTTGAAGAGTTGGGGCGTACACGCTAAACAGTGTGGCATGCTGCTTGTTTCTAAGTGGGAGGCGCATGGAGATAATGCGATCTGAGTGGCCCATTGGCAAGTTTGGATGCAATGGAGTTCCTGACCATAAAGCCAATGCCAGAAAGGCGTTTATCAGACTCTGGCTTGCCTGACCAATAGAGGGTGTAACCTGCACCATGTTCTTGAACGCTGCCTTCCTCAGAGAGGCGGACTTCACTAAGAGCAGTGATGTCGACATTCAGTCTTGAAAGTTCGTGGGCAACTAGAGCAGAGTGCCATTCTGAGCCATCACTATCTGCTGTATCAATCATGGTTCTAATGTTCCAGCAAGCAAGCTATCACACCTTGTGAGGCAGGTGTGTACCTTATCTTTCTCTTTGTAGTTCGACCGCTTTTGAAGATGCCCGTTGACCACAGCTAGCCAACTGGGAGAAATGGAAATGAGCTTTGGTTGGGGCACCTTTTCTAGGCCCCTCTCCATCTGGAGCAAGCAGTGCTATCCCTAGAAAAGGCTGCTTGGTCGTTCAGGATACTGCCGAATGATGTTGTCGTTTCCAGGGTCAACATCAGACGACCCTTACACCTGAACTGCCTGCATGCAAGATCGGAACTGCGGCTTCCAGTGTCATTTTCCACCTGCCGTTTCGCCCCTTTCCCATCACTGCAGGGCTTGATGATGTTGTTGTTGTCGCTCGTAGACATGGGCGTGCCCTTCAAACCTGCACAATGGAGTTTTTAGATGGAGTGCAGTGTGCGCAGTACTGGTCCCACCCTTTACACCTGGGGTTCATCTGCCATGGCATAGCAAGCAGGGACAATAACAGCAAGGGTCCCCGGGTCGTAGGTGTTATGTCGGAGTGTCCTTCTCCTAGATGAGTGGCCTGACAGGGCTAACGAGCTCCATCTGCCCAGGTTTGAAATCAGAGTTTTCCTTCTCTTAGGCTGGCTGCCAACCAAGGCTAACGAGCCCAACCTGCCCAATCCATCATATTCCACAACTGTGAGAGAAAATAGACCTGGATGAGATTCCTACTCTAGAGGAGACTGTCAAGGCCATTAAACAGCTGAAAAGTGGCAAGGCAGCAGGAGTCAATGGAATTCCACCAGAGGTTTGGAAGCATGGGGGTCCAGCGCTGCATGCCAAACTCCACGAGCTCTTTGTCTGTTGCTGGGAATAAGGCAAACTACCACAGGACCTCCGTGACTCAGTCATCGTCTCACTGTATAAAAACAAGGGCGATAAGTCAGACTGTTCCAAATACCAGGGGATAACTCTGCTCTCTGTCGCGGGAAAAATTCTTGCAAGAGTACTTCTTAACAGATTGGTGCCCACCATTATAGAAGAACTCCTTCCAGAGATCCAGTGTGGCTTCAGAGCTAACAGGAGCACCATCAATATGGTATTCGTTCTTAGACAGCTACAAGAGAAATGTAGGGAACAGAACAAGGGATTGTACATGACTTTTGTCGACCTCACCAAAGCGTTTGACACTGTGAGCAGAATCATGGAGCGACTATGGTGTCCCCCAAAGTTCCTCAACATGCTCATCCAGCTACATAAAGACCAGCGTGGCCAAGTCAGACATGGCACTGACCTCTCAGAGTCCTTCTCAATACGCAACGGTGTAAAGCAAGGCTGCGTTCTCGCGCCAACTCTCTTCACGGTCTTCTTCAGTATGATGCTCCAAAGAGCCGCAGTAGAACTTGATGATGAAGATGGTGTCTATATCCGATACCGTACTGATGGCAGTCTGTTCAAACTGAGGCAACTAAAGGCCCATACTAAGACAGTGCGGCAACTCATCCGAGAATTACTCTTCGCTGACGATGCTGCCCTTGTTTCTCACACGGTGACAGCACTGCAGTGCATAACATCCTGCTTTGCAGAGGCTGCCGAACTTTTTGGACTAGAAGTCAGCTTGAAGAAAACGGAAGTTCTCTATCAGCCTGCACCTTGGGAAGATTACTGCCCTCCCTGCATTACCATTGGCGAGTCAGAGCTGAAGACAGTTCATCAGTTCAGCTACTTGGGGTGTATCATCTCCTCGGATTCCGAGGTTGATAAAGAGATTGATAACAGATGAGCAAAGGCAAACTGTGCATTCGGTAGACTGGATAAAAGAGTCTGGAACAACAAACATTTGAAGAAAGGTATAAAGATTGGTGTGTACAGAGCCATTGTACTGAGTACCCTCTTGTATGGTTCCGAGTCGTGGGTCACCTACCGGCATCATCTGCGTCTCCTTGAGCGCTTCCATCAATGCTGCCTCTGCACCATCCTTAACATCCACTGGAATGACTTCATCACCAACATTGAAGTCCTCAAACAGGCAGAGGTTACTAGCATCGAGGCCATCCTATTGAGGACACAGCTGCGTTGGGCAGGGCACATCTCCAGGATGGAGGATCATCGCCTGCCCAAGATTGTGCTGTATGACGAACTCGCAACTGGCCACCGCGACAGAGGAGCACGGAAGAAGAGGTACAAGGACTCTCTGAAGAAATCCCTTGGTGTCTGTCATATTGACCACCGCTATTGGTCTGCTTTAGCCTCGGAACAAGAGGCCTGGAGACGCACCATTCACCAGGCTGTCTCCTTCTTCGAGAATACACGTAGGGCTGGTCTTGAGGACAAAAGGACACGGAGGAAGAATCGTGACACTGCTGCACTAAACTCAGAACAGAATTTCCCTTGCTGCCACTGTGACCGAATCTGCCTGTCCCGCATTGGACTCATCAGTCACCAGCGAGCTTGCATCAGACGTGGACCAAACCCCTTCCTAAATCTTCGTTCGCGAAGTTAAGCCATGAGAGAGTGAGAGTACTGAGATTAGCCCCACTGAAGTTAACATGTCTAAAAGTGAGCACATGCCTAACTTTGCAGGATTTGGTGCCCTTTGTGAATTACTTTCAGGTAACTCATGTTGATCCAGTCTTATTTAATTTCCAAAAGTTTGTACAGTTACTCCAGCTCCCCATAGAAATTGATTTCCAAAGTGTGTGACGCATAGCTGCTTCATAAGACTGTGGTGTGTGTTTTAGAGAAGATTAATGCTCTTTATGAAATGAAGTGATTCATTTCACAAAAACACATGGCTTAAATAGAGACCAGGTTGAGAAATGTACCAAGACTGATTTTATTTAAATTGGTGCTTTATTTTCATAAAGAAAATTAATCCTGTATAATGCTAATGTAAATCAACCTAAAGTTCAACCACTTAGCATACATAGCACATGACATTTTCAAATTGTTTTAAAAAACCCACAACTTGTATTTCTTCCCACAAAAGCTGTAAATATCTGAGCATTTGTAAGGTTATATTCACAAGTTCTCCTGTGCAAAAGTGTGATGCAAACTTCATTGCAACTAATACAAAGAGCAATGCTTGTGTTTTATAGCTCCCTGCTTTCAAGCAGCATGATTTCTGCCTTACTCCAGTCCCTTTTCACTATAAGAGCAAATTAGGAGACTCAAAACAAAAATATAAAGAAACTAAAAAGCACCAAAACCCCGCCCTCCAAAAATCAGGAGACCAATTTAGTTTATTCAGACATTTGCCAAACACATTGTAGGGAATTACAGCTCTCACACACACTAATTCTCTCTCTCTTGCTCTCTCTTTTCTTTTTTGTTTTGTTTTTTTGTTGTTGTTTTTTTGTTGGGTTCTTACAGTATTTACTGTTCTGACCCCCTATTTACTGGATCTGGCAGGACAGTTCCTCAGCTCATTGACTATAATAGTAAATTTTAGGGAGCGGATTTTATTGTATTATATTTAGTCTTGAAATGAATCTTCTTTTCTCATCCTACAACCCCACAATAAAAACATTCCATAGATCACCCTCCTCAATCTTTTTTTCCTCCCTAGAATGCTGGCAATAATGAAAAGTTCCACCACCAAAGCTAAACACAAAAAGTTACAATCTTCCAATCTACCTACTCCCTCTCCTCCGCCACTTCTATCAGATGTCTAAAAGTTTGGAGAGATGTATCAATGCAAGGAGACTGAAATTTTATATTTATTAATGCAAGGTAAAAGTAAAAAAAAAAAGTCCAATGATAATTACTTATAACAACAAACAGGAGAGTCAACCAAAGAGGAGAATAATCACAGAAGATTGATTTTGAGTGGGAGAAGGGATGACAGAGAAGATGCATGTAAGAAGTTTGAGTTACATTTAGGCTTCGGTCCCACAAAGACTGAAGTATATGCAAGTATCATTGTCTGATTGGATAGGAGGAGGAAATCAGTAATGTAGACTACATCAGAGATGTTGCAACATGCACTCTGTTTTACTCAGATTTCAGTCTGCAGTGCCCAGGGTCTGAGTGGAGAGTACAAGCATGGAATCTATAGAACCATATAGTATTATAGCAAGAGCAACTCTTTTATATGTAGGTTGCCTAACAAAAAGATTCTTGCAACCTTTTTCTGAGACACACTCAAATTTCTATTATTTTCAGCAGGCCTTCAATATTCAATTGGGGAAAACATCCAAGGCAGTAGAAGTGAATTCTCTTTATCCCATGAAATTCCATTCAGATTTTCTGGAGACAAACAGTTAAAAATGCAGTTGAATGGCTCTTGCTTGTGCTTCTGAGGAAAGTTCCTGCAGCATGCCATAACAGCTAAACAAAGCCAGACCTGTTCTGTTCCCAAAGCAACAATAGGACATGCAGTACTAAAAATGACCAGGAGCTGTGAGAGCTGTTAGAAAAAGTTGGTGGGGTAAGGGAACAGAATCAAACTGGGCTCTTCATCCCCAGGACTAGCACATAGCACCTGTGGCCATGCTCCTCCCGCAGGGAGGCAGACTACAAGGGAGGAATCAGAGTGTGTAACCTTAATTCTGCCTCTTTTTGAATACTTATTACATAGAGTTTAATTGCATGATCACAGGCTATTTTTTCCCTCATTTGGATGATAAGCCTGCTTCATTCAGGGCACAGGGTAAACAAATTAGGTTGTAGAGTCAGCTATAAAACTAGCATTTCCTAAATTTCAAGCAGTTATCTTGCAACCTAAATAATATTCTTTTAGCATAGGGGTGTAAAATAAGCAGGCCGTCAAACACTATGTACTTACATATCTGCAGGTACATCCATTAGCTCCTGTTGGCCCCAGATTACTGTTCCTAGCCAATGGGAGATGCAGGGAGCAGTGTCCCGGTCTGTGCCACTTCCCACAGCTCCCATTGTTCAGGAACAGCAATCTGTAGCCAATGGGAGCTGCAAATGGCCATATCTCAGGACTCAGAAGTAAATAGAGCCCCAACATCCCACAAGGAGCTAACCCTGGTGAACCACATCTGCCTGTGGGCCACTTATTGCCCACCTCTGTTTTAGCATGTTTTTGTATAGTTACATACACTACAATTCTCCCTCCTTGGGGGGAAAAAACCCAACCAGGAAGGAAATTAATGCTTACACCTACCATACCTATCATACTGAAATCCATTGAAAAATACCAATTGCATTTTATAGGAATATTTTTCCCTTATTTCTAACTTTGAAAATCAATTTGTTTTTCTTTAGGAAACAAAGTATGGCAGTTTCTCCACTGGAAAAGAAAAAGGGAGAGGGAAAGAAGTGGGAAAAAAAGGGGAAAGGGGGTGAGAAGGGAAGCTAAAAGAAGGAAATGAGGGTGTATCAGAAGTGTGAAAACCAAAAATGGTCAGTTTTTTATTTATCCAAAAAAAGTTTCAGACAATGAAAATTTTCTATAAATTTTCAAAAAAAAGCCATTTTTGTCAGAAATATTTCTGACAGAAAATTTCCATTCACCTCTTATTATGCAACATCCTGCAACACAACCATTCGGAATGAAGTTTGTTTCATGCCGACTGCAAGGTATGGGCGGAGATTGCCCAGACTGCTTTCTGTTGAGACACTGTGTGTCTTGGCTCTTTGTCTTGGTTATTACTGGTCTATTTTGACACTTTATCAGTTGATGTTGGTCTGAGGTCTTTGAATTTGTTCAGTAAGCTTCTGAATCACTGATGTACCACTAGCAATAGTGTAAGAAGTCCCATCCACTGCACAGTAATTCCTTGCTTCTATTTTTTTCCTATCCAGAACACTAAGTATGCCCAGCTCGATAGTTTATTGAGACACACCCCATATGAAACTCTCCTGATGAAAACAACCGGAGGTGTTTGTTGAGAAGTACACACTGTGTTCTATATTGGAGAAGGGGCAATAGGTCCAAACATTTGCAGGACATGGCGCAAAAATAACATTGAAGGACTTGTACATTTGCTTATTTCCCTAGTGTGAAACTCAGAGTACACGCAACCTACATGCACAATATTATAAATGTCATATATCTATGGTATGGAGCACTAAAGTCAAGAGAGCCACCCATAAAAAGCACTAATTATGGGATCAAAGCCTCAGTTACATCAGGACTGGGAAAGGTGAAAGAAAACTAGGACATTAAATCCAAGGACCCAAGTCTGAAAAGTTTGACTCACCTGACTGGTCCCATCACCTTCAATGAGATGACACACATTTGTAAGGATTACTTACATAAATAAGTCTTAAACAAAGCAGCCCCGCTTCTAGTACAGTATTATGACATATTAGTTTGCACTAATATGGGATTTCATGGCCAGTTTAAGTGAACCATGCTTCCAACCATTGCAGAAACTCCATCCATGGTCTTTATTTCACCCTCAGTGTGGCCATTAGCATGATTCCATGGATGTAAGAAAAGCTGTGCATCAACATCTGCATAAATACACTGGCTTTTAAAGCCCCCTTTTTATCTAAACATAACTGGAAGCAAGTTTAACATTTTGCATCACAAACTCCAGCTCAGTCAGTGTTTACTCCTTGTCATGATTAAAGCTTCCACACAGTCATGACATTCTACTTTAAAAACTCTCTCCACTCAAACTCATCTGAAGAAGTGGGGGTTTTCCCATGAAAGCTCAATATATATAACGTCTCTAAAGTGCCACAAGACTTGGTTTTTTGTTTGGTTTGGTTTTAACCAAAAAAAACCCACCCTTTATGGCACCCTTTATTGCCATAAAGTTGTACAAGCCACTGAAGATAAGTTAGCTATTTATACTTAATCCCTGTACATTTTGTAACTGGAAGTTTAAAAACAAGATATAAAGAAATATAGTGAAGTAGTGTCCGCTTTTGGTTGAGCGCGTGAGGGCCTACACTTGCTCTCTCTGTAGTCCTTCTTGGGCTTAGGTCCTTAATTTGTCCCCTTATCAAAAAGGACTCATCCCTGGTATTGAGCTGTATTACAGAACTCCCCATGGGGGCAGTGTCCTCCCATTCTCTGGCCATTTCAGCTTTCCTCTTTGGGGTGCCCTCGAAGTCCAGGCCACTTCCCCCATGACTATTTGGGGTTTGGAAGCACATGGACACACCCAGAATCCCAGGTCCCAGCCTAGGGACCCTGTATTTAGCAGCTGTCTGCTATGTCCCTTTATCTAAGCCAAGCCACTGTTCTAATTTCCTGGGCCACTTCCTCGCAACCCCATTTTCACCCTTACCACAGCACCTTGTTCTGATGAAGTCCTGGCAATCAATCCAGCCCACCTTCTTACTCTCCCAACTTCTGCCAGCATGGCCCCTGTCCAAGGACCTGTAGCTTCCATGACCATCCACAGTTTACTAGCTCCATCAAGGATTCACTCTGGCCCTGCAGCTCTTCTTATAGAAAGCTTACCTCTTAGTTTAGGGTTTATCTAAAGCTGAAAAACATTCAGTGTAAATACTCATTGGAATTTTGTAAATGAATTCACTTTAGCCATGGAAATGCCCCTTTAAGTCAACATTTTCAAAAGCACTTATTTGATTTGCCATTTCTCAGTGTAGTTAGACTGATTTTCAGACAAAACCAAGCACCCACAGCTCCAACTAAAGTCAATAAGAGTATCAATATGTATGAAAATCATACTCAAGGTGTTAGACTTTCATCATCCAAGCCCTCCAGCTTCCAAAATCTGTGAACAACTTTGAAATTTTTGCCTGTTGTGTTCATGCTCCATTAGAGCTGGCCAAATAAGAGATTTTTGTTTGCAATTTTAAAAAAAAGATAAATGTTTTCTTTCAGGTCAAACATACAGATATCTCCACCAGACTGAAAAAAGTCAGAAACATTTCAACATTCCCAAAAACATTTTGATCTTAGGAGAGGTGGCCTTCAGTTCTAACTAGTTGGTGGACTCACCATGAATTTGCAGATTGACCTATTTGCCTGTTTGGTGTAAAAAGGTGGCCAGTTCTACTCTCCATTTACAAACTGATGGTTGAATTTTACTAGCATAAATGTCCATATAAACCACAGATACAAGTTGCATGCATGCCAATTTGCAAAACTTGAATTTTAAAATTTAAATGCAGGAATCTTTGAGCTGAAATACTTGTGCGCTTGTAAATCAAACTAAAACAATGCAGTTCAATCTCCCTACAGCAGCTAGGTCACATTGAGAGGAATAAGTCTACTAGTTTATGCACCAGGTTCTCTAACTGAAGCAGTATATATTCTAGCCTTTAGACACTCAGGTTTCAGGTCCCCTCTTCACAGATGATGTAATCTGGGGCATCATTTTAAGTACCTCCAGTCAAAGAAGAGAAGCAGCACTACATAACTGATCACAAACTAACCAATGTAATCTCAACAGCCAGCAGCTCTTCAGAAAGCAAATTCTAAAGGGCCTGTGTGAATATTTGCAAAAAAGATTTTTAAATTCAAACAAAAGTGTGTTTGTTCTGAAAGTGCTTGTGTACTTATCCAGCCAGTCAAGGAAAAGTAATGTCATAGGAAACAGCACAGCTAGCCAACCCAGCTGCAATAGCTAACAGCTGTTTAGAATTTAGATGCAGTTTGTAAGCAGAGCTTTGCATCAGTTGACCAGTTCTACCCATAACAGTAGTAATTCATGAAGACAAGAACCTTAAGTAGCTTCAGTTCACTTTTGGGGAAGACAGTGATCTACTCTATAGACCTCAGTGGTATATTCTCATCCAAAGTGTGTGTTTGTGGGCCTAGTGGGATGATGTTGATTTAGGTGAATATGTGAATATGACTTTATCTTCTTGTTATCTTGGCTGGTGAACTGCCATGAATGAGGATTATTCTATCCTTTTTAAAAATTATTTTAATAATTGAATACTTTCAATTGCATAGAGGTATTTTTCATAAGTCCAGACCTGTTTGTCATTCGTACTATAACTACTGTTATTGTTATAGGGGCTAGTATTGGGCTTTGGGACCAGTGGCCCACAGGCAAGAGGCCTGACTCTTGTCCTTCCCTATTAAAAGTAAGAGGGGTTGGGGTGAGCTGATTAAGATACTGCTATTAAAAATCTGTTCAATTATAATGTGCATGTCTACTTACTAAACTCCTTTATTGCATTCATAGCGGGAAAATGTCCTTGAAATTAAAATCAACAATTAAAGAAAAAATAACCCAGACATGTTTGAAGAGGTCCCTGGCACATTGCACTTTGTGCCATCAATTGAATCTATTGATTTCTCAAATCCTATCAACAAGATAAGTTAGGCACTGAGGGGAACACCAGAAGGGTCAGAATTCAGGGTTGGTTTGGACAATCACTCGACAGAAATACAGCAGCAGTTTGTAGGAAGACCTTTTTTTTTTTTTTAACTCTACCTAGGCGATTAAGACTTTTTACATATGTACCATGTCAGAGACTGCAGCATTAAAAGCAGATGGACCAATTCTTGGTGTTCCTAATCTTTTCTCAGGCAAAATTCCTATGGGATACATTGACTATACAAGGTGTTTTGTCTGAAGAAAAAAAGAGCCTCTGTAAAGGATATGGCCCATGCACGGTCTGAGGAATAGTGGAACTCTGGGGAACTCTATTAAATAGTGGAACTCTATTAAAGATAGAGAGCACATTCCACCATGTGAGGATATTAAATATGAAGCAATTACAATAACAAGTCTTTTTGTTTATTTGTATTCCAAGTCACTCTCACACACTAGTTTCAGGAATAAGGTTTCTGGCTCGATTGAGAAACCCAGTGAGATAGTGACACTTGAAACTTACCTTGAGCCATACATAAATCATTGTGTTCACATTAACTTTCATCCGCGTAACCTCACATGTCACTCACCAAAGGTTAGTTTTCCCATTCAGTCTTTACTTACATTCCAGTAACACCTTCAATTCCTGGGCAGATCTTCAAAATACTTTCTGGCTTTTGACTACTTATGCTCATTTATTCCCTTTTTGCATTTCACTTAAATTATACCTTATTATTCATAAGTACAGATACCCGCCTCCTTTCTTTTTCAAAGGAACCCTGATTGAAAGTCCAAGCTTCAAAAATAACTTAATTGTCCAGCTCTAACATTTTCCTTCTTACCGAAGAATCCCTAGTGAGTGATCAAACTAGTACAGATTACAGAATTTAACATTAAATATGGATGGGTTAAAGAAACTGGGATCAAGACAACTTTTTCTCTCATGCCAAGTTATGTCCAGATCAGCAGCATGTACTTTGTTACCTTTTCAGAGGCAAAGGCCACGCAGCCTGCATTCACACAGCAAGGATCACAAAGGAGTGTGGGTGCAAAGACATTTATTTGCTCTCTCCTAGACATGTCTCCT
>CM057845.1:137400151-137416900 GCA_030068395.1 Apalone spinifera | reverse complement strand
GCCTAGGTGTATACATACAAATACTACCCTAATTCTTTTGCACTTCTCAGCAGCCCATGCATTTAACTGTTTTCAAGCCAGGAGAAGGTTTGATTTTAATTAGGTACTGGCCTTTGGCATGATACATCATGAATGCATTGCAGCTGTATTTAATCAGTATATTTTCCTGTAATGCATTTCTCTCCTCCTCTCTACAAAGAGATTCTCTGCCTTCTCTCTCATATATTAAGTATACTCACTCTTCCCAGACCCATTACCAACGTTCTTTCCTTCCCATAGCAGTTGACCTTTGTTCTTAAGAGAGACACTGAGTGATGGTGGGGCCTGCCAATTGGATATTGTGTCTTTGAGATCTAAATTACCAGTTCATATCGGGCTTAACTCATTAGAAATGAAAAACCATCACAATGTGACATCTGTTCGGTGGCCTTTGTGAAATGAGTTAGATGTCAGCGTCCAATTGCTGGTAGGCACATTATAAAATCTGCCATCACATATGGCCAATTTTGTAGTTCTGGTAAAGAGGACAAGATTTTGAGTGAACTTGGGGACTGGGATTTGAATGAACATGAAGGTGAATTGTTCCAGATAGAGGCACTTGTACGGCCACTGCCTGTTTTCTGTGAGGGGGAAAAAAACTACTCCCTTTTCCAAAGATTATCTACTTATTTTCAATAGCACTATGTTCACTCTTGGCTGGGTCAGATGCCAGCACAACAAGAATGTCAATCCTCAACACCTCATGAGAGGATTTTTCCCCCTGGCCAACAAATTCCAAAGGAATGAAAGAGTAAATGCCATGCTCCTTATGATACATTAGCAAAGCAGAGGGAAGAGCTTCAAGAGCCATGCTAAGAATAAGCCAATTAACACTAAGCCTATCCAATACTCTGTTGTAACTGTATTTATCTGGGCTGATCATATTAAATTATAATAATTCCTCACAGCTCTGCAGGTGTTCCTCAAAGACAACAAACCTGAGCACACTTGCTCTGGTTTTATACTGGTATAAAAAGATTGATTTCTGTGGGGTTGCTCCTGATTTACATCAGGGCAAGCAAGACCAAAATGAGGTCCAGTGTGAAAAGTAATTGCCTCTGGCTTGAAAGGTGATTTGTTATCACCAGATCTGATTCAATAGTCTTTTAGCAAGTGGCAGCTCTTTCCATTGCTCTTCTCTCACATCTTGAAGAAATATGGAGGTTGCTTCCTGTTAAGCTTAAAAATTAAGTACAATCAGCATTTACTTGCCAGCCTGAAATCATCATCTAGTCACAATCCCCTCCCTTGATGCAACATTTAGTTTCTCAAAACAGCAATATGAAGGCTGTGTCTTCAAGCCAAAAAATGAAAATAAGCTCATATGAATATTATGGCTGCTTGGATACTTTATCTCCCATCCCACCTTTGTTTTACCTGCACTTCTTGTTTAGTAATTAAACCTGGGTTTGTTTATTAGTGCTCATTCTCTTCTCATTGACTCTTCAAGGCTCACTTGTATAATCTCCCCAATGTTTGGTTCTGTCCACCTTTCTATTTGCTGAACTTCTCCCAGCCTGGTGACATAAATAGGTTAGTGTTAGGAGCAAGGGCATATGCCCAGACACCCACATCAAGAACAGGTTTGAAGGAGCTATGCAGAGAGGAGAGGGCAGAAAGATGCTTGGTTGGTTAAGTTTTGTGAAGTTCAAAAAGCCTAAGAACCTAGCACTGATCTACATTTAGCTGGAAGAGTCACTGCCTGATGACTGCCATTTTCCACTATTGTCACAGAAACAACAGCACAGACCACCAGACACTGCTCTCTGCCTTCCTGATGGTCCACAGAACCCTGGCTGCAGAAGGAACAAACACTTATAGAATCACAGAAAACCAGAACTGGAAGGGACTTCAGGAGGTCATCAAGTCCAGTCCCCTGCCCTCGTGGCAGGACCAAGTACCATTTAGATGATTCCTGATAGATGTCTATCTAATCTGCTCTTAAATATCTCCAGTGACAGAGAGTCTACAACATCCCTGGACGATTTAGTCCAGTGTTTAACTATCCTAACAATTAGGAAGTTTTTCCTAATGACCAACCTTGAGGAAAACAAAAGGAAACCATGGTTACAGGTAAACTCAATGGTACCCCTACATACAACTGACCAGTTTCTTTGTTTTAGTAGTCAATATTTACCATCTTTGGGATCTGCAACAATACCAATGGGGTCTTCCTACAGGTGGGAGACACTGTGGATTGCAGCTCAGCAATGATTATGAAATACTAAAGTTTTAGTGGCACTTGCTGTAGAGGGGTTAAAAACAAAACAAGTTCACAAGATTCTGAAAATCTCATCAATGCATCCAAAACCTGGAGGGTGGGGTTTGGGAGTGGAATGGAGGAGGAAGAGAATTTAATTTTGAGAAGCTTAGGAGTGCATAAGATTTGCATACATCATGCAGCCCAAAATCTCAGGAGTAAAAATGCCAGACAGACACATTCCTCCCCACAAACAGGTTAGCATCAGATACAGACTGTTAGGAATCTAAAGTTGAGGTTCAGGGCACAGAGGATCTTCTGAGGAGGAGCAAATTGATATTTGAGTCAAGAAAATGGAAAGACTGGGTCAGGTAGAAGAATATGACTGTGTTGACAGAGGCATGGAGAACGATGGGAAGTCTATATGCAGATGGGGAAAAGATCTTTACAAAGTTCAGATATAGACTATTACCTGAACGGCTGCACCTATGGGTTTCACACATCCCTAGTTATTTCTATGCTGACGTAATTCACAAATTAAACTTTTATTAACAGCATTCAGAACTTTCTATTTTTGCACATTACAGGCACATCAGGTTTTCCATAACTGTCATATAAAGAAATTTCAGTCCTGAAGCAAAGTGGGAGAAAAAAAAACCCCTGTTCACTGTCTGTAGATATATAATGCATGATGGCTGAGCTCTGTTATGACATTTATCTTCGAATTCTGATGACATGAACAAACCATCTGAGCTTTACTCCTGTGGAATTTTAAGGTCACTATATTTCCACTTAGATAAAGATACAGGCTTCCTAAGGATAGATGAATTAGGTTTGAATTAACAGCCCAAGAAGACCTCCTCCTTTTGACCTTGAAGGGGGTATGGACAGCTGTCATATTATGATGGAATATACAGTATCCAAAATGTATCACATAAAATGCATGCTTTACAAAATAAAAATGGCTGTTTTTGAGATATAAATAATATCCAGCTGTAGAACCCAGAAATACACCCATCACTCAAGGTTTTTCGTATAATACCCAAAGCCCTTCAAGACAGAAATTATTTATATGGGCTGGAGAAGATATTTTATATAGGTGTAGAAGATGCAAATATCTAGTTAACAGTATATACCCTCCTGTGCAACACTACAGCATTTCACTAGGGATTGGTTTTTACTAGTTATAAGGAAATAATTTCTGAATATCATACACTGGAATATTAAAAGGCTAAAACCTTGGTGTTATGTATTCATTCACCAGGGCTTCATAATCCTATCGGCTGTGTCTAGACTGGCCAGTTTTTCCGGAGAATCAGCCACTTTTCCGGAAAAACTTGCCAGCTGTCTACACTGGCCGCTTGAATTTCCACAAAAGCACTGACTTCCTACTGTAAGAAATCAGTGCTTCTTGTGGAAATACTATGCTGCTCCCGTTCGGGCAAAAGTCCCTTTTGGCGCAAAGCTTTTGCGCAAAAGGGCCAGTGTAGACAGCTCAGATTTGTTTTCCGCAAAAAAGCCCCGATCGCGAAAATGGAGATCGGGGCTTTTTTGCGGAAAAGCGCGTCTAGATTAGCATGGACGCTTTTCCGCAAAAAGTGCTTTTGCGGAAAAGCGTCTGAGCCAATCTAGACACTCTCTTCCGAAAATGCTTTTAACGGAAAACTTTTCGTTAAAAGCATTTCCAGAAAATCATGCCAATCTAGATGCAGCCATACAGTTTATTCAGACTCCTGACCACTGACAGACAGCATATAATGTTTTATGCCTCAAAGCCCATTTTGTCAAATGTTATAATGCGGGTTTCACAAAGGCTACGGGTAATGTATTTCTTTTGTTAAACAGCATTTCTTTGAAAGTACTTTCATCATTTCTCCACTATAGGTTTCTGTATTATTGCTTTTAAAAAACAAATCTTGTTTTCCAGTATGCTATTTTAAAAGATATTGGGAGTTCTCATTGTTGAGATTTTTGGATTTGTATCCTTTTTATGGTAGGATTTTCCCCTCTAGAGTTGATGATTAAACTTTAGCACTTAGATGAAAAAATGGAAAATGAATTTTAACTCTATTCAAAGTCAGAAGTGAAAAAACCCACAACATAGAGCACTAACATAGGAATTAAATTGGGAAACTTATTAGAAATAATTATCACCCTACAATCGAACTCCAAAACCAAGGTAGCTGAGAAAATCTTCATTGGTTATATGTGGTTCAAGCTTAGAAAGTAGAACTGGACAAATAAGTGATATTCATTTAAGAAACTACTTGATCTGAATTCTCTTCTATCTGTAAATTGTTCAAAGTATACAGTATTCAGAATTATTCCCGAATAAGAGTTCCTGTGACCATTAGAAACTCAGGATTTGCCATACTGAAACAGGCTTCAGAGAGTTTTTAATCTGCTTCACCAAAAAACAAGGAGTACAGTGGCATCTTAAAGACTAACAATTTCATTATGATGTAATAAAATTGGACTCCTTATTGAAACAGGCAGTGGTCCATCATGTCTCAGACAGAGGCTAGAACCAGTGCTCCTGAGGTCAGTGCAAGAAACTCGAAAAGAAGACATTTATGTAATAGCCTGCCCGTAAGGGGTCAGTTTCTTCCTACCCCCACTATCTACAGGTTGGCTTGTGCTATTGAGTGTATATATATAATGAAAGTAAGATGGAGAAGGGATCTCTTTCCACTCCCTTGTACTCTCACTGGCTATAAGGAGCAGTTGTTGAGAGACTTTCTACTTCCAGCCCCATCCACCAGCCTCCTCTCTTGCAAAGGCCTGAGGTGATGAGGAGCAGCATTCCTCCTCCCCATACTGCTGTATCCAGGGGAATTTCTTCAACAGTTCCACGGCTCTCTGAGGTTGCCTATTCCTGCCCGGCCTAATCTTTTCGCTCCCAATGACCTATCTGTTTGTTGTGCACCAGATTTCACAAATCAAGAGAGGTCCACCAACTGCTAGGGCTGCCCATCCCCCAGGACTGCCCTGGAGTCTCCTGGAGTTGGCATCCATCACCCAGTGACTACTGAAAGCAATTCTGGAGATTTTACAAAGAGATATTTTAAGAAAATGGCATTACATCATATTATAAAAATCTCCCAGAATAGCTTCATTCAGAGTTGTGAACCATGCCCAACTGGGGAGCAGGTGGAGAAGCAAGTGGCTTTGGGGTGCCATCCATACGGAGACTTCTGGAGTTTCCTGCCAGTTTCCACAAGGAAACAGTGAAGAAGGGAAGAACTAAGAGATACAGGACAACCACTGAACTTCAGAATGGCATTGGGAGCATGGCTCTTCACATCAACACATCCCAATACCATTCTGGCAGAGTTCGCTCTGAGAGTCACTCCCAGAACTGCTTTTTGATAAATTCTGCTACAGTTCCAGCCCTGCACACTATACCTACATTAAGAACCTGACCTTAGTGATCAGGAAGTGCCATTTGCCACATGATGACATCAGGCAGAGCAACTACAAATGAACAACACTGTGAAGAGCTACACACAAATGACATGTGGTTCCCCAGCCCAAGCCTAAGTCTCCATGTTTTTGTGGTACTAAGCAAGCCTGGATGTAATGTTTGCAGAGGGTGGGGCAATGAAGGGAGAAAAGCAAATGGGGGAAAATAGAGTATAACTCTTATAAATAGGCTTGGGAAGACACTATTTTTGATGAATGCTAATAAACACTGACGAGCTAACAAAATTTGTTTCCCATCAATAACATTTGAAATGTACAGGTAGATACAGTTGGAAAAATACCGTGTTGAGATCTTATTATAGTTTGATATAAGACTATTTACTTTGTATGATTTGCCATTGATGCTGAGAATGTGTTATAAAGCTTTAACTTTTTCAAATCTCAACATCAGCAGTCATTAAATAATTATTGTCTGACCGCTCCCATTTTTTCCCCTACAACTATGACATCTTCAATTGTTAACATTCTAAAACAAAATGCATAAAGTGCCATAATTTTTCACAACTGTGAACATTTAAAATTAAAATCATGCTTACAAGACAAACATCGGTATCTGCCAAAATTTAAAAAAAATAAAAATCTTATTCAGCCAAGTCTAGCTCTATACTAGTAAAGATGAAGCAAAACCTAGCAATATTCTGACTGGGATCCAGCTGTCAAAAAATGAGCCATATTGCAACAACTCGATCTGAACACCCCTGTGCTACATAGATCTGACTGGGTGATGAAAAAATATATTCACAGGTAATTTATTTAGCAACTGATGGTGGACACAGCAAAGAATTCATATGATAAATATCAATCCATCTATAAAACTAATCAAGTAATAGAAAAAACATATTCAAAGATAGTTTCATCATTATTAGATTAAAACAGCTATGGCATATTCTCTGTTCCTGAGCAAACTGTTCATTGTTTCCCCATTCTTTTGAATTTTCTGGGTCATGTTGTTTTCTTTTTTAAAACAGAAAAATTGGGGATACAAGGGAACACATTTTCAGTCTTTTCAAACTAAGCCGATAGGAAAAGATTGCAAATAGCTGGTAAATCTTTGCTTAAACGGACTGATGCTAAATCCCAGTAAAACTCAGAGCTGCACAGTTTGAGCACAGTTCCTGAGCATCTGGCAGCAAATATTTTGCTTCTGTCAACTAAGTACGTGTCCCCGCTTTAAAAAAATGCCTCTGAATTCACATTGTTCACAGACTTGCCACGTAGATTCTTGTCAATTCAAGGAAATTTAAGGATTCCTAATGCAGAGGCTTTTGAACTCATGAAACAAGGTGCTGTGTCATTTCCACCATCAGAGGATATTAAAGTCATTCATGTTTTACCATTACACCCCATGAAAATGTAGAAAGCAGCACAAATTTCAAACCGCTAAATGTAATGAAGACCAAACATTCAAATATTTATGCATGGTAGGTTAACAGAGAAGAGCAACATGGCACAGTGGATATTGAGTTAGGCTGTGACCTTGTGTTGAGGTCCGCTGTGACGGATTCTAGCATCAGGCAGGCTTTCATTGACTTCAGCAGGAATCTGCATAAACACAGGGAGTCCAAACTAGCAGTGCAGGGCTTTCTGGTATTTTACATATATGTTTCCTTTTAGCAAATGCAACAACTGAAGATTCATGGACAAAAGATTCCCTCTTTGAAAGAGGAAATTGCAAAATGTCATTTTAACAAGTCTGTCCATTCCTTGGTCTTATTCTGGACTAGCTTCTTTAAATTTATTTCTTGAGCCAGTTGATCTCTCCTCTCCCCCCGCCTCTCCAATTCTTCCCTCTCTCTTCCTAAGAAAAACTTATATTTGCCAATAACTGATTTCTTTTATGGAGGGAAGAGGAAAGGGTCGGAAACTTGAAATTTTCAGTTGAGCAAACATTTTTTTTTAATATTGGGAGGTTGATTTGCTATAAACTTTTTTTTAAAGCCAGATATTTTCTAATCAAATGTGTGTTCTGTCAAAAAATAATTTTCCATGGAAAAAAGTTTCAACTAAGTTTTCCAATGCTTAGACTGGTTCCATACTAGAAATATTTTTCAGTCTAACCATGTTGGTTACCAGTGTAATTTTCTGGGAATTTCTATGCCAGCAAAAAACCCTAGTGTATGTGCAGCTATACAAATTGCTATTATTTTTAAACTGAATTAATCTGTTATGAATTCAGTGAGAGACCATAAGACTAGATACCATATATATAAATAAAATCCCACTAACACTTCTCTTGGATGCAGTTTCAAATGTAACAGAAATAAAAAGTTAATTCAAAATACAACAAAGGGAATTTACTGCTTGCCAAAA
This sequence comes from Apalone spinifera, assembly GCA_030068395.1. Taxonomy (NCBI): domain Eukaryota; kingdom Metazoa; phylum Chordata; order Testudines; family Trionychidae; genus Apalone; species Apalone spinifera. Next base: position 137,408,868 of record CM057845.1, on the reverse strand, counting down.
GGATGTAGATTGACAGCTCTGGATATCACAGGAGTATGTTTATCCCCTTGAACAGATGTACCATAGGCAACAGCAGTTCAAGCTCTCTCACACTGACTCACCACTCTTAAAACTAGCTCTGGAGGGGCTGTTTGTAGCAATGAGACCATCTCATTGAGTATGCTAGAAATTCATGCCACCTTACTACTCCCAACATTGAAAAAGCAGCACAACCCTGTGGTGCAGATATACTTATATCAATAGAGTTTACACCTCTATGTGAAGGGGAACAAGCACTATGAGTATGTAATAAGCAAATAGTTTCCTTGCAACTTGTTTCAGTCATCCCAGGCCTGGAGCCCTTTCCAGACTGATCTGGCTCACAAACCCCATTTTAAATTGGTATTGCTTGGACTTCTCTCTCCCATCAACCTTCCTTTCTCAACCAAAGTGCCTGCAGAACTACTCCTCCCACACAACCTCCCCCAGCCATCCTTGCCAGGACTAGTAATAACCTAACTACCTGCTGGTGTCTCTCATTAGGTTCAATTAACCCCTTCACATGAGGAGGCTGCTGGGAACTTGGCTCTGCTCTCTCTAAAAGGGACTAAACACCCCATGACAAGATATAAAGGTGCCTTTCCACCCATAAAATTCTGTTCACATTAAGGAAGTTCCAGGTACCTATGTCAGTTCACACACACACACACACACACACACACACACACACACACACACACACCTAAGAAAAATATTTATTCCAAGGTGGGCGGGAGAGGGTAGGGAAGAGCCCTGTGTGTTGATTAAGTCTTCATCTCAGGGCCATTCAGTCCCAGGTCTCTTTACTAAGACTGCCAAACAGGTCTGAGGATATGTCTTCAGTGGGAAAGGGGGAGTGTGTTCTTAACTCAAGTTAGCCAACCCACATTCGTTATCTTGGAGTTGAAAGAGCAGTAAACAGAGTAAGTTGGCCTTTAAGTTAGGTTAGCAGTTCAAGTTCAACCCCAGTCTTCCCTGTAGAGTTAATATTTAGAAGCAGAGTTGCTGTATCTTCTTTTTCAACCAAAGTTAACTAATCCAATATAAACACTTTTTTTCCCCATCAGTGAAGACATGTCTGTCAACTTTGGTTTTTAGCCTATGAACACAAGCTTTGTGGGCAGAACAAAAAAGTAGAAATTCTCAGGACCCGTGTTCAGCCTCTATTACACTAAGACTTTCAGTAGTAGCAAGGGCTGACTCCTGTAGTGTTCTGAACTTTCTGAGCCACTGTTTAGGATGACCACTAGTCACAGCATCTCTGCAACGCTACATTTCCCAAGATGATACAGAAAGTTGAGCCCAGTCCTGAAAGGCTGTTAAGAAGATAGTTCTTGAGTCAGGAAACCCAGCATTGTCTGAATTCATTGTAGGATGATATTAAGTTTCCAGCTCTTCTATTTCCCATTGTAGGCAGGAACAACAAGGTGACAGTACGTGTGATGTGTCTGGTTTGATCATTATGTGCGGCATTAAGAACTGAACCAAGACCAAGCTTGTTTCATAAAGGCCAAGCAGCCAATGTGATTCAGTTTCAGTATAACCCATAAGCTACCAGCTCCAATTCTTTGTGCACAGTAGATGCTCTCCAGTTCACTGCTGACAAGGGATGGTTTGGGTGAATCTACACAATATCAAGTCCTAAGATAGAAAACCCATATTTTTTTCCAATAAACAAAAATGGTCCAGAGTACATTAAGGGCAATAAAAACAGCATTCCCCCAAAACATTGCAGATACATCTTCAGGATCTCTTTTCATCTATTTTCCCCACTCATACAATGCACAGATGAAAGCTAAAAAGGCAGCACTGAACCATGTATACCACTGTTTTATTGGCACCTCCTCTTCAGAGCTCTTCTTAGAAAGCACATCAATTCAGGTTTAACAATGCAACAAAGACTTGCAAAATATCCTTTTCTGCAGGTTTCTACCAGAAGACCCAAGAAGCAGTGAAGCCAAACGTATGCTAGAAGGACAGAAAAGAAGCGCCTAGCCAAAGATATTAAAGATACAGGTAAGCTAGCCCCTTCTCTCAAGAGAAGCCTGAAATGCTTCTCTCATGTCGTGAGCTCTGTACAAATACCCTGCTAAAATCCGTTCTATATTCAACAGGTGTATTAATCACAGCTTCAGTGGTGATTATACACTGTTTCTCTCAGAAAGGGGAAAGGACTTTTTTTTTCCTGTTTTCTTTTCATCAAGTAGATGCTGTCAACTTTGCCACTGTTCATTATGACACATGAAATGTTATTGTACCTGCTGAGCAGCTGCAAATATCTTCCAAAAAGTTAAGGGGTGAGGGAGAGGAGGGGAAGAGACTAACTGCAAATTTTAAAAAAGGAGAGAATTTGAAATTCAATCGTTGTGCTTTTCAAATTGCTTTGGCACTGTTGCTGCAGCACAGAGAGGTTTTTCCAGTGGGAACATGCCCACCATTTGCACAAAGCACTTAAAAGCTTTCTAAATGTTATATCATCAGCTCTGTGAAGCTGGGGATATATTTACAGAAGCCACAGTAGTCACAAAGTAAAAAAATATATATATTTTATCTTTCTCTCTCTCTGTGTCTCCATGTAATGCCAGTGTTTGGATGGCTGTAGTTTCCAGAAGCTCTGATGTTTGCTCGCTTGATGTGCAAATGAATTTTGTTTTGCTGATAAGAGATGGTCATCTAGGGTATCTTTCCATTTACAACCTAATGCCTCATTGAACCTGCTGGAGGGGGGGAAATACCACTATTAATGGGGATCTACTCCTTACCACAGCTTTCAGCCATAACCTTACAATATGCTATGATGAGCTAATAAAATACTGTACAGAAATAAGAGAAAATGCATTTTAAATTGAGTGGTAATTATCTGGTAATATCCTCTTTGGCTTTTTTCAATCATTGTTCCTTTCCAGCCTGCCACTGTTAAGAGTTTGTCTATTAAAATTCAAATTAGGCAACAAAGTGAAAATGGTCATAAAAATGTACTTTTTGTTACATATATAGTTTTTCTGCATTGTTGAATCTATATGCAGCATCCATTGTAAATGTGCTTATGGTCCTCCACTTCATTAATGGGATTGGTGCACATCACTCTTTGAAAGTCTCAGAGGGGTAGCTGTGTTAGTCTGTAACTTTAAGACAACCAGTAGTCCTGTGGCACATTAGAGACTAACAAAAATATATATAGTATGAGATTTTGTGGGCAAAACACACTTCTTCAGATGAGCTTCTCATATCAAGTGAGTTTTGCCCATTAAAAAAGCTCATGATACAATATCTGTTAGTCTCCAAGGCCATGTATACACTACAGAGAAGATCAAAGTAGCCACAGTCAATCTTCCAGGGGCTGGATTAGTGGTTCTAATGAAGACATGCTACTTCGAACTGAGAGGGGCACCTTGGTCAATACCTGTAGTCCTCCTTCCATGAAGAGTAAGGGAAGTTGAAGGGCGAGCGTTCTTCCTTCAACTTCCTGCAGTGTGGACAGTGCCAAAAATGTGAGTTAAGATACTTTGATTTAAGCTACACAATTAATACAGCTGAAGTTGCGTATCTTAATTCTAGTGTATCCCCTAGGGGAGACCAGGCCTACGGTGCCACAAGACTACTGGTTGTTTTTCTAGTTCTTTGAAGTGAGTTACCCAGTATCTCTCCTCATCACCACATCGAACAAAGCAGAGGTGGAGGGAATTTAATTATGAGGCTAAACTTCTTGAAAGCAGCTTTGGGCTGTTTTTAAAATTTCAGAAACCCAGAAAAGAGGACAGAGTACAACAGAGCTGCCATAATCCCCACACTTGGCTTGGTTGTGGAAGCTTCACTAAGTTGTGTAGGAAAAAATGTGAAGTCTCAAGGCTTTGGGCCATGTTGTTTTGAGAATTCCAGCTGAGCACTGATATGCTAGGCATTCTGAATTTATGGGGATGGCCATATAGCTTCCTCTATCGGCCCTTTGACACCCCATCTACAAATAATTACCCATGGATTATTCACAGATCCATGTACTGGCTGGAGGCAAGGAAATATCTAGGCTGACACTGGATGAAGAAGGGGGGGGGGGGGGAAGGGAAATACATGGGTAAAACAACATAGAAGGATGAAGAAAAAAAGACTTTGGACAGCAGCCAATTCCCCAAGCCTAGTTACTAATGGCATTCTTTATGCTTCCTAAATAAGCATTTCTATTTTTTAATGGGTCACATCATTAAACTTAAAAGATAGCTGAGGCTTAGCTCATTTTCTACTGCTTTTGGGCAGACTATCATGAAAGAAAAAAGCCCTAGGTAAAGTGGCAGGAGAGAGATACTGTTTGTATCCTGAGTCTCCAATTAAATATATAGGAATGCGCATATCGTTAAGTATTTTCCGCACACTCTTTCCTATCATCAGATGTATAAACCTGTTCAGGTGATATTTTCATATTAGCCTTTTTAGACCCAAACAGTCTACTGTATGTAGATCAGATACTCTTCAAACAATTGGTTTCATAGCACCACTATCTTTGAACCTTATAAAAATATAAACTCATTGGCACTAATGTTGCACTTCATGCTACTAAGCCAGCAACTAGTTTTGGTTTAATACTGATCAAACTCAGACCCAAACTCTTTTCCATTTTTGCATTAAAAAGGGCTCATATTTCCAGGGAGGTAAGTCAGGCCAGGGCAAGCTAAACAGTCCTTGTTAGATGCAAATTCTTGATCCAGAAACTCTCAAAAATATTCTTTCCTTGTATCATATCATGGTTGGCTTTTGGTGACAGGATTTGAAAATAACAAGTGGTGCACTAGGTAGCAGTGAGCTTTTTCCTGAGGTGTTTTTATTTGGTACAGCTAAAGAAAGAAAGGGGAAAATGGACCTAAACCATCTTTCCACACACACCCCATCTTAGATCAGCAAGAAGCTGATTTAGAGCAGTCTCAGGCCTGTGTTAAGTTAAACTAGCTTTAGTCAGCTGCCGTGCCATCTGACAATCTGGTGAAGAGCAAGGTGCTCTGCCCCATATGGGCATGCCCTATTCCCGGCTCTCCTGGGCCCCAACATGCCCCTATGAAGAGGTGACGGAGGGGTGGGATAGCACTATTTTCCCTATCTTCACAATGCCCTGGTGTCAGAAGAAATCTGTCACTGTCCCATGAGTACAGCTTTCCGGTTGCTTTGCATAGCAGCGCAAAGCAGACACAGAAGATAGTGAAAAGTGTGTCCCTTGTTCCACTGAGATAGAAAATCCGGCACTTAAACATTACAGACAGAGACAAATATCAACATCGGGTCATCTAAGTCCATTCTTCTGCCAGGTGCAACATTTTTTTTCTCCCTTCTGCTGTATTCTTGGGTGTTTTGTTTACTCTAATTTTCAAACATGCAAAAATTGGAGATTTTCCCCTACTTTGGAAGACTAGCCCATCATCTAAGAGTACTAGACTGCCAGATATTGTCATGCTTTATTGAAGACTCATGGACAGCCCTACATTTTAGGTATATAGTCCTGCAGCCTAGCAGAAAATATGCAAAAACAACATTATGCAGTTCTATAATTGGAAAACTTTGCCCTCAAGTCCAACAGACAAATTCTGCAATGAAGTAAGAGGGATGAAATATGATTTATTTCTTCCAGAGCCAGAGAGAATCCCTGTCTCTCACCCAGCCGGAAATAAATGTTCAGTACACCATGCCACTCAAAAAAAAATTAAATTGCACAGTGCATCTATCTTTAGATTCATCAGCAAGCACACTTTGAGCTTGGCCATCTTATTTTTAAATCTGAAGGTTTACCCTTTTTTCCACATGATTTAGGGAGAAAAAAAAGTGCTGTTATGAGAGGTAATAGCTGATAGAGATAGACTAGTCAGGGGAGGATATTACTTTTAACTACACCCACAACCCATAGGAAAAAATGTGAAAGCTGTTTCCATCTGGCAGGGTCCTCATCAATCTGCTTTTAACTTGGTTTATAATTAGCCCTAGACAGATTTCTCAAATTAGGCACAAATTTTACTCCTACTAGCCTTGAGAACTGAAGTGAGATGTGAAGGACATGGGAACTACATACTGTACTGCTATCTGAACCAGTAAAACTAGACCTTGATCAAAGCTGAACTGTAAATTGCAAAAGCTCTCTCAACATGTGTTCAGTGATTGAATCAGCCTGCAAACTAAGGATAAAGACTTGCATTATGAGTCACATTTTGGCCGCATGAAGTTCATTGGCACACAACAGAAAAAGATGCCTGCAAAGAGAGGAAGATGGGACAGACATGTTACCCCCTGATTTTGGCTCCCAGAAAGCCCCCAGAATTTTCACTTAGAATAGTATTTAGGTACCTATCTGCAGACATGCTTCTTGTGGGACTTCCAAAACTCTAAGCTGGTAGGTGCCCAATGCCCACTGAATGCTTTAGACCCTCCATTAAAGCAACAGAGAAACATCAGAGGTTAGATGTAGAACTCTGGGATATTGTTTTCATACTTGCTTCAAAAGGAAGTACAAGAGACATGAAACGTGAGCAATTATGGGATAACTTTGGGAAGAAACAAAACATGTTGCTTACTGCTACCTCAGTGAAAAGGGGAAGGGGACAGAGAGGAAGAAGAATTGGCTCTCTAACTCCGGTCATCTGAAGAAGTGGGCTGGGCCCACGAAAGCTCATAATACCATCTACATGTTTTGTTAGTCTATAAGGGTATGTCTAGACTACATAGTTTTGTCGACAAAACTGGGCTTTTGTCGACAAAACAAAACCTGTGTCCACACTACTGTTGCGTTCTGTCGACAGTAAGTAGACAGAACGCGTCAGTTTTGTCGACACCGGAAAACCTCATTTTACGAGGCATAACGCCTCTGTCGACAGAAAGCATAGTCTGGATGCGGGGGTTTCTTTTGTCGACAGAGAAAGACCTTCAGGGGAAGCCCCCTGCTGGACAGTCTTTCTTTAGGGAAAACCTCTTGTTGCTGTCTGTAGCCATGTTTTAAAGGCACAGACACCTCTGCTAGGCATTCAGACAGGAAGATGGCCACAGAGCAAGCCTGTGACCACACTGCTCTCCCTGCTTCACTGTTATGGTGCCATGTCTGGAGCTGCAGAGCCACGAGGCCCTCAGGGACATTCCAGGGAGCCAGCCCAAGTGTCTGCAGCAGAAAAAAAAAGAGCCCCAGCCTGGTCAGGGCCAGACGTCCTGACATTGTTAGAAATGTGGGGGGAGGAGGAAGCACTCAATGCCAGCATCTACAACTGGATGGCCCAGGGGCTGGCTGATAAAGGGCATCACCCCAGGACCCTGCAACAGGTACGGGCCAAAGTAAAAGAACTGTGCCAGGGGTACACGAAGGCCCGAGAGCAATGCTCCTCATCAGGTGCAGCCCCGGTGCACTGTGCCTACTACAGTGAACTTGACTACATCCTCGGAGGCCGGGATCCGATGTCTGCACCAGTGTTCGTCCAGACTGGGTTGCCCACACCAGTGCAGCAGGGACAGCAGGAGGTCCCCCAGGAAGATGTGGAGGAGGAGGAGGAGGAGCAGCAGACACAGGAGACCATGATCCTGACCCTGCAGCCTGTCCCGGACACCGAGGCATTGGAGGGCCTACAATGACCTCCTGCGGAGACATCATGGAGAAGATGGAGGGGACCATGGCAAAAATCCAAGAGACTATGGCAGAGAGAACCCGGGAGGAGGCGCACTGGCATGATTGCCTGCTCACCGAGTTCCTCCCGCAGTGGAGTGCCATGTGCACCACTGTCCGGGAGGCTCTGGCTATGCCAGGTCCTCTCCCCCTAGGGACTCCTCCTGTCCATCCAGCTCCTGCCCCAACTTCCTTTCCCTCAGCCCCTGCCATCCCTTCCTCTCCCTCAGCCCCTGCCATCCCTCCTGCCCTGCTACCCCACTCCCTCCCTGCTAGAGCAGAGCCCTCTGGAGCCCCAACTCGAGCCCGAGGATGTCAGGGTCCATGGACATGAGGAGGTGGCAAAGTCTTTTGGCCCAGGCGATATCACCAGGACCCTTAAACTGTCTGCCCTTCCTCCTTCCCATCCCTCCCTCCCTCCAGGTTGACATTCCCTCCTTCCACCCCAGTTAAAATTCAGGGTAAAAGTTCAACACAAAGTTTATTTTGTAACAGTTGTTTAACAATTCTATTTTTATAACAGTTCAACATTCTATCGTTACTACTTAATAAACATTATATTTCTCATCTTTAACATGGTGTGTGTGTCTTAACTGTTTGCAGGCTGATGCAGGGATAGATTGTGGGAGGGAAGGTTTTGGGATAGGAGGGCCCAGGCCCACAGGCCCCATTGGGGAGACCTTGGGGAGTCATTGGGCTCCAGGTGAAAAGCTCTCATGCAGAGCCTCCCGGATGCAAACCCCCACCTGATGGGCTTGGTGAACGGCAGCTGTCTGAGGCTGCGCAAACCAGCTCCCCTCCACTTCAGCCATTGGCCCCCAACCTGGGAGAAAGGCCTCCCCTTTGCTCTCCACCAGGTTGTGGAGGGTGCAACATGCTGCCACCACCTCTGGGATACTGTGTTCCCCCATGTCAAGGTGAGATAGCAGGCACCTAAACCTTCCCTTCAGCCAGCCAAATGTGCATTCCACCTGTAAACATGCGCGTGTCAGGTGCACATTAAACACTTCCCCCAGTGAACCAGGGATAACTAGTGGTGTCCCCCAAGGGTCAGTCCTAGGACCAATATTGTTCAACTTAT
>CM057845.1:137383171-137393785 GCA_030068395.1 Apalone spinifera | reverse complement strand
GATAGATTTACTGTGGTCTCATACAAAATGAAGTGCAAATCTGAAAAAAAAATCAGAATCTCTGGACAGATGTAAAAAGAGTTTGGCAGTAAAAGCTATCAACATTAAAATACTAGTTCTAATTTACTTTACATCATGCATTTTAAATTTATTGACTTCAGGCCATATGTTTCTGTGGTGTTTGGCTGTACATTAATGAATCAGTTGACAACAAACAGTTATATTTGCATTAATTTGGAAAGGTGAAGTTGGGGGAGCTTAGCTAATGGAAGAAAATGCTGCAGGATTCACCACAATAAAAGAAAAAAAATCCCACCATATGTTTCAAACAATGGCAAAAGGCCTTACGTAGCAGCAATGACTACACCACTAATTAAATGATAAAACCTTGTTTTCAAGGGTCAAGTACTTAATTTTTAAAATCTCAATTTAGAATTAAAACTGGTACAGCTCCTTTTGTTTCAATTTACAACAGCTGGAAATCTGGTTTACGAGATCCAAGATATTTTTAGATTGCAGAGTATGCAAAAGAATAGAATTTACCAATGTAATATAACAACTGCATGATAATGGTTTTAGGGCCAGATTCACCATTGCCTTCCTTCTAATGTAGTCATTCACACCAGCACAAAGCCATTGTAATTCACTACTTCTCTTTGTGATTTGGAGGAACAAACAACTACACAAAACATACTGGACAATTAAGTAGATCTTGGATGTTTTGAAATGTGAAATGTTGCCTGATAAGTGGACTGGTAAATTTGGGATTGTCTTAAATTCTGTGGTTTTAGTGGCCACGTGGATAGCCAGGCCTGCCTGCATAGGGGGCAACTGCCCTGGGGCCCGAAAATTCAAAAGGGGCCCAAAGTTCCCGGATGACGACGATGCTACTGTGGCAGCAGCGATAGCTGGAATGCTGCTTCACATGGCTCTGAGAGGGGCGGGAGGGTGCAGTGGTCTGGGCAGCATTAAGAGCTGACTGCCCTCAGTCCTCCCCGTTCCACCTGAGGCCATGCCCTTTCTGGGGCATGGAGGTGGGTCTGCCCCCCGCCCACATACACACCTTGCCCCAGGGCCCCCAGTGGCTCTCAGCCCTGCTGTGTATACCAAGCTGAACAGACCCAAAAGTTGGTGTGTAAACTTTGCGGAAAAGCATGCGCTGGATGCAAAAAACAACCAGCATACTAAGCCCCAGGGAAGGGCTGGCTAATCTTGCCACCTCTTCTTAACTAATGCAGCAAGCAACTTCCAAAGGGATCTGCATGTAGCCCTCTAGAAGTAGCTGTGATGCTTGGGAAGCAAGAAAAATTGGAATGATATTGGTGTGTCCACCAGATAAATATTACTTTTCTCTGACATAGTGCCGCATTGACATTCTAGGGAAGGATCATCCTTATAAGGGTATGGAAACTAAGGCATCAATAGAGCAAGGTCAATGTTTTTAAGTGTGAAAGCCTAAAATTTGGGTCTTACTCCACTTAAGGGCCTAAATTGAAGTAGCCTGATTTTTAAGAGGTGCTCAAGTCCATGAGAGTTGGGGGTTCTGAAAGTCAGAACACTTCTATTTCAGTGGCTAAATATGGATTTTGGAGTCTAGTATATACATCCATGCTTGCAACACTGGCCTTTGTGACCCTGAGATTGTCAAAAAGCGAGCCTATCGCAGAGTCACAACTAGAATCCAGGAGTTGGTCACTGCCTCCTCTGCTCTTTGCACATAGTCATAGATTGTCTCTAATATCATTGGAACATGCACACTGTTAACTTTTCTATGGCACTTAATCCCAGACTGTAGAAAGTAGTTAGGCATTGCTCGGCTCAACATTGCAAGGCCTAACTGACTTAGGAATCAAGTGTCCCTTTCAGAAGCATTTTAGGAGTAGAATTGGGTGAATGATTGATATTTTTTTTCAGCACAATCACCAAACCAGGCGGGGATTGAGGTGCAGGAGGGGCTCAAGGCAGGGACAGGAGGTTTGAGGTGCAGGTTCCAGCTAGAAGGCACTTTCCTCAAGTAGCTCCCAGTTGGCACTGCAGCAAGGCTAAGGCAAACTTCCTGCCTGCCTTGAATCTGCCCAGCTCCCAGAAGCAGTTGGCATGCCTGGCTCTTAGACGAAGGAGCCAAGGGGCTCTGTACAGTGCAAGCTACCAATGCCCACAGGCACTGCCCCTGCAGCTCCCATTTGCCACTGTCCCCAGCAATGGGAGCTACGGAGCCAGTGCTCAGGATGGGGGCAACACACAGAGCTTCCTTGATTCCCTCTGTGCAATGGAGCCAGATATTCCAGCAACTGCCAGGAGCCAGTTTTGCAATCTCTCAGCACCTTTAAAAATCTGGGGCTTAGATTCTTCCATCCCCCAGAACTCGGTTTATATAACTAGGACACATGTAGTCCAATCCGACAGCTGGGAACAGCTCAGAATTAAAACTAGTCTGTAAAGATCTGCCACCAGTACTTCTTATATGAAATACAAATGCAGTGTTAAGGCTGCAACATTAAAATAAGAAAACAGAAGAAAGCATTACAGTCGTGTTGACTTAGACATGCAGCCCATATGCAGTTTTTTTCTATTTTTGTTTCATTCCGTGTATTTCAGTTTATGCTATTAACTTTAAGCCATAAAAGATCCATGGTGCATAATGTTATACGGATTAAAGACAAACTAATTTTGCTGTAGGACTTATATTATTTGTATTATAGTACCACCTAGAGCTCCCAACTGAGATCAGGGACCTTTAACACTAGGCATTCTACAGGATGAGAAATACTCTGAAAGGCTTAATGTCTATGTAGACGATAGACCAAAGATGGGAGGGAAAAACAGAAAGAGAGGTGAAGTGACTTGCCCAAAGTCCAACAGCAGGTAAGCAGCAGAGGGTGGGAATACAATCCAATCTGAGTGCTATTCCACATGCTCTAGGCACTAAGCCTGGAGTTTTCCACCTTTTTCCATTTGTGGACTCCGAAAATATTAGGACGGAGGCGCAGACCCCTTTGAAAATCTTAGGTATATTTTGCCTACCCCCAAGGATCCTTGGACCATAGGTTGAAAACCACTACACTAGATCACACTGCCTCCTTTCACATTTAGCTTTTTCTGACCTTTTGTGGTTTTTATCTGTGTGGCCCTGATTATGCAATATAAATCAATCTATAAATATAGATATGAAAGAATATTTGTGTTCCAACACAGTAACAATGAAACGTGAATCATTATTATGATTAGATTGTGTGTAGCCCTTTGCAGGCTCACAGGGGAAGCTGCACAAGGTAGATCATCCAGTCATAGTTATGACCAGGTCATTCCCTCGGCTTAGGGAGCTGGGGGGAAATGCACTAAAAGGAACAATCTGCTTTCATTCTACAGTAAACTACAGACTGTGCATCCCTTATGAGCACCAAGCAGCCTTGGGAGATGTTGCATTTTCTTAGACACAATGTTTACTAGTGTTCCTCCTGTGGAACAATACAAAGCATCCTATGCAGGGCTATGCACAAAATCCAGTCCTCAGTATATCAAGTTACCTAATTAGTCTTTGGAGTTCATGTCCTACTGAAGTGAATGCAGCAGGGTAGGAAAAAGTTCACAGCAGGAAAGCTTCTATTAACTGGAGACAAACTGGTGCAAGACTGAGTTAACAGAGAAGCACTAGCACAAGTGTATCTACTGTGAGGGCTATATTTGGGCAACGGAGAAATTTAGATTCTCATCCAGCAAACTCATATATCTGAGTAACTTTACTCCATTGGGTTTCCCTCCTTTGATTTGTTATAGTAATAAGAATTTGCAAGACAGGAAGGGTTCTGAATTTCTGCATGGAATTCTTTCCTAGATGCAAGAATAACAAGAAGTCCTGTAGCACCTTATAGACTAACAGATATATTGGAGCATAACTTATGCTCCAAAATATCTGTTAGTCTATAAGGTGCCACAGGATTTCTCGTGTTCTTGCAGATTCAAACTAACATGGCTACCTCCTGATACTTTCCCAGATGCATTTCACTCACTCTCTCATAGTCTGATTGTTACATTTGGGATTAGGAAGGAATTTTCCCCCAGGTCAGGTTGGTAGAGAGCCTGCCAGGGAGAGGAGGTTATTGAACCATAGAACAGTATTTCTCAACCTTTTTTTATAAAGTACCCCTTTAAAAATATATAAGTACCCCCAGTTTTCAGACACACCATTTTTTTCTACCATTGCAACACATTTGTCTAAACAACTTAATCGTAGCCGGGTGAGTGATGGAATTGTGGTTGTAAAAAGTACAAAAATAATAAAGTGCTGTAAAACTTAAAACAAAAATGCATTTTTCTCCAAATTTCAGTTGTGTTGATGTACCTCCTAGACTTCTCTCTAGTACCCCTAACGGTTGAGAAACACTGTCACAGAACACTAGAACTGGAAGGGACCTCAAAACGTTATCAAGTCCAGGCCTCTGCCCTCACAGCAGGACCACGCACCATCTAGATCATTCCTCGCAGATGTCTGTCTAACCTGTTCTTAAATATCTCCAATGACGGAAATTCCACAACCTCCTTCGGCAATTTTTCCCAGTTTTTAACCACCCTGACAGTTAGGAAGTCTTTCCTAATGTCCAACCTAAACCTCGCATACTGCAATTTAAGCCCATCGCTTCTTGTCGTACCATCGAAGGCCAAGGAGAACGATTTTTCTCCCTCCTCCTTGTAACACCCTTTTAGATACTGTAAAACTACTATTATGTCCCTTCTCGGTCTTCTCTTTTCTAAACTAAACCTAACTCAGTTCTTTTAGTCTTCCCTCATAGGCCTTTACTCATTTTTGTTGCTCTTCTCTGGACTTTCTCCAATTTCTCCACATCTTTCTTGAAATGTGGTGCTCAGAACTGGACACAACACTCAAATGAGGCCTAATCAGTGCAGAGTAGAGTGGAAGAATTACTTCTCGTGTCTTACTCACAACCCTCCTGTTAATGTATCCCAGAATCATGTTTGCTTTTTTTGCAACAGTGTCACATTGTTAAATCATATTTAGGTTGTGATCCACTATGACCCCCAGTTCCCTTTCTGCAGTACTCCTTCCTAGACAGTCGCTTCCTATTTTGTATATGTGAAACTAACTGTTCCTCCCTAAGTGGAGTACTTTGTATTTGTCCTTATTAAACTTCATCCTATTTACCTCAGATCATTTCTCCAGATCATTTTGAATTATGCCCCTATCCTCCAAAGCAGTTCAAACCCCTCCCAGATTGGTATCATCTGCAAACTTAGTAAGTGTACTCTCTATGCATCATCTAAATCATTGATGAAGTCACTGACCATTTTCCTCTGCAGCACGGGGCCTCGACCATTTGCTAGTTTAATCTAGAGGAAATGGTGGATTCTCTATACATTTAAATCTTTAAATTAAGATTTGAGAACTTCAGTAATTCAGCCAGAGGTTATGGATCTTCTACCCTTTATGTACTATAGCAAAAGGATGAGGTTCTGTGGCCTTCAACTTGCAGGAGGTCACTTTAGATGATCACGATGGTCCCTTTGGACTTTAAAGTCTAAGAGCTGGCCATCAATCTTTAAATAAATGGTCACAGTCCTAGAATAGATGCAGAAAGAATCAAAAGTTATGGAGAGCCCCTAAAAACCATGCACACAGTTTTTTCATACACAAAATTCACTTTTGTTAAAAGTATTGTCAGCTCTCATTATTTTAATCATAATTTTTGCAACAGTTAGTGTTCTATTTTAAAATCCCAGCTTCTGGAGTTTTGTTATTATTGGGGGAAAAAATCATAGGTTTTATTTGAAATATAGTAAGGAATAAAATACTATATTATCAGAATTGTTCTTCTAAAAATTACCACTGCAGTTACAATTAGGAAAGGGCAAACCAATATAGCAGAGTAAGAACTGACCCACAGATTTATCCAAAAATTGAATCTAATGATTTTTTAAATCTACATAATTTTTCTTTTTTCATGCGCTTCTACTTCTGCTGCTGATCCAATCTGGAACCTAGCAGTGTAGAACAGATGGGAACAGAAATACCACAAGAAAGGCTGTTTCCGCAGTCTGTATTGGAAGCAGGAAATATTGGAACTCGCAAAAGGGCTGGTTCTTGCAAGATTTCCAGATTGATTTTGCATATTAAGGTATTTGAATAAAACTTCAGATGGATTTACCAGGGACAGTTTTACTCACACCCCCAACATACAGATTTATCAATCAGAGCAGGATGGGAGGCAGGAACATTAAGTGCTTACAAACTCACACTGGCCTCTATTAAAATCTGATCATTCTCAGTTAACACAATGGATAGTCTTAGAGTCTGACTTTTAATTTGCTCCTATGGTTTTTCTGACCCTTTCTATTTATAGCTTCCTAATCATCCTGTTGGTTAGTGTTAATGTTACAATGACTCACACTTGCCTATTACAATGTCTATTTTTCATCTTAATGGGTGGGCTGCTATTAAATGTTAGTGCCACTTAAATCTACTGGTTCGGAGGTTATTTATATTGGTGAGGGGACATAAGAAAATATAAAACTTTAACTTTTTTCCCCACTGAGAGCAACTTAAGAAATTGTTTTACAGATTAGATCAGACTCGTTTAAAATTTAGTCAGGAATTTTATTTCCAAAGATCTTACATGGGGAAGTGTGGAGTGCAGGTGGCTTTTTCACATTGCATGCATATAAACAGTATTATTTAAATATATAAAATATGCAAATACAACTATTGTTATAATCAACCGAATATTACAATGCAAGGACTTGGGAAAAGGAACAATAGATAAAGGGAACATGAAAGGTGGGTGCAGGACACCAAGAGAGGTCTTCAAGTGAATGTGTCATAAGAAAAAAGGGGAAGTCAGATGGGAAGTTAAAGTTTTCCCATCTGTCTCAAAGCTTCCCCATCTCCTTTTCTATTCCTCTCCATGAACCCCATTATCTCCACATATCTCCTATGTACTTGCTAACCTCTTCTTGGAGAGGTCTCATAAATCTATCGAATTAGGACTCATGCACATTGTAAGTCAGAAGGAAACATTTGGAATCAAAGAAATGGCTGCAAATTGTGATTGTTCATTTTCTCACTTTCATTCTTTTGAGTTTCCTCAAGTACAAGACACATTCTAGGGGAAATTATCTATTTTCTGACTATTAGGAAACAGCTTAGAGGAAGGTGTAATGATATAGATGACACAAAAACTATTCTGTTTACCAAGGCTACACCTACACTGAAATGCTATTTCAGGATACTGGAGTAAGGAACATTTCAGAATAGCACTTTATTTTGAAATTTGGTGCTGTGTTTTGGAACAAATTGAAAAACTCAACAGTAACAAATCACTGGGACCGGATGGCATTCACCCAAGGGTTCTGAAAGAATTCAAATGTGAAATTGCAGAACTATTAACTGTGGTTTCTAACCTATCCTTTAAATCAGCTTCTGTACCCAAGGACTGGAAGACAACTAACATAACACCAATATTTTAAAAGGGCTCTAGAGGCGACCTTGGCAATTACAGACCAGTAAGTCCAATATCAGTACCAGTATAATTGAAACAATAGTAAGAATAAAATTGTCAGACATGTAGAAGAACATAATTTGTTGGGCAAAAGTCAACATGGTTTCTGTAAAGGGAAATCATGTCTTACTAATCTATTAGAGTTCTTTGAAGGGGTTAACAAATATGTGGACAAGGGGGATCCAGTAGATATAGTATTCTTAGATTTCCAGAAAGCCTTTGACAAGGTCCCTCACCAAACGCTCTTGTGTAAATTAGGTTGTCATGGGATGAGAGAGAAGATCCTTTCATGGATTGAGAACTGGTTAAAAGACAGGAAACAAAGGGTAGGAATAAATGATAAATTTTCAGAATGAAGAGGTGTAACTAGTGGTGTTCCCCAAGGCTCAGTCCTAGGACCAATCCTATCCAACTTATTCATAAACGATCTAGAGAAAGTGGTAAGCAGTGAGGTGGCAAAGTTTGCGGATGATACTAAACTGTTCAAAATAGTCAAGACCAAAGCAGAGTGTGAAGAACTTCAAAAAGATCTCACCAAACTGAGTGATTGGGCAAGAAAATGGCAAATGAAATTTAAAGTGAATAAATGTAAAGTAATGCACATTGGAAAAAATAACCCCAACTATACATACAATATGATGGGGGTTAATTTAGTTACAGCTAATCAGGAAAGAGATCTTGGAGTTATCGATAATTCTCTGAAAACGTCCATGCAGTGTGCAGCAGCAGTCAAAAAAGCAAATAGGATGCTAGGAATTATTTAAAAAGGGATAGGAAATAAGACAAAGAATATCTTACTGTCCCTATAAAACTATCGTACGCCCATATCTTGAATACTGCATACACGTTGTGATCTCCTCACCTCAAATAAGATATTTCAGATTCCCCATATGTACTAACATTAGGGAAATGCAACACACTCAGAAACAGCTTCTGCATTTCTTACATCTGAGGTCATTAAACAGGGAGCTTCAATGTATACAGTGTTGTCAGCCTGACATCTTGCCTCATTACAACCAATTCAGTAATTGTAAGAGTGAGTTGGTGAGGAATTCGAGAGAGAGGAAGAGTAACCCAGAGAATATAGTGCTAGATGCATGAGAAATAATTGGATGAATGGATGATAGGTTTGATAAGAGTTTTGGATGAGCAAGTAAGTACACAGGCATTAAAGGTGAGCACAAGGACTTCTGAAATACTGTGGAAGATCCAATTACATATTGCACATAAGGGCTGCTCCATGTGGGAGAAAAAAGTGTTACCAGCATACAGCAACCACAGCAAGCAAGAGAAAAACATTAAAAGCAGGATCAGGTGTACCAAAACCTGGAATAAGGTAGTTACTTGGCTATAAGAAATAGAAAAGATGAAGACAAATACTCAGGGATACTGACTAAACAAATCCCTATTTCCTCTGCTTCACCCTGTATAAAGGTTGTCAACTTCTTCTTGAAGATTCACACATTAAAATCAAGGCCTCCAAACACTCCAGTAAAACTGTGCTGTTTCACTGTCAAATACAGCCAGTGATAGGAAGCCAATGTTTTAATAAGGGACTACTAAATATGTGCTTCTTTAGTTTCTTATATCCCAGGCATGCATGTGCTATAATGGTTAGGGTTATGGACAAAGGAAGCTATTCATGTTCCACATATAAAATAAAAAAGGCATCCCCTAATTATAACAATAGTACAGATCCATTTTTATTTGCAAGAGCAGTCACAAAAAGAAAGGTATGTCATAACTACGTGATAGCTCTTTGTGAGTTCAGAAGTCATGCAATTAGGGAACAGAAACAGTACCAGGTGACCAAAGTAACCACTCACACAGCACAAAACAGAAAATTAGAAATGGCGGATGCTCAAGGAATAGTGGCAGGTTGTTCATACCTAATTCATAATAAACCCCACGGAATAATTTTCAAGTAACGAGTACACTCATATGAACAAAAGGTCTTTTTGCAAATAACTCATGAACAGGATAAAGAATATAATGAGTAATTTGCTTCAAATACCTCTAGCTCAGATATACAGTCCCACCTACACTGTAGAGATAATCTTATAACCAAAGCGTTGACTTGCTTGTACTGTTGCTATGATATTAGAACTTCCTAAGTAGCTCCATGACTGGGAGCCTTCTGGGAAATAATAATTAGTTAACCTGGAGGGAGATACAAATGCTGTTCCATTTAATTGACTTGGGTATTTCTGCCGAAGGGTGTTAAATTGCAGAGCACCATTATTTAATGGGAGGAAATCCTCAAAAGGCTGCTTTGCACCTAGCCATATACAATGGAAATTGCAAAACTAGAAGATTACAATCACTTTTAGGAAGCAGTAAAAGCCAGTACAATTTATTTTTTTTAATAATGAACTAAGACCGTTTAAATCTTAGGATACTATTCAGCTCTTTTGTACTCTTCAATTAACAAAGTTTCATTTTTCAACAGTTCTAGCTTTGTACTCATGTTTCCTCTTTGAATAACATATTTACTGACCTACCATCACATATATGCCACCAGTCTTATAGGTAGGAAATGTCCTTTCACCAAAACTTACTGACATTCATACTGCGTGAATGTATTCCTACCCTTGGCAACTTTCAAGGTATTTTTTTCTAAAGCATTTTGAATGAGGCTACTAGAAGAAAAACAAAAACACTGATATGTACAGGTGGGAAATTGACAAATTGTGTCAATATTTTCCACTACCTCCACTAAGCAGATAAATGCTTTTTGTAATCTCCATTTTGTCAGCTCAGCATTATAATATCACTTCAGTGACTGCTACACACACACAATGGGTAAGAAAACTTGAATAAAAGGAATTTTAAAGACTGTAAATTACTAGCATATGGCCAGGGTAATCATTAAAAAAAACACATCAAACACTGCAAGCGGTTGTGTAAGGCAGAATTTGATGATGTTGAAGCCTGTAGCATTAATCAAATTTCTCAGAAAGACATTCTTGGAACATTCTCTGATGTGGCCCAAAGACCTGGACTGGCACTTATTCCTTAAGACACAGATCATAATTAGTCCTTTTCTTCAACATACAGGAAATATATTGATTCCTAAGTTTTATTCCAACTACCCTGTTTCTTG
>CM057845.1:137372094-137383113 GCA_030068395.1 Apalone spinifera | reverse complement strand
CCAGTTGTATGCATTCCAGACAGATGGCATGCCCCTTGGACATTTAAACATGAAAATTCTGAAGCTCCCAAGGTCGCCAGGAAAATGAGGAAGCTAGGTTCAGCAGTGATCCCGGAAAGACTCAAGGGAGGAGCAATGACTGCAAAGGGCGGGTCACAGAGGACCTTGAAAGAAGATGTTTCATAACAGTCGAATTCATGCACTGTGCAGAGTAAGCCCAGTAAAGTTCCAGTAAAATCTAGCCTTGTAACTAAGGATGCTTATTCACTTTTGTTGCATACTTATAGGACAAAGATTGTTTGCAAGATCAATATTCAACCAAAAATATAAATATGAAATACATGATCATTATGAATGTAGGTGTTGGACCAATGGGCCACCTGATCTAGTATCCTCTTTCCAAGGGTGACCAGTATCTTCATGATATAGCAAAAGAAACCCCTTTATAAAGGCCTCATCTAACCTTTATTAGCCAGAGATTGGTTACATCCTGATGCATAATGTTTAATAAGCCTTCCAAAAACTGTTAGTCTTATAATTACAGTTTTGGTTATTCTTGCTATCCATATCCAATGTCCAATCCTTGTTTGAATCTTGCTAAGTTCTGGGCCTCGGTGACATCCTGTGGCAATGAGTTCCAGCTGGCCTTAATGAACCAACAATCACTTTTAAAACGTAAAGCCTCTACTTTAGAGACAAAAACAAATCAGCAGCTATCAAGAAAAAAAGAGTTCTCTACCTTTCTAGACACTGTCAAAATATTATTTTAGCAATCTCAGTTGCCAAGTAATTTTTTTTTTTTTTAGAATTTATTATGGAGGATGGAGTACAGAACTATGAAAGTAATGCAACTTGTTGTTGGAATTTCTACTTGTTAGGAGTAAAGATTTGGCATTGTAAACCCATGTATCTACTTCTACAGTTGGTCACGTGGCTATTAGGCTACTGTGTTAATTCAATTATTTGGGAGAGTATTAATACTCACCAAAACCTATTCCAATATTCAGCCAGCTCTATTTATTTTTGTCATCATCATCCATATGATACTTTGTAAATTCCATAAAGGTCTATTTAAGTTCCACATCTCCTCTCCCTAGAGAACAAACTATGGTACAGATATAGCAGATCTCTGACACTGATAGTGATACCTATAGCATACAGCCACACTAGTTTAATGAATATGTTCCACACAGAGTCCCAGTGAAGGATATTTAACAACTGAGTTGAAGGCTCTCCTGACAAATGCTCACTATGTTCTATATTTTACTATATTATATATAGATATAAATTTTTATACACAGCAAGGCAAAGACTAGAGCACAATATAAAGTGCAGTGCTTACTAGTATGAAAAGGGCTTGTGTGTGCTGTAAACCACTATAAAAGTCTGCAAATCAACTCAGAGAGAAATATGTCCAGCATAAGATGTGATGAATGCAGTTTCATGAGTGAGCGCTCAAAAATCTGAGGATAAAAATGGACATGTACTGTAAATGGCGAAGAAACAAGGAAGCTATAATAGAGTTTGTGCATGGTTACAGGTGGAAGATAAAGGTGTGCAGCAAAATGTATTAATGCAGAAAAGAAAGGACTTTTACAAATATATCAGACCCGATAAATAATCATAGGGAGACCATGATTATTTAAGGTAGGAGATACTGAACTTTTTATTTAATCTATGCTTAATAAGCTCCAGAAGGGTAGGGGAGAAAGGTTGTACTAACAATGAAAAACTAAGTCCCAGAGTTGACTAGATAACTACTTGTCAAGTCCTGTTCCCAATGAGATAAATGGGAGTCCTGCCACTGATATCAATGGAGCCACACTTTTGACCTGTAAGTGATTATGTCTGATAACACCAGTCTGGTAATAGCTCTCCTAGTACACATTTATGAACTGAGACAGAAAAGTCACCAGATACATCTAAAAGCCCTCTTTGGGTACATCTACACTGCACGCTTATTTCACAATAAGCTATTCCACAATAGTTATTCCAAAATAGCTTATTTCAAAACAGCATATCTACACTGCAGGGAATTTTCAAAATTAGTATGAGGCAGGCTTCACAAATGCAGCCATGCTATCTCAATTTAGTGCCCCAGGAGGCACTGGGGAGGAATAACTTAGAATGGCCCTGGTGAGGGCTATTTTGAAATGGCAGAAGTGGAGCATATACACATGCTTTATTTCAAAATAGCTATTTCGGAATAGGTGTTGTTCCTTGTAAAATGAGGTTTGCAGATTTCAGAATAAAACTTCTGTTATTTTGAAATTATTTCAAAATAATGGAATGGCTGTGTAGATGCTCACATTGTTATTTTGAAATAGCACTAGTTATCTCAGGATAATGGTGCAGTGTAGCTGCACCCTCTCTTAGGTGAATCCAGCAGCCTGTCCCGAGATATTCTTTTCCACGATCCTGTGCCCACTGCTCTCACAGTGGAGCATAAGGGTCTGCCTCTGAATTCTTGAACTTTTCTTTGCAACCTTGCCACAGAGTACAGAGACCCTTGGAAGGGTGATACAGATTGTCACCCACACAGTTGTGATACTAGCTCCATGGGGAATGATATGAGCCCAAGGTGAAGATGTGGGCCTTGCCTGTCACAAAAGCATCGTACATGGATTGATGAAAGACTATTAATTGATACCTACTGTAGTTGAAGAAGATACAAAGTTGTCAATACAGTAAATTGATAAGTAAATCCCTAAAACAACATTATGGGTGTTAGTTGAAGCTCAAAAGGGCCAAATTATAGCTCAAGAGACAAAGTTAATTTGAGCATTTCTTAATGAGCTGACTTTGCAACCTTACCACAGGTTTTTGGTTTCTTTGGGGTTTTTTTGCATATAATAAACAGATTGAACCTTTCTCAACCGGGACTCCCTGGTGTGGCAACATCCGTGGTCCACTAGGTTGTTTCTGGACCAGACAGACCCGGTAGAGACCCAGGGGCAGGAGCCAGGAACCCAGCCAGACTGGCTTCAGGGAGGCCAGCGGCTGGGAGCCCTGCCGTGGGAGTCCAGTTGAGCCAGAACACCAACAATCTCCAGTGGGGCCAGGAGCCCTGGCAGCCGGACAGCAGGGCTGCTTCAGCAGAGCTGGTGGAGCCAAGAGCCCTTGCAGCAGGGCCGGTGCTGCCCCAATAGAGCTGACAAGATCAGGAACCCTGCCAGCTGAGCAGCCATCTGCCATGGACAACGGACAGGGAAAGGAGTTCTGGCAGCAGGACTGTGGGCTGGCAGGGTTCGTGCTTCCATGGCAGGGCTGCTGGGGCTGGGAGCATCAGTGGTGAAGCAGCGGTCTGCTGGGTTGAAGCTGAAAGCCCCAGTGGTGGGACCGTAGGCTGACATTGGAGGGCAGCTCCATGTGGGGAGCCTGATGGGAGGCCAGACTAGGAACAGAGCCAGGCTTGGGGGCCGGTGGCGGGGGGAGGCAGAAATGACCTCGCTTGTTCTAGCAAAATCCCCCCTTCCGGACCACCCGAAGGTGCTGGACCTGGGAGGTCCAACCTATATTGTGAAAAGATCATCATAGGTCTCCAGAAAAAGTAGCTAATGATCTATTGAACCCTAAACATCTAATTGGGGAAGACATTGAGATCTCTGAAGTTATCAGAGTTACCTGTGGAATTTCGAAAACACTTATGGAAAAATAAATTGTACAGAGAATAACATCTTCTATATTGTACAAGGAGACAGAGGGGACAATGGATAGCAAGTTACAAAGGAACCCAAAAATTAAATCATCTGCCAATGATCTACTATTCCATGCAGAATACTCACTAGTATTTTTCCCAGTCAAGTTTAAAAAGCTACAAGAAATGGAGTTTCCATCACTTCCCCTGGGAAACAGTTTTACATTATAATGCAATTTTCTATTGGGATTTTTTTTCCTGCAAATCAATCTAAATTTTGTATTTAAAAAAAAATCACCCAATCACTCCTTTTTATGTCCCATGCTAAATAATTCCACCCTAATATTTAAACTTTCAAACATGAAGTTCTAGTCAAAACTAGTCTCTTCTTGTCAAACTACCTACCTTGACAATTCCTAAGTCAGTCATTACACACACAGATGTACCGGGGCCATGGATTGGTTAGCATTTCTTTATCTCATCAATAAGAATCAGTCATGTAAGCAACCAGGACCAACAGGAGTTTCCCCAAAAACTAAGGAGCATAAATAGAAACCTTGACATCCAATTACTAAGCCAGACCTGCCCCCCACTTAACTCTGGCTGCCTTATCTCAGCTCACATGCCAGTTGTTTTGTACCAACTGTTCCTCTCTGTAGGCCTCATGAAAATGCATCCAAGATACAATGTTCAGTTCTGAATAACTCAGTACCTGAAAGAAGTTTTAAAACAAACCCAAGAATCAGTTAAGATCATTGTATAATGCAGCTACTGCTTCAACCCAATGCTGGAAATCAGCTACCAGAAGCAGAGAGAGGGGATCCACTTTCAGTTAGTCTGACTTTGTAGAATTACAAAAGCTCCTTCGTTGAATGACCTGTATGACTTTGCCTTGGTATAATTCCAAACACTGCTGGAAACAATGAATGTCCATGGCTTACAGCTCCTCCAGGGATTAAAGCAATCCACTTTATAGTGTCAGGCTCAGAGGTCAAAAGAGAAGGGAAAACAGAAGTTACCTATGACTACTGTCAATATTTCAGAGACGTGCTCTCCACTTTGCTCCTACTGTACCTTGGTTTCTACTTATAGACAGAGTAGTTTAACCTGATGCTAATTCTGAAGGGCCACCTAGAAAATATCAGAGATACTCCAGAATGGTTGTCCTGCAACTTCGGGATTAATCCCCTCACAAACTTGCCCCAACCTCTCTTTCTCTCTCACTTACACACTATTTCCTCAAGGACTTTTCCCCCACCCTAAATCATATTAAGATTCATGGACATCAGCTGATCCCCTTCCTTCCCAAAAAATTGTAATCCAGGCAAAAGACCGCCCTTCCTCCACCCCCCACCCCCTTACTTGAGGTCTTTTACATGCAACTTTTGGACACATTAGAAAGTCTCATTTGGAAGTCAAATAGTATAGCTCACTTATTACAGCATAGATTAAACCAGCATAAAGGCTGATGGATGTTTTCACTGACAATGAAGCAATGATTGCTACTGGACATCACAGCTTTTATCCTGGTCTTGTAAGCCCTCCATGATTTGGCCGCCTGAAGAAGCCATTGACAGGGTTGGCTCAAATGTCACCTCCTTTCATCTTTTCCATACTGCCCTTATTACTTCCTTCTTCCTCTACCTCCCATCATACAGAATCAGGGCCATATGGGGCCAGAGTGAGCAGAAGGAGGGGTGTGTGAAAAAAGAAGATGAAGGCATTGGAAATACAATAAATTCCACTGTGAAGGCAACGGAGTGAGAGCAGAGATGGAGAAAGTGAAGAGCGAATTATAAGAGCAGGTTAAATGGAGAAGCAAAGAACACATAATAAATGGCCAAGACTGGTGGAAATTGCTAATAAAAGGAATGCTATGCTGTCTATCATTTCAACTTTTAATCTAAAATTTCTGCTTTTATCCTGAGAACAGCAAGGAGAGGTCCTGGCTGAGTTGGGGTGGATGGAAAAATGGGACTTGGTACACCAACATCACTGCCCAAGCTATTTTATGCCTGCCTGCTGCCTGACCTCCATACTGAAAGGGAAGATATCCAGACTTTTCAGTTTGCAAATCTGGTCACAATAGATACAAAGCAATAACTAAAATTGTACATTGCCTTAAGTATTCTGCATTCTCCTGCCTATTATTTTACAAACCTGCATTTATTTAAAAGGAATATTTCCTTACTATTTGGGGTTCCCCTGGGATTCAGGAAAGAGCCTGGATGGGTTTTTTGGAATATGATGCCAATCATGAATCATGTGACTAGCCTTGCGAGAGGCTACCTATTTATACCTTTCAGCAGCACCACACAGTGGCAGAAATGCAGACTCATAGGCTCCCATGGAAATGGATGTGGCAAAATAAGTTTATGGTTGCTCTAGCTTTTCCTTATTAATTCATTTGTCTTTTAATGGGTAGCTTCTGTAGGTGTCTCTTTCCACTTAAGAGTGGCACCATGCAGAACTCAGTAATTTTGGGTGGACTCATAGTCCTGTTTGAATGAATCTGAAATAAACTCAATTAAAACTATCACATTTTACCTGGTTCAGACCTAAACATTCCATAAATTGAATCCATAAAGAGGTCCAAGCTGTCTTGAAACTCCACTCAAGTTTGGAGCTAACTCAGAGGAAAAATGCAATATTCATACCCTTCAAGCAACCACATCATCTGAGTTTGTAACAGAGCCTCACATCTTGAGAGTTCTACCTGTAAATTCTGTTGGAAGAATTTTGCAAAACCTCAGATGGTTATGTTTCACCCATCGGGGTTGTTTTCCCTTTGAAGCTAATTTTATGCTAAGTAGTTGTCATACCACATCTACTGAGTGTGTCAGAGTTGACACAAGAAAATATACTCCACTGTGCCTCAGAGGTGATGGAGGAGGACAGGTAGCATGTGGAGTAGTAAAGAAGAAGTTGCATGGTCATTGAAGTCAGAACCATTGATGTTAGAGAAGGACTGTAATAATGAGAAATAATTGCTCAGATGTGGTATGCCCAAAGGTATAAGCCGTGGTAAGAGAATTAAACTGTAGTTACAAATAAAGAAAATGCTATTTGCATTAATTCTTTGTATCAATTTAATCTCAGCACACCCTAGTAAAATTAGATCATGGCTGTCACACTATGTGTGAAGGAGCCCTTTCTCTGGAGAGAACAGAGGGAAAGAACGCATGAGGGGAAATGGAATTTCCTAATGTGTACATATAAACCTTGGTGGTTGTATAAACTCCAATCTCAATGCCACTACATGTAGCAGCATCTTTTGTGCAGATTTTTATATTAAATAGAACACAGTTAGGAAAATTGCTGCAATTTTTTTCATGTTATATCTGAACAAGTATTTGTTTTCTTCATATGTAGGATAAATACAATAAGAAAAACATTGGTAGATGAGTCATCGAGTCAAATGGTGTTTCTTTGGATTCACACCAGCATATCTGCGAGCAAAACTGCGTCAGTAAGTAAGTGTAACAAGTACAGGGGCAACAGCTATTTCACTAAATTACCATTAGCCATTATCCCTTATGGTAATATTTCTCCCATTCACATTAAAATGGTCACCTCTAGAATCCAAGCCCATTCAAAAAGGGCAATATTTCTGAGAGTTACATGTCAGATTTCCGTGATTACAGTGTCCTATTCTCCTCTCAGTGATGCTGGCTAATATGGTGTTACTCTAGGTTACTTGATAGAATGGTGCTTGGTGTTACATTTTGCCACCATTTCCTTTCTAAGGCATTGCCAATGTGGATTTGCAATGTCCTCAAGAGCTTAATCCACATTGCTGAAATGCAGTGTTCCTTTAATACTCCAGCCTAAGGTGCCTTTTAACTGTTTACTGTGAGAGCAGATCTTGGCAGACTCATTCTATTGCAGCCCTTAGCATGCAAAAAATAAAATTAAAAAAAAATCACTCAGCTTGATCATATGAATGCTCTGGATAATTGTTCATAAATTACTCACAGCATGACCACAGAGTTCTCTAGTCCTGTACTTCTACTCCAGCACGTGGCTTATGCCATTGAAGGCCCTGAAACCACACTCATTCCATATAATCTTATGGAAAGTTTGTCATTCCCATTCAAGGATAATGAATTGCCAACAGCTTTTAGATTTCTTATTTTCTGGCCAGGTCTAGTCAATTATTACCACAGGTTAACCATTCGTAACTGATGCACTTATACATTAGTCATATCTGTAATGTGATTATAAAAGCTGATCATTCTGTTACCCTTTAACAAACCATTTATACATGGGAACCTTAATAGACTGGGTGACGCTCCAAGCGTTCCTTCGACTCAAGACAACATGAGCGTACTGGCAAGCAGAATACGAGAAGATCTCTCTGCAGCTGATTGACTTCTCAGTTGGTGTCAGAGAACAGGGCACTTTGAAGTACTTATCAGGCTAAATGAGATAGCAAGTGTGCACTCCATCCGCCAGACATCCAGTACACCCGGTGGGGGAGAATAATTTGTTGCAGCACAAGGGTCCCAAGGTATGACAGTTGCTCAAAGCTAAAGGCTGTTAAATCTGAAAATGAATGTGTCTGTTTGACAGCTAATTATATCATGTCTTTCATCAATAATTACAGTTTGAGATGACCCAAAGAGACAGTACTCACACCAGCAGTCCAATTAGATTTAAACTGGGATTTGAAGTAGAGGTTCAGTGGCACCAAATTCTCTCCAAATTGATCTCCAAAGACACAAGCCCCAAATCACCCAATCTTGAAATATTTCTACTCCCTTGGGTCACAGCTGATAAGAGAAAAAAAAATCTCTCCACTAGTTTAACATCCAGCTAAAAAGCAAAGTCAGAGTGACTCTCACCTTGGGATTAGATTCTGAATACCCCTGAAATTTAGGAAGCTTCAGGGGGTAGCCACTGTTAGTCTGTACAGGATAAACTTAAAGAACAACAAATGGTCTAGTAGCACTTTATAGACTAACAAAACATGTAGCTAGTATCATGAGCTTTCGTGAGCACAGCCCACTTCTTCAGATGGGCTCATGATACTAATTACGTTTTGTTAGTCTATAAAGTGCTACCAGACCATTTGTTGTTCTTTAAGTTTATCCTGAAATTAGGTACAACAGAAGTGATTAAAATTTGAGGCCTCACTCTCCAGTAAACAAAATAACCATGCCTCACCTTCTAGGGCTTCATTTTTAAGTCCTTTTATATCAAGCCTGATGCTGCTCTAAGCAGGCAATACTAATTGAAGGAACATTTGCACCTGCCAGTCTTCTACAGATCAAATACATATGCACACTGACCAATTTCTTTGACCAATTAGAACACGTGTGGAATCTAGTTCCACCTAGCAGGAAAACAAATGATGTCTACTTTTTAATACATGATGTATTGCAGTTTTGCTGTTGTAACTGTATATCAATAATTTACACGCACCCTCTAAAAAGAGCTTTAATTTACCAGCCACTTTAGAATAATTTAAAAACTTGACTGATGCAAAGAAATTATTCTAAACTGTGCTTGCTGACAAACACAAAAACCGTTTTACTTTCCATTTGCAAAGTGACATCTGCTGTTTCCATCTTTGTTTTCAGATGCAAGATTACTTTAGTATTTTATTTCTTAGCCTGTCAAATAGCATTGTCAAAAAATAGAAAGTGTTCTCTTCCAAACCTCCACAGACTCAAAATTACCAAACCTACATGTGTAAGCAGAATATGATGTTATAAGAGAAAATTTTTCCCTGTACTAAAAAGTCTGCAAACATTTCTAACTACAGGAAGTGAAGATATCTGACAGGTTTATTATAGAGTGGCATAAGTCACTGCATAGTTAAGTTTGAAAGCAGTTCTCTTATTAGCTGAATTTTCAACAGCTCAATTTTTTCTGGAATTACAGAATTACAGTCTACTCTGTCACATGATATACAAGATTGGGTTGAGCCAGACTTCCAGAATCATCATCCAGTGGAAAATGTTGAGGATTTTTCCAAAACTGGGAAATTCACATATAAGAAACCCTGATACATATTAATGTTAAAAGTGAGTTTTCCTGGATTGCAGATAATAATTGTTTTACACTGTTTACTTAATGAGTATTCTACACCAAAACAGATTAAAATTTTGGAAAAGGAACCCTGAGAAACAGCCTGCTCCCCACTTCCATATAGTTTTAACATTCCATTCCTTCCCTCGTTTCCTCCCACCAGCCCCTTTACTCAGCCTACCCAGGCTCCATGGTGGCTCTCCAACGGAGTTGACTTCCACAGAGACAAGTGCACCTGTTTAATTAGAAGTCCAAATTACTACTTAAAATTAAACGTGTAATGTCACCCCTTTATTTTGTACGGAAATATGAATATGCCTCAAATATGCTTTATGCAAAAGGTGGCATGTAACTTATCCTTGAAGAGCTTGCAATTCCTTTAATGTGTATATATCACTCCTGTATTTGAACTTAGAAATATGAAGCATAAACCCATTTTTTGATCTAGATGTGCTAGTGACAGCCATTATGAGTGCTGGGTCATTAAGTTCCTTGAGTACTACAGACTATGATCTTGAATAGTCTTGTTTTTCCTGTAAGCCTGGATTATGATTTTTTCCTTCCAAGACATGTAGCCAGGACACCTGAAGTTGGAATACACTTTGGATGAATTACTTTCCCATAGGGGTGTAAAAGCGTTGAAGCTGAACCTTAAGGATTTGTGCCTTGGGCAAAAAATTATAGGCAGGAAACCAAGTAGGAGCAGTTGCCAGACACTAACCAGCCGCTGCTTACTGCTGTGAACAAAGACTGAATGGCAGAAAGATTGGAGGCTGCCTAGCTTGTGAGAAAAGAGAAAAAGTACTGTTGGGGTAAGAAATTGCACGTAACAAATTTCTTAGGCTATGTCTAGACTGCAGGCTTCTTTCAGAAGCAGCTTTTTTGGAAGAGCTCTTCCAAAAAACTTCTTCCAAAGGAGAGCGTCCACACTGCCAAGCACATCGAAAAAGCGATCTGCTTTTTCAAAAGATAGTGTGCACACTGAATGGACGCTATCTCACATATAAGCTGTGATTACCATGGACAGAGTAGCCACCAGGGCACCTATGCTTTTTTCCCCCTTTTCTTTCAAAAGAACTCCCTCTTCTCCATCCACACACACCTTTTTCTGAAAAAGCTCTTTTGAAAAAAGGCTTCTTCCTCGTAGAAAGAGGTTTACCAGTGTCGGGAAAACCCCTCTGTTCTTTTGATTTTTTTTCTAAAGAATGTGATTGCAGTGTGGACTCAAGTGAAGGGTTTTTTTTTGGAAAAACAGCCATTTTTCTGAAAAAACTCTGCAGTGTAGACATACTCTTAGGCTGCATCTAGACTGGCAAGATTTTGCGCAAAAGCGGCCGCTTTTGTGCAAA
>CM057845.1:137356588-137371994 GCA_030068395.1 Apalone spinifera | reverse complement strand
TTCCATTAAAAGTATTTCCGCAAAATCATGCCAGTCTAGACGCAGCCTTAGAGTATTAAGCTTTCTGGCATTTTTTGTTTTATTTCACTTGTTACATAAACTGATCTGATCTGTTTGTTTTCACTTAAATCCTACTTTTATATTTAATAAATTCACCTTCATTTATTAATAATCCCAGTGTAAGTAATTGTTACTTGGCGGGGGAGAGACAGCAGCTGTGCATCTCTTTCATTGATAAAGGGACAGAACTTAAGAGCCTGCTGTGTATAAAACGTATTCAAATTAAGTTGGATTTCTCTGGGATTCTGGTACCGTTGGGGATGTGAACCTGAGTGTTGCATCAAGTCCCTATGACTGAGCCTTCCCAGAACGGAGATGCTTACAGTGTCTGTGCTACTCTGCTGTGGGCTGTAACTGCAAATCTGTACCTTTTCTGGGATTGACCAGAGGTTTTGCCCCAGCAGGACAGGATGGTGGGATGTCCCAGAAGACAGGCTCAGTGGTATGATAGGCGATGGTCTCATAGGGACCCCTATGACCAAACCCATTATGCATCACTATTTGCAGCATTTGGGCCTGAATTTACTAAGATAGTCACAGATTAAAGTTACAAATTAATAGAAGCAGGTAAGGTCCCTTTTCGTTTCAAGAGATCACAGCTGATGGGGAAAATGTTCCCATTTTCCCCAAAGTAGTTACCCCTCCGCTCCCCTCCCACACACACACACACTTCCTCCAATCTACATTTCTGAAACTTGCTGGGATTTTTAAAACCACTTCTAGTGAAAAAAAGTGGACTATTTCATTTTAAGAGTTTTTGCAGGAAACACATCCTTTTTCGTGGTGGAAAAATTTCAGCCATCTCTAGAAGAGATCTATTGCCAATCATCTTCTAGTTGTTTATTATTTTAATCTTTGTGTAATGTTTTGCAAACCTGAAGGGGACAAGCTGAAAGCTGTGACAGTTGGATGGGGTGGGAATGAATGTTGAAAGAGCCTATGGGTACGTCTACACTGCATGATTATTTCGGAATAAGCTATTCCAGAAGAAATACTCCAACATAGTTCATTTCAAAATAGCGCATCTACACTACAGGGAGGCTTCAAAATTAGTCCAAAGTAGGTTCCCCTAATGTGGATGCGCTACCTCGATTTAGAGCGCCAAGAAGTACCAGGGAGTAATTACTTTGAGCTATTTCAAAATAGCAGCTATGGAACGGCCACACTACAGCTATTTCGAAATAGCAATTTCTGAAGAAGCATTATTTCATTGTGGAATTAGGTTTACAGAAGTTGAAATAAGCCATCCATTAGTTCAAAACAAAATTGCTGTGTAAATTCTCCCATTATTATTTCAGAGTAACGGCCATTATTCCAAAATAACGCTGCTATGTAGACACGCCCAATGAGGATAGGGATCAGGCTAGAACTCTTAAGTGTTCACAGCCAAGCACTCTGAGGCATATTAGCTTGTGGGGTTGGGAAAAGTGGGAGGATGTTTAGCCTAGTGCTAGAAGGTACAGTTTCCAGTTCAAGCAGACATACCCAGGCTAGCTGTGAATGAAAAAAGCAAAAGCAGCCACAGTGGCAGCAGGATTGACTTATTCACTGGTCCTCAGACGAGAAGAGAACTGTTATCTATACAGTCCCCTCAATGATTCTCTGGGTGCAACTACCACACAGTTACCTAACTTTTCCATCCAGAATCCTTATACATAAAAGAGTCAAAATAAGTATGGTGTGAGTTATAGGCACAGCTGGTCATATTATCTATTAAGATTCCCCAGTTATGAGACCGTGTTCTGTTTATACATCTGCCAAAAAACCAAAACACACACACACACACACACAACACAACACAACACTATTTCGGCTGAAGCTTTCCATGGTGGGACTCTGCCATAGGCTGGTCAGATGTTTTTTTAAAAGGACACAAAGGAAAAAAATGTGGTTTTGCCTCATGTTAAATAATTGTGGCAACCTCTTTGAGACACTTTAATGATCCCTAGAATCTATTCTGAGGGGCTGCGTCAGGTCTATTAGATGTGTCCAGGCAAAGAGGCTTTAACGTCTTCCCTTAGGGAGAGTATTCTGCAATCTAATAGAGCACGTAAGAGAAGGCCCAAAAGGGGCTTGATCATCCCCAAGCTGCAGGGACACAGACCATGGCACTTCCAGGGAGAGCTGCTGGGCATCCCCAGTAAAATGAGGGGGAGGGAGCACGTCAACCTTCTTGTTTTAGGAATACATTACACCTCCTTTTTACTTTCACTACATAGACCCTTATATCAGCCCTTAGTCAACTCCTTTCCAAGCTGAAAAGTCCCAGTTTTATTAATCTTTCCTCATATGGAAGCTGTTCTGTGCCCCTAATCTTTTTTGTTTCTCTTCTGTAACTTTTTCAAAGTTTTTTGTTTTGTTTTTGTTTTCTGGAGACAGAGTGACCAGACTTTCACACAGTGTTCAGGATGAGGGCATGCATATATATGTAGCTCCTCCCCTTCACTAGCCCAATGTAAGGTCATTCAACATGTGTAAAAAGTCACAAGGCTTTCCCTAACTCTGGGAGACAAGGCCTGAGGCTCCTTGGTGTGTGCACCTCAGAACAGACCCACTCAGACAAACCACTAAGAACAAGCTTTATTCTGTAAAGAACGGGATTACAGTTCAGCAGTCACCTCTCAGTTTGCAGCCTACATGTTCCCACCTCTCCCAGGGCTTCCTCACTGAAGATTCTTTGCCTCTATGGGCGTAGGCCACTAAAAGAGTTTTAGTTCCCCTTCTGGGGTGTATCCAAGTCCAGGCCACTTTTCCTAGTGGCTGGTAGGGTGGGGACCCTGGCCTGCCTCGACACTAGGTCCTAGCTGAGGAATCCTATAGATAGCAGCCATCTATCCCATCCCTTTAAATAAACTGTGTTGCTGCTAGGATTCCCTGGAACACTACCCCAAAACCCCCAATTCTTCATCCTTATCTTCCTGCCGTGGCCTAGTTGAATCCCAGCAGCCAACCTTCACATTGCCACCCCCAGCATCTATCAGCATTGCTATATCCAGGTCCTGTAGTTCCCTTAGTCAACCAGGGACATCATCCACACTCCAACTCCAGCGAGGAACTGATCTGAGTGGAGCGCTGTAGCTCTTCTTATAGTAGCCTGCTGGGCCCTGATTGGCTGCTACCTGTAGTCTCTCTGATTGTCTGCTTCCCTCACAATAGCTCTAGGCAGCTTGGAGGACCTCTCTCTACTGTCATTTTTAGGGTAGCAGGTGATAGAGCTGCAAAGTCTTCAGCCCTATTCAACCTCATCACAGCCAGACCTTACATTAGTACAAATCTGAAGTACCTACATCTATGAGTTTATTTCAGGCTAATTCTAAAATAGAGCAGAATTTAACTCGTTTATTTCAATTGCATAGGAATTGGGCATGAACTAAACCTTAAAGCTAACAGTTTTGATTGTATTTTTTTGGTTTGGTTTTGCCAGGGATAAGCCACATAAAGGTGAGACTGTTAGTGATGTCTACACTTCAGTAAAAGACTGACACAGCTGCAGCAGGCCCAGGTCAACTGACAGGCTCACAGAGCTCAGGCTGGAGAGCTAAAAATTGCAATGTAAATGTTCAGACTCAAGCAAAGGCACAACACAACAGGTTAGCTTTAAGGAACAGGAGATTTGTGCAAGTCAAGCAACCTACCTGGTAGCAAATGGGAAAAGTTACAGGAAAAAAGTAATATATCATTGCTCTCTATTTGCTTCCCTCCCCATCACCTTTTTAAATGAGTGTTTTTACTAGCAAAGTGAATGTGGCAGATGTTGTCTGAGTCTTTATTGCAGGGATTGACAAAGTGGCTATAAGTATGGCACATACAAAGGAGAAGACTCCTTTATGACTGAGCAGCAAGAACAGTTATGATATACATCCCAATTTCCTTTTGTCATGCAAAGGAGAAATTGTTTGTTTGCTCATTTAGTTTTAAATTTGTGGGGGGAAAAAACTCTAATCCCTCACATGTTAGAAGTCTTCTCTCTCAAGTTAACTGTTTTAGGAGCTCTGTAAAGTATATCTGAATAAGTCATAGGATCTTTTTTTAAACAGGGGTATGTCAATGAGTTCTCTACTCACCACTGGGGTGCCATTTTATGGCTGCATCTGGGGAAGAGGTCCACCTACTCGGATGCTCCTTTCTATCTCTCATTCATGCTGCAGCCCCTCTCACAGTCCAGGAGTCATAATGCTCCCTCTTCACAGCTTGGCCCTCCAGCCAGATAACCATGGATACATCTACACTGTGATGGAGGAAAGTCCTAAAGTCCAGGCTTCAGGCCAAGACCAAATATCTATACTACAGTTAAACAGCTCTAAAGCCTGAGATGCCCAAGCCTAACTCAGCTAATACAGGTTAGCCACAGGTGTTTAACTGCAGAGTAAACATATCCCAAAAGGTGGACACACATAGGGTGTCAGCATCTTTGTGTATTACCTGCTCCAGGCACTATTTCAATTTACTGTCTAGATTGTGCCACTTCCGCAGTGGCTTGTAGGGAACCTGGGCATAGCTACTAGTCTGGGTTCCAGCTCAAGAATCTTCAAATCAGAAACCAAGATCTGCATTATCCCAACCCTGCTGAAGTTTGCCTGAGCCTTTTCCTACTCCACCTCTATCAGACTTCTCCATCACCTCTCTAGACCACAATTCCAAAACTTCTCCTTTCCCCCTTGGCTTCCTCACTGGAGTCCCCTTCTGCCTTCATTGCTTGGCCTTCTACCAGTTCTGCCTGCTCCTGCTTAGCTGGGATGTAGCCTCAATCGAGATTGCCTTTCCCAACTAACTCTCCCTCAGGTGTGCTCTGTCAGCCCCTTCTGAGTCACATTAGCCCCTTTAGGACCTAACTTTTAAAAAGCCAACAGTAATTTTCAGTGCCTAATTTAAGATGACTTGATGTCTGATATTTACAAAGTGCCAAAGTTCTGCCTTCTAAAAAACAGGCCGCTTTAAAACGGTTTTAAATTTGCCTCCTAAAAACTGAAGTCAAAGAATCACTTTTGCAAATCTAGGCCTGGATATGTTATAAGCTGGCCATTCCTGTGAGAATTCTACATTGCCTCGGCATCTTTGTACCCCAGAAGTCCCTGGTTACCACAACTGCTCCTTGGAGTCAGAGGCAGATAGATGGGGGCTGCTCCAAGCTGTGCCTGAGAATAGATCAACTGTCATATCTCCAAAGGCAACCAGTGGCTCCACCAGTCAGAAGAAACAAAGTATCGTTTGTAAGGAAAGGGGCGGCTGTTGTTTATGTTAAAAGCCGAACGTGTGCGTGTGCGTGTGCATGAGAGAGAGAGAGAGAGAGAGAGAGAGAGAGAGAGGGATAGATTAGTTTTGAGCAGAGATGCTCAGTGCTTTGTTGCTGACCTGTCACGTAGAGAGGAAAGAATAATTTATATGAAGGAAAAGCAAAAGATGACTAACTGAGAGGCTGGGCATTTAGAAAAGGACTCCAAAGACACTAAGGCTATGTCTAGACTATGGAGTTTTTCTGAGATACCATAGGTATCCTGGAAAAACTCCACCACGTCCAGGGAATACGTCTGCTCTTCCAACATTTTTTTGCGGAAGAGCAGACGTGTTCTTTCAGAAGCCCAGTACTCCTCATTTTATAGGAATAAGGGCTCTTCCAAAAGAGGAGGTTTTTATGAAATTTGGCCCAGTGTAGACAAGCCAAATTTCGGAAAAGCCTCTTCCGAAAAAACAATCGGAAAAAGGTACGAAAAAAGCGGCAGTCTAGATGTAGCCTAAGTCAGCAGGGTCAGAGTGTTTCCCAGCACCTCCCACAGCAAGATAACTCTGTTTGTTGACCACTGACCCACCAGTGACAATACGGCAGTGAGATGTAAATCCAGCCTTGTCAGACTAGTGAATGAAAGGTGAAGATCATGTTCTATAGAAACGGACAGAGAAGTGTCGTCTGACCTGCAGCCCTTCCCTCCCAAAAGGTTAACCAAATTTGCTGCTGAAGACGACAGTGCTGCAATAACCCTGGAAGAGGACGTAGCTTTTAAAGCCTTGCACAGACTCCTGACTCAGTGAAATGTTTGACAGGGAATAATACAGATTGGCAGCATTGCTGCATGTGTGTTTCAAGGGCAGAATAGAAATCATACTTCCAGACAGTACAGACATAGATCACTGAAAGGTATTCTTATAAATACAGTACTGCAGGAAGCAGGCCAATTATCCTCCTTCTCCTAGTGCAGAGCTTGTACATCTAGCCAAGTTCCCAGGGTAACGTGACGGAATGGAAAAGTGACTAAATAAACAGCTCAGTACCTTTCATGGTATTCTTAATGGAACACTGATAGTAACAATTTGGGGAAAGCATTTCATGAGCCTTTATGCATCCAACTAGATTGGAAAGGCACTATGAACTTCACCTGCCTCTGTCTCTAGGGTGTATATTTGCACAAATATCAGTACTGATCGTTAAAAATGATCAGTATGGATCAGTCTGTCGGAATACATTTTATTTCATGGGAAATGATAGCCAATTCTAGCAATAGTGGGGGGTTCCCCCATACAGAGCCCTGGTAATTAGGACTGCCGGGTAGAGATGATGGCATTATGCAGCCAAAGCAAGTCTCACTTCCCTCCACAGTCAGTTGGGAAGATGCTCCAGACTGAACAGTGCATCCGTGCTTCTACGCTGAACACTTCAGAAAAGCAAAAACCAGTGTGAGAAAAGTTTCATTAAAAAGCAAACTTCCTGAGCTCTAGTGACAGGATATTAACAGCTGGATTTTGAGAAGTCTGGAGCCCTCATTGACTCTACTGGAAATAATGAGTGCTCAACAGCTCTGAAAATCAGGCCAACAAGCTCTAAGAGGGCAGAATGAAAATATTTACCAGCTAAAGGCATCTAACCCTGTCACATAAAAGTCATAGGTGGGTCCTGCAGCTTAGCAGGCCTAGGATGGAAGTTTCCATCTCCGCTCTACCCACCTTAGCATAGTGTGGGACTCTGCAAGCCCAAACAGCAGCTGTGGGCTTTATCAGCGTTAACCCATGCCTTGAGCTGGGAAACTTTTAAGCGGTTTGACCTCGGACTCAGCCCATAAGTGCGATAAGCATGGCATTGAGCCAGGTACGCGCACACCTGGTAAACAACTGTAGTATAACTAGTGTAGAAAGTCCCACCCCTAGCTGAGTCTCAACCGGGGCCCCAACCTCGATGGCTGACCGGGATTACCCCCATGCTGACGCCAAGTCTGCTGCAGCCAGGTGCGAGGTAACGGGAACAGGACTCCCCGCAGACCTGAAGGGACGTGAGCATTCCAAGGAGCCTTTTACTCCTTTAACCATTGTTCTGTAGTGCTTTCGCTTGCTAGAGTGTACCCTGTGAAGTGTAGTAGCAGTGGAGTAGTGAGCTAAATAAAGTACATTATCCCTAATCGGCACTGTGTTGAAACGAATCTACAACCCTGTTGGGCCCTGGCCCTGTGAAATGACAAACCCCAACAGAATGGCAGAGTTGGTCCCCAACTCTGACAGATGATATTAACAAAGGTTTTAACATATAGAAAATGTCTGTTGAACTCACCTTGGTCATACTTATCTACAATTCATCTTGTTTGCAGATGCATGCCCTTCTGGAAAATGATCACTTCTGCTTTACTAACTCACTGAGGCAGGTGGCTTGTTATTCTATCCAGAAGTAAGGGAGGTGGAGAGAAAGGGTCTCAGCTGTTGGCTGAGCAGATCTCAGGGAAGGATCTTAAAATTAGCCAAGCCTGGAAATGGGTTTGAGCTGAATACTGTTAAATTGCCAACTCAAAATTTGTTAATAAAGGCAAAGACCAGGAAGAGGGCTTGATTATGGAATTTATTGAGCACGTGGGCCATGTTTTAAAATATATTGGGAGAGCATATGGCTCTCAGACCAGTGGAAAACAGCCAACCTTGTATTAAAAGATAAACACCCAAACTGGTATCAGAGAGGTTCAGCAAAGGGTTTTAAAAAATTTAACTAATTTAATTTTTAAACGAGGTTTCATCATTTCAGCCATTAGCATTCTCCCAAGTTGTGAGAAAGCACAAACTCATGAGGGACTGGAACACAAGACAGAAGAGAAGCTTTTATTCCTATTCATCTTTTCTTGCTGGGTAGTTTGGGGACAATAAGGAGCATGGCACAGTCAATATTAGGATCTGACACAATCAACTCAGGATTAAACAAAGACTGTGAATGGCTTGCTAACTACAAAAGCAGCTTCTCCTCTCTTGGAATTCACACCTCCAGATCAGCTACTAGAAGTGGGCCTCATCCTCCCTGATTGGATCCACCTCGTCATCTCCAGCCTGATTCTGGCCTGCATATTTATACCTGCCTCTGGAAATTTCCACTACATGCATCTGACGAAGTGGGTCTTTGCCCACGAAAGCTTATGCTCCAACACTTCGGTTAGTCTATAAGGGGCCACAGGACCCCTCGCCGCTTTATTGGGATCTGAAAATCACATGTGGGCTAAATCCAAAGCTTGCTGAAGTCAAGAGATAGAAGCTCATTGAATCCAATGGATTTTAGCTCAAACTCTCCAGTAGGCCCTTAAAAATAGGTTCTGGTAAACTCTGTACTACATAGAAAATTCCAGGCTTTGTATGATTGTTACTAATTCATTTTGGAAGCATGCCAGTTACTCGCTATACATTGGATGAGGCTAGGATTTAATCATTTCTAGAGTGACAAGTCCAAAATGATAGAGAACATTGTTGTTGTTATTACAATGATCTATTCCTGCTGCTTTTCTCATTTTTCTCTTTCATCATACTGATACAGCTGAGACAGGTTACTGTTGTAAATCACAAGTACAAAAAATATGGTTTTCTGCAGCCCTTTTAACCTTTTCCTTTCAAAATCCTGTGCCAAATACCATTTTCCAACCTGGTAGTTTCACTCATTCTTCCAGATCTTGTGCAATAAATTTGGATACCAAACACATAGGCTACAATTTTCAATTTTTGCATGCCAAAAGTTAGACACTAAAATCCAGATTTATCAGCTAAATATACATCTAAGGCTTTGGTGTTTCAGTATAGATTCTAGTGTCAGCTCCAAAGCTCATTGAAGCTGGTGGGAATCTATGGACTCCAGTGTGCTTGTATCCAATGTTAAACACTCTATTCATGCAATTACATTGATCAGTTGGCTGGGATTTAAAAAGTGGGGACAATAAATGTGAAAGTCTCTTTTCAGAGCTGTAGTTAGTCATTCCTTTAGTATATCTGAACTCTGCTGCCCTATAGAAAGAGAGATTTTCCTGGATATGATGCTGAGACCTCTGACTAGAGCTACTCAAGACTTTTAATTCTGGAAATTCTGACCAAAAAATTTCTCATTTTATTTTAAACCAACTTACAGGGTTTCAAAACTTATGGAAAATTTGAAATTTCCTTTAAAAAAATTTTCTACAGAAGAAGTTGTATATATTTTGACCTGGTCAAACACTAGCTAACTGGTTGAACTAACCTGTCATGTTTATTACATGCAGGTAAAATCTGGTAGTGCATTTTCATACGATTATTATTACTACTATTAACTGTTGTATGTACTACTTAGAATTTTCATGGATCATACTGTGTCCAAAACCTGAAATTTTAACTTCTTATTTCTAATTTTCCAAATAGAATGGAACCCATCTGCAAGATATTTCTCCACTAGGAAATATTGTTGCCAGCAGTGCAAACTCTAGTGTTTATTAGGTCCAGGCCATTTTACACGACTGTATCACCTAATCCTGTTCTGGTTTAGATGCCACAATGCAAACAGTATTTGTGCCAGGTCTTAACTACAGAAAGCCATAATGGGAAGTCTGTACAGCTGCTAAAGAATAAATAGAAATTCAAGGGTTTGATCCCATAATCTCTGAAGTCAATGCTCAAACTTCCATCAACATTAATGGCACAGGATCATGGCCCTATATGTTTGGTCACAGTGAAATCCCTGATCTATGTACCAATTTAACTGTTTCAGTTGGGGGTATAATTTTGCCACCAAAATGTTTTAAATCTGTACAGCCCCTACTGTTAATGCATCTATATTGGCATAACAGTGCTTTACCTGAGTATAGCTTATACTCCTTCCTTAACAGCAATAACATACATTGGTATAAGTTCCTCTGTAAGGGTACATCAACACAGAAGGTGTTATTCCGAAATAACACAGTCTGACTCTACACTATAAGCAGTTATTTCGATGTAATATTGAAATGATGTCAATATGGAGGACTTCTTGCTCTGACTCCTGTAACCCTCATTTTATGAGGAATAAGGGAAGTCAGAGGAAGAGTGCTCTAATTCGGACTTCCTGTTGTGGAGACAGCACCAAAAGCCAAAATAAGCAATTTCAACTTAAGCTACACAATTGACATAGCTCAAGTTGCATAGCTTATTTCTGCTTTAGCCCTGCTGTGTAGATGTGCCCTAAGTGCATGAGACTGTTACACAAATGTGTTACGAGGACTAAGAATGTGGTCCTGTTCCCAGTGTATTAAATGGAAAAACTCATTGATTCCTACTGCGGAATTAGACCTTCTATATGCATCTTGGATATATGCCTAGGGCTCAGGTCTCAAAGGGTTGAATGCCCTTAGCTTTCGTGGCAGTAGGGAGTGGTCAGTAGTTCACCGTGAGAGGCCCCCAGCAATGGAACAGAAGTACTGTATCGGCTAATCATAAATACTGAGACAGGAAATAACTGGTTAGGGTGGTTGCCAAAAGTTCAAATAGGAGGAATGCACATAACTCATGAGACAGTGTCAGGTTATTGCTGTATTTTAAAATATCAGTCTCCTTTGGTACTAATTATCCCTTAAACTATAACTTTAAAAAAGTCATGGTTGAGTCTATTTAATTTTACTTCCTGGTTGTGTCTACACTGGGCCACTTATTCCGGAAAATCAGCCGCTTTTCCGGAATAAGCTGCGAGCTGTCTACACTGGTTGCTTGATTTTCCGGAAAAGCAATGACTATCTACTGTAAGAAATAAGCTGCTTTTCCGGAAAAACTATGCTGCTCCCGCTCGGGCAAAAGTCCTTTTTCTGGAAAACTGTTCCGAAAAAGGGCCAGTGTAGACAGCACAGTAGTGTTTTCCGCAAAAAAGCCCCGATCGCGAAAATGACGATCGGGGCTTTTTTCCGGAAAAGCGCGTCTACATTGGCCACGGACATTTTTCCGGAAAAAGGGCTTTTCCGGAAAAGCATCCTGCCAATGTAGACGCTCTTTTTCCGGAAATAGTTATAACAGAAAACTGTTCCGTTTTAAGCATTTCCGGAAAATCATGCCAGTGTAGACGTAGCAACTTTGTTTCTGTTTTCTATTAATATAACTGAAGCCACTGAGATGGTTGTACCATTTTAACTATACCAGTACATTTAAAGTGCTGTAACACATGTTCATGGACAAGTCCTGAATGGCTTCAGTATATTTCAACAGACTTCCAATACTCCTTGAAGTGAAGTTTCACTCAATTTACAGCAAAATTCAGTATCCCAAGTGGCTCCTGCTGTCATTTGCTTTCAGAGAGAAAAGTGCTGTCATCCAAGGGCACCAAACACCTCCTCTTCCTCCTCCCCTGCTCTTGCTGAACAGAAAAAGAGTAGGGGAGGATAGGCAGAAGATCTGGGTAAATAAGATGCTCCTGGGTAAAATTTTCAAAAGTGCCTAATTTATTTCAATGGTTTTAAAAAAGCAACACCAGCACTTCTGAAAATGTTTCCCAATGTTTCACGGAAGGAGGAGTAAGAGGAACGCTTGGCTCCCAATCATAGGTTAACACCACCTCACCATGAGCTTGCCAAATTTTTAATTGCTAAATGGGGTGCCCACCATACTGTCTGCCTGCCCCCTCTGGGTGGCCCTTCCTGCCTCTGCTGCCCCTGTAGGCACCAGTCACCTGCGCCCAATCTTTCCTCAGCTAATTCCATCTGGGAAGGCAGACATGCTGGTTTTCATAAACCCATTCCTATTAGGATATATGTGCACCCTTTCAGAGACTTTCATCCTTCTCCCCACATCTGATGGGGGCAAGGAGACCCTACTACTTCTATAGTGTTATCTTTTGCCAACTAACCCTCCCTTCTTATGATAATGAAAATAAAACTCAACAAGCTTAACAAAGACCCACAGTATTTTTAATAATCAGTTTTCTCAGAAATTTTCCTCTTGGGCAAACTTCCTTTAGACAGAGAAGGAAGGTAAGCCGTTTTTATTAGCCCTTCACCTTTAATTTCAGCTGTGACCTCAACATTTTGTACTTTTGCTTTCATTTCCACCTGCATTTTTACATCCTCAAATCATGAAAGTCCCTTTGGATTCATCTTCAGTCACTTCTCCTATGAACAGATGGGATTGGGTTAGTCACCTTTAACTATCCAAAGCATGCTGCTCCACAGGATTAGATGGACAAAAATGCTGAACTGATCCACTGAAACACACTTTCCTTTTCAATGCACTTCCTGACAGGGTTTCCTTGCTCTTTTCCCTTTGTTAACAGAAGGTGTATAATCCAGAATGCTGTTAAATTGTATCTGGCTGAAAATAGAGAAAAAAAAGAAGAGTTCGCATCTCATATTTCAGTTAGTACACCTGCCAGCATTTGGAACACCACCAGCCTGCCAACTGCAAGTTTTCAAAGGGTTATGATGCACTATCTGGGTCTTTGATGAAAAGCTCTGGACCCCAGAATATAAGCTTTTTGGTGTGGATGGTGTGCGCTGAATCATAATGCAACATTACACTGTCATGCTGTGACAAAGAATGAAAATGACTGAATTTATTGTTATTTACTCCCCTTCAAATGTAGGGATTCCCAAGTTTCTATTAATATACTACTGCGTGTAAAATTCCAAAATCTAAGAAAGATGACATTTATATTTTCACTGTAATAGTTCCTTGCTTTGGGGAAAATGTAGCAGTCAAGAAAGTTCTATTAAAATATACAATGTAGGTAACATTATTGTCTGAACTATATGTTACAGTACATGGGAACTTTTAAAAATCTTGCTTAGACATAAATGATATTTTAAAAGTTTTAAATAAAATAATTCTATTTCTAGAATTCAGATTTTCAGCCCTAATATCAGACGGTAAGGTCTATAAGCCAGCAATAGATAAACATATTTGATGGCTTGCACAGACCTTAGGGAACAGATAATAGGAACAGAGTGTTTCATTTGTAGGTTCCCTATTTTGAACGTTGGCTAGCATAAAATATACTGCAAGGGAATTGATCTCTTGCAATACATTTAATAGAGAAGGAAAACACAGTTTATTGACAAATATCAATTGGAAGGGCAGAGAAGGGATAAAATATTTAAATATGAAGTCATCACAAAAATAACACATGGGGTGTAAAGTATCAGAGGGGTAGCTGTGTTAGTCTGAATCTGCAAAAGCGGCCAGGAGCTTATTCTCCAACACTTCGGTTAGTCTATAAAGTGCCACAGGACTCCTCGCCGCTTTTACATGGGGTGTAGATTCCTGAAATTAGTCACCACAGCTAAATTGGTGAGTCCTAGACTGAGTCCTAGAGAAGACACATGAAGAATGCAACAACTGGAAATCCTAGAAGGACGATTGATTTGGATTCATAGATGAACAGAAAACCATTGAAAATATTGAAGACTGTTGTGTAAGAAAGCAGCCATACACAAACACACCGTCAGTTCTGGACTATGTGCACCAATCAGTTATGGAGTTGTTGTCAAGGGATAAGTAGCAAGATCAAGTTCAAGCCAGATCAGGATAACAGGAAATCAAGGTCAGGTACCTGACAAGTAACAGAGCTGGGAAAGACACATATTCAGAAGACAGATCTAGGATCCATAGATAGGTAAGGTCTGAAGCTGAAGGAGGAAGTCTGCATAATTGCCCAGTTAGCTCCCCCATGCTAGCTTCCTGGTTTATATACCAGCACAAACCAATCACCAAACTGCGCAGAGAGTGGCGGGAGGGAGGGAACCACTCAAGCCTTCACGGTTGGTACATCCTGCAGTTGCTAGCGTCACAGCAGCCTTCAGCAGAAACCTGTCTTAAGCTTCTAATGGCTATATGGAAGCAGTGGGAACTGAGAACCCTT
Organism: Apalone spinifera; assembly: GCA_030068395.1. Lineage (NCBI taxonomy): Eukaryota > Metazoa > Chordata > Testudines > Trionychidae > Apalone > Apalone spinifera. The sequence goes on along the minus strand of CM057845.1, from coordinate 137,357,866 downwards.
GTAATCCCATCTTGTGGACCTACAGGGTTTTACACAAGCTTGCCTAAGATGAACAGACTGTTCAAGATGCAGGTTAGTATGTGGATAATTATGGAGGTTATTGCAAAGTGTCCACTTTCAGATTGCTGTGAAGATAGAATCTTCCACATATATCCCCTCACGTCTTCCATGTTTCTGCTATTAAAAGTGGGTACATACTGAGAGAAGATTATTGAAGTATTTAGTAGACCCGATTCATAGGTATTCTGTCCTCGTGCTTGATGCAGACGTTGCAGACGGAGTCAAAAGGATTGCAAGGCACCATTGAGAACCCCATAGCTTATGGCTGGACAGGCTGCTGTCCGTCCCCTAGCATCAGTTACAACATATAAGTTTAATGGACAATGTCAACTACTATACTTGCTCAGGAATTTGAATAATTTTGTTTTGTTTTGCTGGAAAATGCAGATTCATCCAACTGAAAATGCTCGTAGGAATGAGTCATTTTGTCAAATTTCCCATTTCAAAATAAATGGGGAAAGTTTTGGAATTGTGAGAGTATCCTGTTTCAATATTTTCTATATTAGAATTTTCTTTTGTTTTGAAATTTAAACTAATTCATTGTAAAAAATTGACAAAAATTTAAAAGGTCAAAATGGAAACTAAACATTTGAAAATTATTGAAACAAATGTTTTGATTGACCCAATCTGATATTGTTTTCATGTTAATTTTTGATATATCATGTTTTTGTCACAATTTGGGATGGGGAAAATGTTGAAATCTCAAATTCTTATGGCCATACAAAGATTTTCCCATACAGCTTTTTTTCCTGTGATGACTAAAACACTAATTTTTAGGGAAAAGGCAGATTCAGACTCAGTAGCCAGATATTATAAAGATAGCCCCCCCCCCCATGTATATGAATAGAACAATTATTGTAATGACCATGCGATGATCATTATAAACTTGATTTTCTCAAATGCCTGAGCAGTTTTGGTCTAAGCCATGACCTGGAGCAATTAATAACAGTTCTTTGCCATTTTTCCCACCGAACCTGGCTCCTCAGTGCATACTGTCCATTATAGATTTCTGGGATGATGCTAATTATATAGTTAGTCTGATTAGGGTTGCCAGGTGTCTGGTTTTGAACTGGACAGTCTGGTATGGAATCCCCAGGGCTGGACTCACTCATGCTTCGCTGGGACCATGCATGGGACAGGCAGCAGCCCGGGATCTGCATGAGCCTGGGCCAGCCCCGCTCCCCACCAGCTGATTCTCCCCCCGGCCCCAGCCAGCCC
>CM057845.1:137321143-137348682 GCA_030068395.1 Apalone spinifera | reverse complement strand
CGTACATGGCCAGGTCCCACCCCCTGGGCACGTACATCACTGCCCCACTCTCCTTCCCCTCCCGCCATGATGCTCGGCTGACTTCGCCGCCTCTCAGCCGGGCCACCATGGGGGAGCAAGTGGCACAAGCTCCCCATGCAACATGGGCTGCCAAGAGGGAACAGCCAACATTTCAGCAACAGCGCCGCCCAGAAGGAACAGCCAACATTTCAGGCAACAGCGCTGCCCAGAGGGAACAGCCAGCATTTCGGGCAACAGCGCCACCCAGAGGGAACAGCCAGCATTTCAGCGTTACAGACTCTCAGACACTGGGCTACTATATATATGATAAAGGCTTATTTATAAGAGAAAAGAAAGGGGAGAGGCTTTCAATGGTTGAAGGAATCTTATATAGACACTATCATTGCTGAATTTTTGCATCAGGTTTGAAGCAGTGATGGTATGAACTGCTGGCTTATAAGGCCTCTGATAACTTCCAAAAAATTGTTCCTTTTAGTGTCAGTTCATAGTCCTGAGATCAGAGAAAGAAAGAGGCAAAATGGAGATCCTTCCAGTGGTTTTTATACCTTCTCCCACGTGAAGGGAATGCTCTGAGTCTTTACTGGTGGGAAATTAGAGGCACAAGATGGAGTCCAGAGTCACATAAGTCATGTGCCCTTACTTGGCTAAATAACTCACAGCAGTGGCCATTACCCATACTCTGGCTAAAGCGTCCAAAGGAAGGCTTGCCAGGCAGAGAGTCTGTAGTTCATTGTAAGAGTTACATATTCTTTAACGTGTCAATACATCAGATTGTTCATTCAGAATGTTCTGATCAGCCTGGATGTACATTACCTTGTGTGTGTCACGACAAGTGCAAGCACGCTTGAAAAAACAGGTATATAGTCAATATTTATAATTTTAGATACTAAGATAATGATTAGGGTTATACCAAATTCACGGTCCAATTTGGTGATTCCACAGCCAAAGGTTTTTTTAAAAAATCATAAATTTCATGTTTTCAGCTATTTAAATCTGAAATTTCCTGGGGGTGTAATTGTAAGGGCCCTGACCCACAAAGGAGTTGGGAAAAGGGGGGTTACAGTGCTGCTAGTCATTTTGTTGCCTTTTTTTTCCAATTCTCATATCGTTTTTAAATTAGTTTACTATCAGTGCAAACAGATTTATATTAGTGGCACTATGATATTTCCAACCTTTTTTATTCTTTTCTCTTTTTCTATAACATGTTATAACTTTTTTGACTGCTACTGCACATTGAGCACACATTTTCAGAGAACAAACCACAATATCTGTTTCTTAAATGGTAATGGCTAATTTCAACCCCATCTTTTTGTACGCGTATTTGAGATTATGTTTTCCAATGTGCATTACTTTGCATTTACCAACACTGAATTTCATCTGCCATTTTGTGGACCAGTCGTCTTCTCCTTTTTTATGAGAATACAGAGGACACTCTAAGGTGTGTGAACTCTGTGCTCCTCCACATCAATCAGCCTTTCCTCAGCCTTTAGTTTAAAAACAACTCTACAACCTTTTTCATTTTATATGCCAGCAATCTGTTAACACTTTTGGTTTAGGTGGAACCCCATCTTTCCTTTACGGGACTTCTCTTCCCAAAAAGTTCCCCAGTTCCTAATAAACCAGCCAGTACCAGATGGAAAATGCCAAAATATGAGGCCTCGTGTTTTCTTAGAATTTGTGACTCAAGACAAGATAGAAATTCTGGGAAAGAGCAGCTCAAACCCAGTTTCAATGATCAAACATGACTTTTCTACTTATTACTTCCATCCTCCGGTTCAGATTATTATATTTGCTTTACTGCAGCGCTACTATCTGACTGGTAAATCAAGGTTAAGACTGAGAAACATGCAGAAGGGTGACAAACAGTATAGGTTGTTCAAAAGCTTCAGAGGGGTAGCCATATTAGGCTACATTTAGACTACAAGCCTCTTTAGAAAAAGCAAGCCGCTTCTTTGAAAGAGAGCACCCAGGCAGTCTAGATGCTCTCTTTTGAAAAAGCCCCATTTGCATTCAAGAATGCCTTTTTTTGAAAGAGCACTTTTGAAAAAAGGCGTTCTTCCTCGTAAAATGAGGTTTACCGCGATAGAAAAAAATGCCACGTTCTTTCAATTTAATTTCGAAACGAAGGGGAAGTTTTTTTGAAAAAAGGCCACTTTTTTAAAAAAAAAACCCTGTAGTCTTGACACACCTTTCATCTGTAACTGGAAATACTTAAACAACTAATCGTCTAGAAGCACCTTAGAGACTAACAAAACATGTAGATGGTATGAAGAAGTGGGTTGTGCCCACAAAAAGCTCATGATACATGTTTTGTTAATTTTAAGGTGCTGCTAGACTATTCATTGTTTTGTTTTTTTTTAATTTTTCCAGTATAGGTTGTGTTAGAGTGGTATCCAGGGAATGCGTTTGCTCTTCTGCTTTTTTTGCAGAATAGCAAACGCACTCTTTCAGAAGCCCATATTCCTCATTCCAGTCTAGATGGGCCAAATTTCAGAAAAGCCTCTTCCAACAAAAGTTTAGGAAAAAGATATGCAAAATGCGCTATTTTTTTCCAATAGATCCTTGAAATCTAGCCATACCCTGAGAAGTATAGGGTCAGTCTGTATCTGATAGCTTAAATAAATAAATGATCTTTAAACACACTTATAGCCATCTTTTCTATAGAAATCCTTGGGATGAGGAACAAACATCCCAAACTCCACTGCTAGGGGTTGATTTGTTCCCAATACTTTTCACTTTGGTACAAATGTTCTTTCATTCCCCTTCAGTTTTTGAAGAAAGGATTCTGGGATTGCTCCTTTTGGGACAATGGTGACCCTCACAAGTCAATAACAGTCTGCTCAGATTAAAATAAACAGAAGATATCTAAATAATTCTGGTTGCCACAAAGCCAAGCTGAATGTATGTGACAAACCAAAATGAAATATTGGCCCTGAAGTTATTATATTACATTCGTTTATAACAAGGACATTGCTGCACAGCCACATAACTGCAATAGGAAACTTAATAAAACATTATTATGCCTAGATTTTTTTAAATGTCCCTGAGTTTTATCTCTTTCCATTTTGTTTCCAATTAATGCAATTAGATGCAATACAGTCTATGCCACCATGACTGGACCCAAAGGGATTGATGGAGATTGTTGGGAGGAGTGACAAGATGGGAGGTCATCAAAATAGCATCCCATTGCCATCCCTTGATACTTGATGGAATCATGACAGCAGCTCATATACTAGATGACATGAATATTCATACAAATTATTTAAAATAATTTTGTGACATCGGAATGACTCTTCCTGTGTACACTGTTGTACCTCACCAGTGCTGAAGGGAGGAGGGGAATGTCAAAACACCAGCTGACATAGAAATGAAACCCACCTGTTCTCGTCTTTCCTTTTATAGTGATTTATTTTTGAATTGAACACTGCAGCTAGAATCTGAGTTCAGCAGCAGGTATAGGGACAGCAAACTTGGTAAAGAAATCAACCAAGTATTATTAATTCAAGACACTTTCCCCTGCTACCCGTGACCTTGCATGTCACCACTTCATTAATGAAACTACTTATTTTTATAAAGAAATGTGTACTCTGAAGTTTCCTTCCACTGGAGAGGGGGCCTATGGTAGTTTGGAACTAGAGGAGATGAAAATACTGTACCCAACTTGTGGTGCTACCTCAAATTACTTCCACCCAAAACACAGACAAAGCAATTGGGTCATTCAGCATAGCCAGCAGTGCTCTGCTTTTATATTGTTCCTAAAATCAATTCTCTGTCCCAAGCCAACCTCTTAGCCCATACATCCCAATCAATTCTCTCCCCCATCCCAAGATTCAGGATGATTTTCTCTTTCCCAAGATTCTTATCAAATCCCTAGTTTGTTCTCACAGTTCTGCTAAGCTCCTGTCTCTCTATCCTTCCACTCCAACCATCAATACATCTGTGCCACCATCAGCCATCCTCTTCAACCTCTTCCCTCCAGGATTCTTCAATTCCCCTTCAGGCCACCAATCCACTGTATCAATCAATCTTCTGTCCCATAAGACTCCCTAACAAACCGATTCTCAACCCAGCACCCAAGAGACCCAAACAAAGACCTTCTTAGAACGCCATTCAATGCAATCTCTGCCTCCTTCCCACCCCAGCCATTGTCTGGAAGACCAGATAATCAATCACACAATCCATTCTCTGCCCTTTAGGCACCCTCAACCAATCATCTCATCCTCCAGCCCAAAAGTCATTCCTCTGCTCCCAGTTAGTTTATCCTTGGCCCATAGTTTCACCACATCTAATTAACCTTCTTCCCTCAGCCATCCCTAGACAATTAATCTTCTGTCTTTCCTCTTCCAATTGATCCTCCATCTTAGTCACTTCATCCTCTTCCTCCGCCACAAGCCCTCTGCTTATTTCCAGGCTTTTTTCAAGGTTCTCTGGCTCCCTTTTTCTTCTCTTCCATGGATAATCTGGCTGAGGGGAGGGTGGAAGGGGTGTTATCTTGTTTTACATACTCTCCTAGGTGCAGGTTGAGTCCGTGCTCCCCCTGCAGACTCCTAGTGGTATTCAAAGTAGAGGAGGAAGCAGGCAAGAGGGCCGTAAAACTGTACACCACCCCGTGAGAGCTTGATACTCAAATATATAATCTGGAAAAGGTCACCCTGTTGTTGAACTATGCTCCAACTCAGAAACATACATCAGAACGGCCCCAGCAGGAATTAAAATGGCTGGAATATGAAGTGAGCAATAAGTAGAAAGGGAAAATGAGCTGTGAACTGTGTGTGTGTATGTTCTGGACACACACATAACTGCTAGGCAGAACATAAGCAGCAGGTATTAGCACAGCATCTGTGCATCTCTGGCATACAGATCCTTGATGTGCTTTTTAGCAAGCAACGGCCAGGCATTTTTCAGTGAGTTGTTCAGCAGAGAGATTGAAAAAGCAGCCCCATTAATCCTCTTTATTGCTTTGCTGTTCAAGATGTCACTAGAAGCTGCTCAGCAGCATTATAAAACCTTGTAATTCACAGCTGTCCATCATTTCTTTTATTTGTAATCAAATCTGGTCCAATTATCTGTGCTAAGATATGACCAGCATATGCCCTTTTTTGTCACTGGTCTTCCTTCTTCCTCCCGGTAGATGTGGATCATATTGCTTGTCTCATACTCTTCTTCAAAGTTTAAGCCCCTGCCTCCTACTTGCCTACCCTCTTGCCAACCTTCTCCCACACATATGCACACTACACCTCTTCAGTCCTGAGTCTGTATTAGAATCAGAGTCTGTACTATACTTACTGTATCTGAGTAACACATTGTTTTGTCTGTGATTAGACAGTGACTGATAACATAATACTCCCAGAGAACAATGCTATCTCCAAGAGAATAATTTTTCTAATTGAGCAGTAAAAAATTAGTTTCTCGCCAATGAGTAGATCCCTTGTTTTAATGTCCCCTTAAAGAAAGCTATCATGGCAGACATACACACATTGGGGTTTAACCAAAGCACTATGGATTTTGCCATTTGTATTTGCTAATACCTACTGATTTTGATGGGACTTAAGCTTAAAATGAATAGGATTAGGGCTACTTACTTAAGTCTTTTTTAGAATCAAGTTTGTAGCCAGGCACCATCAGATTTAGGATGTCCCCAATAGTTAGATACACCTTTTACATAGTTAGAGGGTTTTTCATAATCCCTCTACCTCTTCATATTCCCAAATGGAACATTTCCACAAACTTAAAACGATTTTGTACCTCATCACATGTATTTTATTTCACACCACATACAGATCTGACACTAGGGTCCATGCAGTGTTTGTTTGCTGTGAGCAAATTATTCCACTGAATTTAGCCCCACAGCTGTCTCCCTAAAGATTGCTGATTACTCAAAACAATGCAGTTCCCACTGAATTCACTTTGAGCTGTAGTACTCCATATTGTGTGCATTGCAACATGAGTTTATTCATGGAATTCCTGGTTTTGGAAGGATATTTTCTAGACCTAGTTAAAAACATGGGTTCGCCCCAGGAAAACTTTGACTTTTGGCAAACATTCAAAATATTTTTACCAAAATCTGAAAAAAAAAATCAGCCAAATAGAATAGTCGATTTGGAAAAGCTGCTGCTCTGCTTCAAAGGAACAATTTTGGGTGCCTCAAGCTCCCATTCTCCTCTCTAAATCAGGGTCCGTTATTGGACATCGTCCACCATAGTACATCAAGCAGTTCACCATGGAAGTACCTAGTCAAGGTGCATTTGGGGAGATGTAGCCCAACTGATGCCTAATAAAGTCATCATTTTTAATAAGTTGGGGAGCACTTCAGCAGTTAACAGCATTGCCCGCATAACAACATATTTCTGAGTTTCATATCAATTCCATCTTTTCAAGGAGCTCAGCACTTGTGACAGGTGTCTATTTGAGTGGAAGGAAGGAGGTGGAGTATTCAAAAGCAATTCACACCAAACCAAACAGTGGTCTCCCCGTCCAGAGAGGAGAAGGGTCACAAAAACACAGATGTTTGCTACATTTGCGGTTTAAAGGAAAAAGCATAGGGACAAGAGTGGGACCAAAGTCACTGTCACAATATCTGGAGTGATTTACAACCATGCATGTGAATCTTCTCAGGTTAGACTGCCCAAAAGCAGGGCAAACACCCCAAGCTATTGTGTCCCATAATTAGATATCACCAACTTTGGGCATGGCAGTCTACTGCCACCCAGGCAAGATGGACTTAGTGATAATTGGTGGCTACATACCAAAGATCACAAAAGACAGTTTGCTTCAGTCCCAGGAGACCAGTCATTTATCCCGGGTCAATTTGTACCTCATATCTCACAACAGAAGACAATGCTTGTAGCCAGTTCTAGAATAAAATAAAAAATAAAAGAGTATTTACTTACTGGATTTTATGACTCTACTTCCGTTTCATAGCTCCAGACCTGTGAGAGGCCAAACAGCAAAACAGATGAAGAAAATGGTTGTTAATTATCCCTTTACACAATGAAAACAATATATGCAAAAGGGCTTCCCGTTTGAATTCTGGAAGAAGAAAATAAAAATAGGGAACAAAGGCTTTGTATTGTGAGCCCACAATGGTCAATTTAGTTTTGACAGTCTTCTTAATGAATAGAAGACAATCCCTTCTGAAAGGCCAACAGTTTCATGGCAAAACACATTTTACAGTTACAAAGCAAAAACTTTAATATTACCTTACAGCTGCAATAAAAGTATAAGTGAGATTAATGTATGAAGCAGCCTACAAACATTTCATAGAGTCTAAACACTCAACACATTGTCATAAATTCAATGCCCAGCTTAACCAAGTAACCCATAGGGAAACCGACTGGTTCCCAGCAATGAATTAGTCAGTACTTGGCTGAAGACAAAAGCCTTGGCAAGAGCCGGCACCTAGTTTGCCAGCGTCACAGTCACAATCAAAAGGAAACCAGAAGGGGACATCAAGCAGAGAGTTCTAGTGCCTGCTTCTCTGAGATGATGTCCGGGTTGTCAGAGGACACTGCTGTGAAAAATTCCAGGCCGGCATTCCTTGGAACTGAAGTGATATTGGCTAGCGCGTCTCCCCCATGCATCAATACATAATCCACTCTCCGTGCCTAGTCAGACCTTAGGCGCTCCTGTAAGCCTGGCAATAAGAGATCAACTAAAGTGGTGATTTTATTCAGTGGACTCTTTTCCACTGGGAACTAGCCTGAAACCATCTACTACTTTTCCATAAGCCACCAGTTGGTCATCAGCTATAATGACAGTCAGTAAGTACTCACCACCCACTTGGATTGGCTTTGAACAAGCAACTTAAAGGTCAAAGGTTTGATTTGCCATTACCATTCTGCTGAGCAATTCCATTCCTGTGACCTGTTTGTTCCTAAACATTTTTATCATTTCAAGTTTGACAAATGGGAAAATATATTAGCTCCCCAAATAAAATGGTAAAAGAATTCATGCCATCAGCTTGAACACTGCCCAGGGATATTTTAATATGTTTGTCATTGAAATCTCACTCATAAAAATGCTAATGTAATGTAAGGTATTAACATAAATGCACATCAAACAGAAAACAGACCCTTAAATTTATATTTAATAAAATTGTTATTGCATGATCATAAAATAAGTGCTGGGTGGTATTAAAATGTGTGTTGAAGTGTAGCATATATATGCATTCTACATTTATAGCATTCATTCTCAGTAAGGACTGTCTATTTTGAATATAATGTTCAAAGGAAAAGGTCACTATGACTCAGCTGTTATCATTGTTCTGGAGTCAGAAATCTGTGGGTCATGCCAAGAACTAGATATGTTATACCCAGTGCAGCCATGACAGTACTGGCTTAAGAGCTTGTTACATTACTCCGAGGGACTTCTGCCACAGCCACTTACAGCTGATTCCTCTTGGCAGAAATCCCAAAGAACAGGCACTGTTGCCTTCCCTAAACTTGCACCCTTGGCCTAATGAGACTTAACCTTGTCCTCAATGGGACCAGGAGCAATCTCGTTTTACCTCCGTTTGCATCATGTAAACTTAAAAAAAATCTGCAGCTGGTGTAAACTGGCATTTCAGAATACATAGATCTATGTCGATCTACACAGGCTGAATATCTGGCTCCTAGTTTTTTTTTAAACTTTACCCAGAAGGAGATATTTTACTGGACGTGGAAACTGAGTTGAATTGAAGCAAGAGCCTTCTACATATTGATATTTACAATGGGGCAAAAACCTTTCTTAAGTGCTCTGTGGCACTGGTCTGCAATATGCTATTTAATATTGTTATTAGAATCTGTCAGTTCCTTCTGGAAAGGCTGGTTTGTAATCACATAGATGTCAACTCAATTTCATCTGAAACCTTTGCCATGGGGAAAGGAGGGGAGTCATCTTTACAAGACTGAAAACCTGCAGGTTTTTGACCCTTCTATCTCTCTTCAATCTGTAGAGTTACCCCTCTCCATCCCAGCCCCACTATATGACCCAAAGGTCATTAATGTTCCATTTCCAAAGAGTTATAAAGGAGCATAATTTTTATGTGGTCAGATTGGTCCAATTATTTCTTGAAGACACAAATGTATAATTTCCTATAAGTGCTTAAAGAAAATCAATATACCAAGTTCATAAATTATTTATGACTTGATCAGTCTGCTTTTTTTTTAAAATGCAACGGAATGACTCCTTTCTGGAACGGGATTCAAATTTCAACTTCCATTCATAAAGATAGAAAGGATGTACATTCAAACAGCAAGCCAGCTAGAGGCAATCCAAGTCCAAAGAGAATTAAGGTGTTTCTTCTTTCCAAGTTCATACATTTTTTCAGTCCTAGGATAAGAAATGAACAGGGTCTATATTGTTAAAAAGTCACATCTGGTTCTTTCTTTAATTTCTATCTCCACATTTGCTGGGCGGTGGGGAGGATTACTGGTTTTGAAATATCAGTTGAATTAACTAAAGACATTTTCATGGGCTCAAATAAAGTCTAACCTCATAATTAGAGTTTATGGAGCATCCAGATTCCTGAATGCTTCTAGAGAAACATTTTACAAATGGTTTTTAAGTAGGTGTTAAAAAATTGCCATAATGCTACTGCACATATTTTGCAATAGTTCCCTTAATGTTATGCTATAACTGTGAAAGACTTACGGAGATGCACCATTTATCACCCATGTTATCCCAGTAATTCAGATGCTGGGTGCTCAAAAATCTATGCTATTTTCCCCCAGTAACACTACTACTACGAAACATTTATAGAGTGCTTTTTGTCTTCAAAGTGCATTAGATCCATTAGCTAATTAACCCTCACCTCAGCCCTTTGTGGTAAATACTTAATCCCCTTCTCAAAGAAGAGGCAACCAAGCCACTAAGTGAATAAGTGACTCACCCACAGCCATGGAGTGAGTGAGGCTTAGAAATCAGCAGTGCCAAGGTCTCAGTCTCACACTTACACCTCATGATCTTTTTAGATTCTTTTTGGTACAGGCAACTCAGAAACTTTCTGACACCTCAGGCAAAGTGGTCTCCATATTAGGCTGGAAATAGCTAGACTTGATAGCAAGCAAGGTTCAAATTCTAGAAGAGGCAGCTCGTCCTCACGCCTTCTGACATACAAAACTGAACTACATGCAGCTTGCCATCAGTACGTCTTTCGGATGTGAACGTGAAATAACCATTCCCCTCCTTTTCAGTTTGGGGCAACTGCATTAATATTGCCCCTGTGAGATACAGAGAAGGCATCCATTTTAGCCTCCTGGCTCCTCAGCCATCACCTCTGTTGAGAAGAGACCTGAGTCTCTTTTGCTCCTGATTAGAGTATTTCCAGGCTGCTCAGTTTCCTGCCACACTGAGATCTCCCAGGCAAGCCCAGCTTCCTTAGCAGGCCCACTTTTCTTTCTCCTCAAAGGATATAAAAAGCATAATTGCTGAGTCAGAAAGGGCTATGTGACAACTTCTAAGCAAGCACATTTATTTTTAATAAAAAAGCATCAGAGAAAGCATATTAAAACACTGAAAGACGCACGCTAATCAGCTTAGTGGAGATCACCCCAACTACATCAAAGTGTGGCAGCTCAAAGCTCCTGTTGGGTGCAGATCACCATTCCCGGCCAATGGGAGCTGAGGGAAGCGCTGTCCAGGTCCATGCTGCTTCCCACAGCTCCCATTGGCCAGGATAGGTGATCCATGGCCAACGGGAGCTGCAAGCACTCATGTCTGCATAGGTGCTGGTAAATGAGGCTGTGGCAGACTAACCCTGGCAAATCACCTCTCATTTATTGCCCACTCCAGATCTATCCAGTACTGGCAGTTTTCACAGTTTACCCATTAGGTAGTTGGTTCCTCACACAGCTTAGCAATTACAAACTGGGGGCAGGAGTTTCAGAAGCATGCAAGTGACTAATGAGCCCTAGTCTTACTGCCATTCATTGGGACATTATGCTCCAAAGTCACTTAGGCACATTTGAAAACCTGCTGCCAAAATGCAGGAGAAATTAGGCTGAAACTGCTTTCAGAAAAATGTTGGCTGCTATTGTATTTGATCAATTCACTTTCACCGTGTGCTTTTAATAAATAATTTTCATACTGGAAATCATTGCCGATTCTGAGGAATTTTACACACCAAGAAAATACAAAGTGAATTAAAAATGGCTAGAGTGAAGGTAAAAAACTTTTCAAGAATTTATTTACCAGGTGGGGCCATGTAGGTCAGGATCAATTCAAATAGAGGAAAGGGGGAAAAAGGCTTTTAAGTAATACTTGAAGGAGAGTGACCTTCTGAGACCCCGCTGATTACTTACATGATTTTCTTGCCAAGTAATGAATGCTGCACTGCTCTGTGGCCATAGTGATCCTGATACACTTGTTTCAAGCTCCCGACTCAGCATCTGCTGCCTGCGTATGGTGACAAAAAGATTCATCGAACATAGTGCATATAAGTATATAGAACTTTTTAATGTAACAGTTTTCTCTCATTGTCCAAACAAAAATTTACTGAGATTCCAAATAAAAGCTAAATACGTTCCTTTTGTTACCAGTCACACCTCCACAGATGTGTGTACGGGAATGGAATCATTCCAAACTAAGGTCCTGATTCATCAAAGCACTTAAGAAAGACTTTAATTTGAAGCACACACCTAAATGTTTTGGTGAATAAGGTATACATTTAAGCATTTGCTTAAAGTGAGACACATTTAAATACACTGCTGAAATCATGCTCTGAGTGAAGAATACCAAAAGCTCTTCCACAGAGCTGATTCTATCAAGGCTAGATTAAGATTAAATTTAAAAAGATTAAATACGGTCTGCAACCACCACAATTTTGAATAATCCACAGAATTGTAGATATTTTCTCCAGCCTTCACCCAGAACAGACTCATCCTTCCAGCTAAATGAAATCTACTTCCCACGTCCAAAGATCTGCCCCTCGTGCATGCGCCTTGTCGGGGCAGGGCAGCTTGCGTGTTCTTATGATCCCAGGAGCTATGCCGGCGGGAACTTAGTGCTTCTGGTAGGTTCAACCAAGCCGGAAAGGTCAAGGGGAGAGGAGCCAAACTAAGCATGCACATCAGTTCTCCAGGATTGGGGGTTTGGCTCAGGGCTAACAACCCTGACATAGAAAAACATTTTGTTACGGAAACAGCAACAAAGAATTCTGCTGCCCTATACGCCAATGGGTGTGAAGGATGATGATGATGATATCCAAAGATGGACACTTATCTTCTCCCAATTCTTGATTCCATAATTTTCCTTGTACTAGAGACAGCCTATTTTACCACAGAGAGTAACTCTCAGCCATCTGTTATTCTGTGTCTACCTACTCTGCCTAGGAACTCTTCCCTATCTAAATGCATCAATATCTGGAGGATCTAAAAAGCATGCCTTGATCCATCCCTGACTGCTGTCAAGACAACTAGGCAGAAAGCCATGTTATAACACATGCTCTGTAAATAACTATGGAATTCCAGAATGTGTATAAAAACAGAGGTTTTGATTAAAATTAGCTTTACAAACCAGCACAGGCAACAGTTTAAAATTCTGAGTACACAAGTTGTTCTAGCTGCAAAATCATTATAAATTTAAAATACATAATGTACAAGAGTAAGGATTAGCATGATCCTTACCTTTGGAAGAGAAAAAATAGTATTTAGGCAGACTTTTCTAGCAACTGTCATTGCTAGGCCAGTTCCCAAAGGATCATTTACATTAATTACCTGGTTGCTGTAATCCAGCTGCTGATTCTCTTTTTGCTCCCATCTCTTCACTTGCCATCAGGCAAAGCACTACAGCTGGCACCTTGAGTTCTGTAGATTTTCTCGTAATTCCCCAGCATTAAGGGTGTGCTGTCCCTATTACCAAAGAATTCTCTGAAGGGAAAAAAAGGTCATTTTAGGAAATGAAATTAGAGACAAATTGAAACAGAAAGGGATTTATCTGTATGCCTACAGGTTCCCATTCTACCATGGATTAATAACATCCAGATACCACACAGACATGGGCAAAGGAAAATAATACCTAGACCACAGCAAATCAAGCAGTATCTGGACTGTTAACTTGACATAGCCATGCAGAAGAACTAAGTAATTTATTTAACATTAGAAAAATTATTTAAAGGAACAAAGTGACTTATTTTGGTTTGTTGTGGTTTTGTTTTTTAAAGTCAACAATCTTCTGATTCAACTGAAGAGCCAGGACCAAGAAACATGCTTTTATAGCTTTTTTCCTTCCCACATTTTAGCAAAACGCCATCTTGAAAATTAGAGTTTTAGCAGCAAACAATAGTGAATATTTCCATAGTCAAATCCATGTTCTGTTCACTGTGATTCAGAGGATCATATTATTTACTAGCAGATTTATCCGGTGTTGCTCAGGTCCTTAACTACTCCACATTTCTCTATGTGTTATCTCTTTTCTGTAAGATTTATTAAGTAGTATTCCTATTTCAGGTTCATTCTATTATTCTGGCTAATCTTAGCTCAGTCTCATTCAACATTCATTCAGTTTTGTCAATTCAGAGGAATGTGATTGATTTGGTGATTCTGTCTCTCTTCTGTTTGGTTTTATGAGACGCAATCCCATTCTGGGCACATGGAGACCCTACCTCTAGAAGTGATAGGGGGACTGCAGGCTGGACACGCTTGCTCTGGCAGTGACCCTACCTCTAGAAGTGACATTCCAGTCTTCCTCCTGCTGATCTGGGAGCCTGCAAGACTCCTAAGCCAGTTGACTTCCCAGGCTCCAGGGGTATGATGACCCAGAAGCCAACTGACATAGGAGTTTGCAAGACTTGGGGTGCCTGGCTCTATAACAGTCCATATGGTAGAGGTGCCACATATCCCAGAATCCCTGGCAGTTGCTGAGTTCTACTTCCATACCAAGGAACATATTTCATTTTGAGAACATGTTGGAAATTTCCAAATGTCAAAATATTCAGCGGACTGGAAGGTCCAAGTTTCACTCAGCCCTAATCCATAAGCTTTAATTTTAGGACAAAGCTTTATTTATCCAAAATAAATCCCCAAGTTATATTACTTAGTATACTAATATGTAGTCATAATATATTAATAGTCACTATTAGCCAGGGTTTCTTTTGTTTCATGTATTTCATTTATCCAGTGAGGGTATCTAAACAATTCCATTCATCTTAGGTGACCAATCGCATCACACAATTAGGGCTAGACTGCTAATGCTTATTCACAACGGAAAGGACTCGGGCCTTTTACTTCTATGGGTCTAGTGTGAGAAAGTGTATACCAACATTAGTAAGTCTGCATAGTCTAACAACAAATAAGTGTAGTAAATACATTGCAGATGATCTATAGATTGAAAAATATTCATCCAAACTCTTCAATGAATGCTTACAAATAATGAATTTCCTTCAAGAGACGAGGTACAGTCCACAAATGAGTTGTAGACCACAACAGGGTCTAAACGCTGTCACGGAATTGAGGGGGCAATCCAGACCAGTGAGGGGGTGTATCACTATTTGCCCTGCCATCTAGTGTACTTTACAAAGCTTTGCTCCGGTAGCTCCCAGCCACAGACGCTTATAGCCACCTTCCAAGCTTTTCAGTTCACAGCCCCAGTGCCTGTATACTGGACAGCTCTGGTTCAACAACTCTGACCCAGCAGCCTGCCTATAGCTTCACTTTGGCTTCACCCCAGCTTAGTTTACATTGGACACAGGTAGGTAGGTGCCTTTTCTCCTATCTGTGAGGAAACCCTTTTCTTCGTGTTTGGCCCCAGACTTTAAAACACAATATCATTAAGTGTTCCTATTTCATTATGTAGTGTTAGTACATGTAATTCACACAGATATTAATCACCAGTGTGTCGTTAGCAGAAAAGACCTCACTCTATTCACTTTCATAATACAGTTATATTGTACACGAGCACTTGATGCACCTGCTTATCATCTGAGGTGCAGCTCTGTCCCCTTCCCACACATTTTATATGCCAGCAAACCTTTCTACAGTACACTTTGAAATAAAATCCTGATCAAGCTTCTGTCTCCTGCTGAGGCCTAGACACCATGCTGTCTCCTCCTGCACTCAGTAGCTTGACATCTTTATCTTGATATTTACCCAGCATATAAATATACCATCCTTGTCTCTGCCTAGCAATGGGGCTGCTAGTGTAAGCGGGGGAATGGTCCCACTATTGTGGGGAACTTTCCTGGCTTCTATACTGCCCAGGTGAAATGGACCAATGAAAGGATCTGAGTCCATGCTCCCACTTCCTTTACCCAAAGACCTCCCTGACCCTGAGGGCTCCCCTTCCACTCTACTGAGTAGCAGAGTCCTCGAAATCCCATCAAGGCTGGGCCCAGGTTTTCTGGGGCTTAATCCCCGACCTTGTAGTCACTTGGGGCAGGGGCTAGGGTGTCCCCACTCTGGGGTGCTCTCTGCACACTGCATGCTTTCTTGACCCAGTGATCATTTCATACAGTTCAAAGCAAATACAATTTACTAAACAACAACTGATTAAAAAGAAAAGAATAAGGAGAAACGAGAAAGGTTAAATGAGAACACACAGTCCCGCTCTGTAGCCTGGGGACATCATAAACAGCAGTCTACAGAGTGTAAGGACAGTTCACAGTCTGTTCCTTATAGGTCCCAGGGCTCTCTCTCAGGCCCTGACTGTGCTGCAGGGAGGCTGCAGGTTGGACACACTTGCTCTGGCAGTGACCACACAGCCTCAGGCTCTAGGTAGCAGGATTCCTCTCCCAGTTTGGCCTGCAGGGCTTCTTGGCTGGTGGCATGTCCCTGCCCAGAGCCTCTTTCCCTCCCTTTGCTGGTCCCAGCTGTTCACCACACCCAGCTGCAGACTGTGCTGCTTTGCCAGACTCCAGCTCCTTGTGTTGCTTCTCTGACCCCTTTGGCTCTCTGGTCACTGTAGGTCTGCTGCTCACCACAGGATCTGTGCTCGTTGGGCTGTGTGCATGGCTCTGACACTGCAGGTCTGTCTCTCCACACAGTTTGCTTTTCCTGCTGCTTTTCTCAGCTCTTTCTTCTTTTCTCACAGAGACCCAGAAAATCCCAGCTCACACGGAGGACGGGACCTGGCCTTCTAATTCTCTCATTGATCTGTCCAACCTGTCAATTAGGCTGAGCTGGAGTGCTGGCCTCTTCCCATTGTCCCTGGGGTCTGTCAGTCTCAGGGCCCTGATTTCTCATGGACCCTTCCCCTTTGGTACTGGGAGCTGGCCAACCAAAAACTCCCACTGAGTTTTAGTAAGGGGCTAACAGTCCTCTTACACTAGTCAGAGAATCAAAAACATTCCTTTGGCTAGGGCAGGCCTGCTTACCACATCCCCCAACAGGCGTGGTTTAAACACATTCTAGTATATATCCATTAATCACATCACCTACATACATCACATAAGAACATTAACGATCAGTGAGTTAGTTTTCATATGCACCTGACAAGGCATAATTTGTGCAAAGATTATTACAATTGTGTGTATAGCATGAATACATGGGTCACAGGGTCACAGTAACTAATAGTATTTGTAACAAAATGATCCACTAGTTCTACTTTAAGCTACTTGTGTCCAATCCAACAGGCAGTCACATACATTTTTAGGCAAATTGCTGAACTGCTACATGGTAATTATCTCAGCCAAGTACAGCTAATCTGGTGTATTCTCCTGTCCACCTCAGTCTTACCCTAGTAAACAAATACAAACACACAGAAAAGCAAGCATAGAAATAAAAAGCTGACTGAGAAGCAGATTGGATGGGTCCCTTAGAGCATGGCTGCAATGGAGTTTGGAAAGCACAGCAATAGTGGTTTAGGTTGTGTTAGACATTTGTCTGAAACCCAATAACCAGAACTTTTTCAAGCTCTCCCTCTTTAAATGCTCTCACTCTATTCCGCCAAATGGCAGCAAACCTATAGGAAGACACTAGGGGTTATTTGTATATACAGCTCAATTGCCTTTGGAGGAACAAGGTTCCTAGTAGCCTCTAATGTTCCAGTAGGAGATCAGACACCACCATTACCCCTTTTGGCATTTTGCCTGGAGTGTCCTCCCAGCCCACTCAGGGTTTATGTTCGGCATGCCAGGTTGCAAAGGGACAGCTTTGCATTGCATGGGGGCACAGGAGCTCCATGGAAGCCCTGCTGGGAGAATACGCTGATTGAGGAGAATACGCTGAATCCACATCTCCCCCAGAACTGGGCCAGAACTGCAATATTTAGAACACATTCAGAGGAGAAAAAGATGCTCCAATGGCTAGGATGATAACCCGGGGTTCAGAAGAGCCAGTACAGCTTTGCAAGCCACTCAGTCTCTGTACCTTTGTGAAGCAGGCTAGTATCACTGCCCTAGCTTATCAGGGTGTTGTGAGCATAAATACATTGAAAATTGTGAACAATCAGGCCCTATGGAAATGGGGGGCTCTGAGCATACTGCACAGGTAGGCTTTTGAACTCCCTGACTTGGGGGGGGGGGGCTGGTTAGATCTGACCAGAATTTGGAACCAGCGACAGGGGCCAAGCTCAGAATTCAGATCTGAACCTTTTGAACTCTGCTCCCTGATGTTTGGCATCTTTCTGCGCTCAGCTTTGGTTTGAGTTCCTTTCTACTCAGGTCCAACTTGCCATCTCTTGGATTGCCTCTTGGGTCAGCAATTGCCACTTGCTTTAGATTAAAAAAAAAAAAACAGGGGTTTTTATCCCTTTAGCTGGAAAATGCAAAGGAAACAGAGTTTCAATTAAAGTACATTTCATCTTAAAAGTACATTTCATCTTATACAGAAGCGGTCAAGTTTTGGAGAGACCTGTTACCTCAAAGTAGGCCGGGGTCAAAAGGCAGAGAGGCGAGAAAGCGCAAGCCAAGAACTCTAATGAGAAGTCTGGCATGCAGTCACAGGAAGCTATATATCATAGACACCAAACAGTAATGGCATGGGAACAATTTTATAGTGTGGGTGCTGAAAGCTATTGAACTAAAATGTAAGTCCTATATAGGATGGAAACCACTTCAAGCCAAGGGGTGCTATTGCACTCCCATCACCCTTGCCGAAGCATGCACAGCCAAATAGCCCAAATTCTGAACAAACTCACCAAAAGGAAGAAGTTACTTACAACAGGAATTGCCAATAAACCACAAACCCAGTGAGGTGGGAGGCATAAGAGATCTATATCTAGACCAGTGATTGATTGATCCGAGCCATTTTTAGTCCAGTCAATTATTTTAGCTACATTTCAATCAAATATGCGAATTAAGGTGAAAAATATGGCTGGTGAAGCAAATGCTATAATGAGTTCAAGAGATGAGGACATTTTTATGAAGATAAAGGGGCATGGAGTAGAAAAGTGGGCTTGATTTAACTTTCCAGGAAACTAGTGGCCTTTTCCTAGCCAATATCCTCCAATCAATTTATGAAAGAACTCATGTTTTTATAGCCATGAAAATAGCAACAGATGCATACTAGCAAACTGCCATGCAAATTTGTAGCTCTGCTCAGTTCATGTGTGCATTTGCTGGTGAGAGGTTTGCACAGAGAGGATTGTTAAAAATTGCTTCTGAGCCCTGCTAATGATGACTTTGAAAACTAGTTTTAAAATATACCTGTGTGGCATTATTATATGTAAAAATGCAGAGATGTCGGCTCTAAAAGGAGCAGAGTTTTAAAAAGTTAGAAAAATTGGACAAATTTTTCAGATAAGTGCACCTAAAATTATGCATTTATGCCCATCTTTAGGCATTTAAAAGTGGGCTGATGTTCAGAGGTGCTCAGCAGACCATATTTAAGTGCCCCAAGTTTGAAAAGATAATGTCTGATACTTAAAGATTTGTGAGATGCATAAATCACATGGAAACACAGCAGTTACCTACTATTTTTTACTGAAATAGGTAGCGCTTGAAATAATGGACCAGATTCTTCAATGGCTCCAAACCAGGTCTGAGCCACATTCTTAGCCAGAGTAAGTGGTATAATTGCTACATTGTTATAATTATTTACCAGACTGTAAATATGGATTTTTACAAATTGCTCTGAATAGGTAATGTATGTGTTGCAGTTCCAAACAGGGTATATATCTGGTCCTGTTGTCCGTGTTCTCCACATACTGTGTTCTCCTAGAGTCTTTTTGTAGGCAAGTTGTCTTCACTGGGTACTTTACTTGTGTCAGAACTACAGCATGGAAATCTTTGTCTATACATAATACATTGAGCATCAGCGACAATACACTGAGCATCAGGGACATATTCTAGCTAGATGTGTCCTGGAGGTTTGGATTGGGTCAATTTGGATCC
The DNA here is from genome assembly GCA_030068395.1 of Apalone spinifera. Taxonomy (NCBI): domain Eukaryota; kingdom Metazoa; phylum Chordata; order Testudines; family Trionychidae; genus Apalone; species Apalone spinifera. Next base: position 137,329,415 of record CM057845.1, on the reverse strand, counting down.
ATACTGTACCTATGTGAACAAACCAAACTTTTCAGTGTTCTTTTCCCACATTCCTGTGGCCCACAGTTCCTGTCAAATCTTTGCCATCTTCGCTAGCTTCCACTACTCTCCCCTTTTCCTCCATGGTAGGTTCCATTCTTCCCACTCTCTCTACCTCCTTGAATCGTTTGGAGGTTCTTTCCCTTCAGCTGCCCAGAGCACTTCTGTCCTAGGTTCTGTCTATACTGCCCGCCCAGAGGGTGACCAGCAGCTTTCATAGCCATGCCTGTGCAGGCTATATTCCAGTTAGCTCACTAACAACAGAAGTGATTTATGTAGTGGCATAGGCTACAGTGGTGGCTGTTTAAGTAAGTACATATCCAAGAGGATCAGGCTGGCTTATGCAGCGTGTGCTGATGCCTACACCACTGTATCCTCAGTTTTCTTTTTAGCTGGCTAGAATACATCCAGCACAGAGAAGTCTACGCAAGTTGCCTTTCACACTCCTGGTTGCAATGCAGATGTAACTCAGGCACCTTCCATCTCTCTACCCCCTTCCTAAAAGGCTCCGCAGCCTGCTGCCAGACTCCCTACCTTTGAATTCTATGGAAACCAGGCTCCTCAAGATTTTCCCTGCCTGCAGTTTCCCAGAAAGCTTCTTCCATCCCCAAGTTCAATTTTTGATGGGGGGGGGGGGAAATATGTGAAGCTTGGTTGTGCAGGCAGTGAATTCCTCTCTGCTGAGCTCTTGATCTCTGAATTCATAATTTTCCACAAGCTGGGGATTCCCAGCAGAGATCATCCAGAATGTATTTATATCTACTAGTCTGAATGAGATTACTATTCAGAGAGGCTGGGGCCCTGGAGAGATGATTCTGAGCCCTGAAAATCAGCATAGAAAATAAATGAGCCTTTCTAGGAGGGGGCACCTCACTCTTCTGCTGTTTAAAAATAAATCAAGGAGAGTATGGGGCCAGTGCATTTGTCAGAGCTGGCCTCACTGCCTTCTCCTCTGATATTAGCATTTTAACTGTTCACTGTAAATCGCGGAATAGTTCCTGTGTTTCAACGTGACTTACCTAGCCTTCTAAATGACAATGAGTTAAAATAGAATCAGTTAGTTTACAGGAGAAATTGATTAGATTTCAGGAAAATAAGTCATATTCCTAACTTCAGTGGTGAAGTGAAAGAAAAAAAAATGTCTCTCTGAAAATAAAGTAAAAGCTGGAGGTAATCACGAGTATTTTTTATATAGAGATGAAAATAGATGGCTGAGCAGTATTCACCAGAGAAATTACTTGCAATTTTTTGTCAATTGACAAATGTATCGACAAATTATTTTTTCCACTTTTCAACCAGATCTAGATTAAGTCCTAAAGAAGTCCCGATTATCAGAAGTGGGGGAAATACAATATGCTGCAAGGCAGCTGTATAGGAGGTAGACAAAAAGAACACATTCAGGCATCAACAGGAAAAAGATAAGGAGAAATGTTGAAGAACAGTGAAACAGGTGGTTTTGGATGCTGCTGCAGAACTAGGTCTAAGCAAATGGGTTCAGCTAGAATTCACTCCCCAAAACTGAGCTTCATTCTAACCTGCCAAGCAAAACCCAAACTGTTAATTTTTCTTAGCATCATAATACAGTCTCAGGTCATGCTACAAGCCTAGAAGAACCCTCTGGCCTAATTCTTTTGCCAAAGGTGTGACTGTAGCCAGGTGTTCTGAATTTTAGGGTAAATCTCAGAACTTCTCCCACTTCCTCAACTCCAAAAATATACTTTTGGAATTGCTATTTCATATAATGGTTTATGCCCTATATATAATAGTTTTGTTTTCTGGTGTGGTTTGATGGACTCTACATATCTATTCTGGATTAACCCAAAGACAAATGATTAAAAGCTATGTCTACACTGCAATGCTCTTTTGGGTTATCTCAAAATACCTAACTCTCAGCTTAACAGCAAGCCCATTATTTCAGGCTCACTATTCTGATGTCCCTTAGTTCAGGGAAATGTAGCCTAAGGACCAGAGTCAGTAGGGTTGGGGCAAGCATCCTGGTAGGGGACCTGGGTCCACCCTGTTCCACCAGGTCCCAACCTAGAGCCCTGTGAGCAGCAGAACAGTCTGCACTCCCTCGGCGGGGAATCTGGTTGAAACACATTGAGGATACCTGGGTGGTAGAGACCTCTCCTGAACCCTCCCTGGGTTACTTCCTACCACTTCTGCCAGATCAATGGCCCATGTAGTAGCTGGGTCTTCTGGTTCTCCCTGGAACTCTGTGGGGGTTGTGTCATGGCTGTGTCCTGGGACTCCGGTTCCCAATGTCTGAGTCACTGGCTTCTGCAGCTCAAGAGATCTGGTTGGAGATCCTTGTCCTTCGCTGGCCTGCCCAGACTGACCTGCTCTGCTGACTTTTATACTGCCCCAGAATTTGGAGCATGCCCAGTGTGGTTAAGGGGGTGGGACTTCCTCTGCCCACATGATCTTAAACTCCCACTGTTACAGTGCGTGGTATGCACTCCCCATCACACGGTTATTTTGAAATTAAGACACGCAATTTATGTTTCTCAAATTGCATCTCTTATTTCAAACTACAGTGCAGTGTAGATGTAGCCCAGAGGTCCAGACCTGGGCCTCAGTCCAGTAGAGCTCTTAAGCAGCTGCATAAACTTTAAGCAAGCAATTGGTGCTATTGACAAAAATCTAATATTTAAACACACAGGGCTGGCCCACGTCAGCTGACTTAGTCTCATGAGCCTCAGCCTGCGGGGCTGTAAAACTATGGCATAGATATTCAAGCCGAGACTGGAACATGGACTGTGGGACCCCTACCCATCATGGAGTTTCAGAGAGGGGGTTCCACAGAAGCTCAAATGTCTCTATACCTCAATATTACAGCCTGCCAGCCAGAGACCCATGAGGTTCACTTAGCTGCTGGCGTTTTAATTGCAGTGTAGACACTCCCTGGTAGATCCAAGTTCAGTGGTTTTACCTTTAGGTTTAACCTTAAGCTTGTGTGTAAGTGATCTGCTGGAGTAATACATATGTTACATAACTGTAAAAATAAATCCCTCTCTCAGAGATTAATTCAAGCCATATGCAGCCATAGGCACATAGGATTTTTTTTTCTTTTCTTTCCAGACACCTTTGCACTCCATGAAGTCATCTAAGATCTGGTTATTCCTAGTTGCAATAGTTGCTATAGAAAGGCCAAGGTTATTCCCAGGAACTAGTAAGAAGCAGCTGTAGTGCACTGCAGCTGCCACCCCCTCTCTTTAGGGACATAGCCCGTCGTTTCCACAATACACCCAATTTCCAAAAGGATGAGCAGCAACAGTCATTATTAATTCATTTCTGAAACAAAAATCAGAGCCTATTGTTGCAAAAGTGCTATTTGAAGCAGCTGACGACGAATGCGCCCAATAACACTTGACTTTGTATATGATTTACTATTCTAGTCTATTTTGGTTTTGTATGACATTTTACAAGCTATTAAAAAACTGATTCAAGCAAACTTCCTACTGAACACTGAAGAAATGAGGAGGTCACAGGTATACCTCTGATTTTTTTTTAATTAAATGAAGTGGCCTTGGAGGCTTTCAGAGAAAAAATTCTTCCATCTGTAGAAGAGAGATGGCATACGTTTATAATCACAAGTTGACCTTTATGTATAACTCCTAATACATAATGTCATTCAATTTTTGCCCCCTTTTACTGTCAGTGTAGACCATAAATAGACCATATTTTTCTGGAATACATTATCTGATGAATAATTATTTCTTTCTACTGTGTGCATGGGAAGCTAATTTCTATTATACATTACTGGATTTACCTGGTGTTACTTGGGTGCATAATTCAAATAAGTTTTGTTTTTCTTCATTTAAATCAGTGCTCTGGGGTGGGATTGAGGATGAGGGATTCAGTATGCAGGTTGCCCCAGGGAGAGTGTTGCTGCCCCAGCCCTCTCTCACAGCAGCAACTTGGGGCTAGGTCAGAAGCATCTCCCCGTGACCACTGCAGCTTCAGCGGGCACAATCAGGGGAGAGGTGTATGTGCCCTCGCTGGAGGACAGACAGACACAGACAAACTCTCTGAAATATATAGTAAATTTCAAATTCCATGTCTTAATTGGCATGTACATCCCTTAGAATCCCATTATCCAATGGGAAAGTTCTTTGAGTCACTAGGGATCCACACAATTATGACATTAAATGTGCCTTCTGCAAATTTCTATAATATCTCTTAAAATACCATTTCCATAAGCACTTATGCCTGGCAGATGATCTTGAGCAAGTCACTTTCTCCGGTGCCTCAGTTTCCTCATATGTAAGAATGTGAATAATGGGGCTGATGGCCTTTCTGAAGTACTTCAAGAACTACTTGTGAAATGTGCCATGCAAAAAGCTAAGGGGTGCTATTAAACTCATGCTCTAGAATAGTCACAAAGAGAAAACGTGCATATACGTTCATATTTATGAAGTCTTCACCTGACTCTCCAGTGCAAGCTTCTTCATCACATCTCTCACTGTTAACAACTACACATTTCACCCATACAATTCCCTAGGCTTTAAGTAAACAGAGTGAATTGACCCTATGTTAATTAAGAGTCCTTGACAATTTCTAATGACTCACAGCGTGATATGCCTTTTGAAGTATATTTCCTTTTAGGTCTGGAAACAAATCAGTTTGTGCAACAGGATCCTGAAAGTATATTATTGTTGCTTCCTGTTTCTTGAAAAGATAGACTGTTGTTCTTTCCTGTCTTGCTTGTCATTGGTTCGGTTAAGCGGAGATGTTACTGCTCCATGTTCTGTGAATGGATTCTAACCAGCAATACTACTATGATGCTCTTTTTCAAAGAGCAGGTTGGACTGGTCTAGTCCGGCACTCTCTGTGGCCTGGCATGAATTTTAGTTAGTCAGATGTCTACTTATTATGGGTGTGGCCAAGTTTCCATGGTCCCATAAAGTGTGTTTACAGCCACCAGTCCTGGCTCTCAATGTTCTGTGTTGTTATTTAGCTCTAATTTACTCCTAAATGTCTTCTAAGAACTCAGTAAGCAGTGGAAATGTTGGTAATTCTGCTAGACAATATTGACCTCCCCTGGTTCGGCAAACTCTCTGGTTTAGCACCAGTTAGGTCCAGAGGATGCTGGATTAAAGAGGTTCCATCTGTAGTAATTCTCTCTCTTAATCTGAAAACCAAAACGGTATATTAAGAGTTGACCAAATAATGTAATTAGAAAAGTTTGTGTAAATACACAGTTTCATCAAAATCTAAAAATTTAACAGAAACTTTGGGATTAAATTTGACAGAAAAAATCAAAATGTTTTATTTAGACTTTTTACATTTTATTAATATAGCTATTTATGTATCTTTGTTCTGTGTTTGTATAACACCTAGCAAAATGGGAGCCTGGTCTGGACTAAAGCTCCTGGCAGTTTGTTATACAAATAAAGAATATGTATTTGTTAACATGATAAAAAGTCTAAATGAAACATTTCAACACTATTGAAATGAAGTGTTTTGTTGTTTAGAATCAAAGTTTTTTCTATTTCTTGTAGGAAATTTTGTCTTTTCACTCCCATTGGGAACATCTTCTCCTCTCCCTGCACATGAGAGAATTTCCTGCGGGGATAGACATTCCTGTTATATCTAGTATAGAAGAACACTTAACATATAGCATTGTTGACTATCTCTACTGTTATCATTCTCTGATCTAAGTGGTAGGAAGAGAAGCAGATCTGTGCAATGACAGGTAAAGCAAGAGTGAAGCACATCGAGTTTGATATTCAAAACTAGATAATATTTGCATTATGCATTCCTAGTCTCAGGCAAATAACAGCTGCCACAAACAATCTAAGCAAGCTTGAATATCAACCTATTTGATTCTTATTATAATGCAATGACTGTGCAGAGGTCTGTGTGAAATGGGTTAGTGATCCGAGTCCACAGCAGAAATAGGACCCTCTTTGCCCCTCTTGGGAATGTAGAGTATTAAACTTGCGTGGAAATTGAACTAGTCTTTCAATGCTAGAGTGAGTCCCTCAAGAGCCAAGCTATGACATATTAATGGAGCCATAGGGAATAAATATATTTTAAAGATGAAGTTGCACTACTTACAAAGCAACTCTGTTTTGCTTGAGCATCTGAATCACATCGTTCTTAGAATGTATTATGTTTCAGTGCAGTGTTAGGTAACATATCCCTATTTTTTCTTATGGAAAGCAGTGGGCAAAAAATACCTTCTTCGTTGCAATGGATGTTATTGATAATGTAGAATAAAAGCAAATACTTACATCGTGCACTTCATCCAGACACTAAAATACTTCATAAAGGTAGGCATTTTAAACACCTTACCCCAGTTTTTACATAAAAAAGACTCCCCCAAGAGATGTAAGTTACATCAGCTTAACAGCTGTCCACATTGGCACTCTGGTTGGCAGGAGACCTTCTCCAATCAGCATAGTGTTATCTTCACTAGGCTCTCTACAGTGGCGGAGTTGCATCAGTGTACCCATACTGATGTAGCGCTCCAGCGTAAACTTGCCCTCAGTACTGCAGGTTTTTTATTGCAGTGCAAACATACCCACAGTGGCAGTAAAACTCTAGTCTTGTGTCTGCCAGTTTCACAGCCTAATCACGAGGGCTATGTCTACACTACGAGTTTTCTTGGCAAAAAATATGTTAATGAGGGACTCAGTTACATGAGTCGTGATCTCCTTTGCATATTTTCTCGCAATCCATTTTTGTGCTGGGGTTTTTGCACAAAAACAAGCAGTGTGGACATTTTCTTTTTGCACAAAAACCCCTTTTTCTGCAAGATCGGTGGTTTTTGCACAAAAACCCCAGCACAAAAACGGATTGGCAAAAAATGTGCAAATGAGATCGCGTCCCATGGAAATAAGTCCCTCATTAGCATGTTTTTTGCCGAGAAAACTCAGTGTAGACGTAGCCAAGGTCAACACTGCCTTTCAGCAATGACATGTGGTAACTCTCTTCCTGAAGGCAACCCATAGAATGACATTTGACTCACATAAGATACATTCCAACAAAGATATTTTCTGCAATAATATCTAGCAATAATACTCTCAAGTGTTCTCATTAAAGCAAAATCATACTGAAGGGAGAAATGCCAATATCTCATCCTTTTTCAAGGACTTGGCTACATATTTAAAATATTTCAAAATGTAAATATTGCCCATATACTTTATTGCACAATAAAAAATGTTTTAATGCAGCAATGAAAACTTAAATATGCCTTCAGTTATTTTAAAAACTATTCTAAAGCTGATACACCACTAAGTTTTAGACTAATGTGATTTGAAAAAGCCTGGACATTACACTATGTAAAATAAAAGTAAAATATTCTGCATATCAAGACTTACTAAATAAATCTCAAAATTTTATGACCCTAATGAATGAGTATGAGCATATTGCAACTGCTCGTTAACTCTTATTTAAGATGCAAAAATAGAACCTAGTACATCTCTTAGATCTAAACCCCTCCTGTGAGTGCTTGTTTGTGCAGTGCCTCGCATAATAGGGCCCTGATTGTGGCATTTGGCATTATGGTAATTCAAATAAATATTTATAGTAATAGTCACCCAGGATGGGAGCCAACACCCAGTGAGCAATTAGAAGCATCATTTATTTTGTTGCCAAGGCACCCCAGAAATAAGTTTTAAAAAAACAAGACACTGCCACCAAATCATAAGTTTGGTTGCCTTTGCAATTATATGTAGACACTTCATAAATATGAACCCCCTTTGTACACATCTCAGGCAAGCAATTAAGCATTATTACCTTACACACATAATAAAGAAGAGATTAACCCACTATCCCAGGTTTGGGTGACATATCTCCTCCTGCCATCCCCTCACTGCTAAGAGGTAAATCCAAGGCGAACATCTAAGGCAATGTCTCTTCTCTTTGGACCCTCTTGGTCAGTTTCCAGAAAATCTCTCTCAGTTTGCTAACTCTCCTGTGAAATAAAATCCCTCAGCCTAAGCCCAGCCCTAGTCCTGATCCCTGAGATATCCCAGTTTCCTAAAACACACCCTGTCAAAGAATCTCATTAAATTTCTGTGGTTGAGCCCTTTCGTTAAACAATGGGGTCTCTATTGTTAGACCTCAATCCCTACCTTGTTGGAATTTCCTTCCAATAGACTTGAATTGAAAGGACAATATAGAGGGCAATTAGCCCCACATTCAAAATGGAGCTTGCAGTCTGACACAGATACATGTAGGCTACGTCTACATTGGCGCGCTTTTGCGCCAAAGCTATGCAAAT
>CM057845.1:137302263-137321043 GCA_030068395.1 Apalone spinifera | reverse complement strand
CATTTGCATAGCTTTGGCGCAAAAGCGCGCCAATGTAGACGTAGCCGTAGAGAGTCAGACATAATATAGCAATTTGCATAGGGACACTTCAGAATATCAGTCAGAATGCATACCTTTATACAAATTCCCAAGTTGTCACAAATGAGTTGTTCAAGGACTGAGAATCGGGGTAAGAGCTAAACAAAAATAATGCAGAGGTTCTCGATTCCCACTCGTGTGGGCTTAGGCCACTAGATTCAGGTAGACCACAGCACTTTGACTCCCAGACAAGCCCTCACTCATGAGCCAGCCAGCACACCATGGATTAAATAGAACACCTCTAGAGCTAACGTCATGATTGTCTATAGCGTGAGCTTAAGGAATAGGCTCTTAAAGTGGGGGCCATAAAAGTATCACAATTTTAGTAGCTCAGGCCCGGAGTGGGAGGGAGGGACATATAACATACTGACCATTCAATTACATACGCATGCCAGTAGAATCACGTGGTGAAAGATAACTTGCTGGAAGCCCCCTTAGTTTGGGAGGAAATTTTCAACACATTTTTTTCCACTTGAAGATACTGATTGATCAAAAAGGAGATGTTACCTACCTGTGTAGTAATTGGTGTCCTTCAAGATGGTTGGTTCCAATGAGTGCTCCACTTTAGCTGCATGCATACCCTTGCACTTTTGGTTAAAGATTTTTCGTAACATTATCTGTGGAGTCCATCCTTGTGCCATATATATCCTATAGCACTGATCTAGGAGGTTTCTGTGACCTGTTACATTTTCTTTTGGTTGCAGAAGAGAAGCTGCTCAGAGATACAAGAGGACTCTAGAATTCTTTAATGAATAAAAGGATCCATCTGTGGCATTGCTGAAGAGCTTGAGGCCTTTGAATGGAAGTCCAGGATACAGTGCAAGAGCTTCTCTGTGGGGACCAAAAGACTGTAGCCACAAAGCAAAGTGCAGAACTATGGTCTCGGCCTCAGAATGAGGGGCTCTATTGGCTACATCCAAAGACTATTGCAAAAAAAACAAAAAAAACCCCACACCTTTGGTAATCACAGGATCATTAGTGAAGAGAGCCTGTAACTGGTTTTATAGCACATCAGTAAAACCAAAGAACGTACTGTAATTCTTGTAGTCATACTTTACCAATATGGCATAGTAGTTAGCTACCCTAACTTGTAATTCAAACAAAGAATAGCAACAATGAAAGACGTGTCAACCAGGAGCTTTGTTGTCTCTTTCAGTTATATATGGCATAGACCACAAAGTGGGATGGGGAACCTTCATGGGTATGTAAAGTGTCATCTGTGGGCAAGGCTATCCTACCAAGGCTATCCTACCTAGGGGATGTACCAGGATATACTGTGATTCTTGCACCTGTTCCAAGGACATCAATAAGGATACAGCTACTCTCTTGATGGCGTTCTGAGGACTGAAGTAATCCACAAAGAATGGGATGGAAGTATAACTGCCTCATCTGGTGAGGAAAGGGATATTAGATAGCACTGCCTCTTCATTCACTCTTGTCCTTCTGGATATAGAGGTCCATGTGGACATCTATATTGGCAGATCCTCTTGAGTGAGAGTACACTATAGAACTGGTTTCCATAAGGGATCGAAGGAAGCCAGAAAGACCCCATATGGTGGCATATAAGGAAAGGAGAAAGGGCTCCAAGTTGCTGTTACCACAAAAGCTGTCAAGTCAGCCATTTACTGATTCCTTGGCCTACATTTAATTTTTAATTTATTAAGAAAAATGTTACAACTGACCTAAAATGACACTTACTTCACTCTTATATTTTGTGACAATTTTTGGAAAGTTTGGCTTTTTGCTCCAATTCATGGTGGAAAAATGGTTAGAAATGTTGAGATGTCACGGGCTGGGAAATGTGTTTCCCAAACAGTTCTACCAGCCATAAGTCTGCAAAAATCCACACAGATCATGGTATGTAAACCTGTTACGATGGCTTTCATACATCTACACTGGATATTAATATTCCTACACAATTTGAAGTGTGAGTTCAAATCACCACAAACAACCAGGTTACTTGGAAATTACTCCAGCTAAGTGTACATTATACTTTCTCCCTCCCCCCCCCTAATAAAAAAATGTCCTGAATTTGGCTAATGCCTGGAGTGGCTCATGACTGTAGGCACCTACCTCAGAGCAGACTGTCAAAACAGGGCAGGATTTATAAAGGGTTTAGGAACACTATGGCTCCCACAATACACCATACAACAGGAGTGCTTGAATAATGTGCATCTCAGAGGTGCTGAGAGCATTGATGCAACTTGCAAGCCTTATTTATGATGGAAACCACTTCAGTCTAAAGAGTGTCCCTACTTCCAGCACCAATGCCTTACAAAAGGTATTTCATTTGAAAAAGGGCAACCTGTTTTACTGACAAGATTTCCCTGACTCACCTTGGTCATTCCATAGTCAGATTTAGATCACCCTTCTACATAACAAGAGTCACTTGCTCTTTGTTAGACAATGGGCTACTGAGGAATGGGACAGAAAGGGAGAGGGATAAAATAAGTCATCATTTACTCCTAAGAAACCACAATAGCTTCCATGACAGCAAATCCCGGGAGGCTTGGAGCCACAAAGGCTGTTTATTTTAATATGTAGAGCTTGTGGAGTAAGAACACCATTAGCATTTCCTACATTCACATTCTTGCCAAATAACCTTGATCTACACTTGATTATTACAATAATTAAACAAAAGTATTTCACTATGACGGCTTTGCAAGACAGAAAATATGGTTTTCCAATATATTTCATTTGCATAACATACATCATTGAGCTCTTTATTATTGTACTTACATTTAACTTATCACCCAGTGTGAAAGTACTTAGAGGATTCTCATCCATCCTTCGATCTTAAAGGGCACCACCTTAAAATCTCTCTAACGTTCTGGAACGTAACACTGGAGCTGCTTGCATTCTCACTTCATACAAAGTTAATATTCTCCCCTTGCTGTATTTAGTTAGTGCACTGAGAGGTAATTGGGGTGATTTTCCACAGAGGAATCAGCATTACAGAAAGATCAGGTTTAAGAACGCACAGTATCCCAAAACCACATCAGTAATTGGCAGAACCAAGAACAAAGAACACAGGAGTACTGACTCCCACTCTTCCAATTTAATCACTATCTAGCTCTCCTCTTGTTAGTTAAGTAAGGCTGGGTAAATTGAATCAGAAAAAATATGAACCTTCCTTCAAAATAAGCACTGAATGATCTGGAGGATCATAAAACTAAATTTCTCACATGCACGCACCCACCACCTACCCCTTTCATGTGCTTCTGCATTTCCTGGCTCTAATGAGAAATGCTAGGAAAATGAAGCCTATTCTCAGAATATCTGCAATGACTGAAAAAATATTCTTCTCAGTTAGCCACCAGCACAAAATCTGTTACTCTGGGAGCGTACTAGGCCCTTGACTTGCCTTTTATTCAGAAATGTAAAAGAAAAAGAGTGAGGGGACCAATCTCTTGAGAAAAATAGTTCCTAGGAGATGCCTGACCCAGTTTTTCAGATGTAAGAGGCTAGGATAGTTTAGATCAACTTTGGATACATAGCCAAACGTTGGAGTGTTTCTCTTTACTCAACTCCCAGTGGCACTGTAACACAATTACTTTCTCCCTTAACATTATTTTGGCTTCTGGTTATATGAATTACATTCTGGAATGATCTCCGATGAAGACAAAGGATCCAATTAAATGGTTAATGGTCATTATTCACTGACTATGTTCTCTGAACACATCTGCTCCTTGTGCAGCTGCAGTCAAAAATGCTAACAAAGTTAGGAACCATAAGCACCTGGATAAAGAAGACAGAAAATATAATGCTATGAGATACATCCATGGTATATCCACGTCTTAAATAGTGTGTGCAGCTCTGATCACCCCATCTTAAAGAGAAACATTAGAACTGGAAAAAAGTACAAAGGACAATGAAAAATGACTGGGACTGTTTATCTTAGAAAAAAAGACAGCAAAGAAGTGATATGCTAAATAATACATAATTATTCATGATTATGTAAGCATGAATGGCATGGAGAAAAAGAATAGGAAAGTGTTATTGACCCTTTCACATGGCACAAGAATCGGAGATTACCCAATGAAATTAATTGGCAGCAGGTCCAAGCAAACATAGGGAAGTATTTCTTCACACAATGCACAGTGAACTTGTGGAACTCATGGTCATGGATATTGTGAAGGTCAAGAAAAAGAACGAGAATATGTCTATATCCAAGACGTTCAGGATGCAGCCTCATACTGCACATGCCCCTCTGTCTCAGCCAGATGCTGAAACTGGATGATCGGGGAGGGATAATTCCATAATTGCTCTGTACTATTCATTCTTGCTAAACCGCCTGGCCAGGCCAGTCTACTGTTGGAAGACAGGGTACTGGACTTGATGGAACACTGGTCTTATGCTCTTAATGAATGTTCCATCACACAGGAAAACCAAACTTGATGTACACCAAGAAAAAAAATCAAACTAATCCCAACCTTTAAAAAAAAATCTCCTGAAAGTCTTCCACTTTTAAAACAATTCATAATCACTCTTCATTATAAATTTTCTGTGACAATATGTTAAGGAAACACATAATCCTCATTATTTAGGAGGACAGAAATGTGGATTACAGAAAGAGGATGTCGTAGAGTGCTGAGCAAAGAGTTCACTTCCCAAAGCCATATACCGCTCAGCTAGTTTGGGTGAAGGAGGTGGGGGAGAGGAAGTGATCAAGGCAGTTTTGTCCAACCCCTTTTCAAATCACAGAATGGAGCATAAAAATCTGATTCTCTTTTTTTAAAACTGTTTTAACATAGGCCAGATTATCCACTGTTTTAATCTGGATAATTTTTTGTTGCCCAGCTTGAGACATCTATAACACAATCAACAAGATATTTAACCACATGCCTAACATTAGCTGGACAACCCGTGTGCTGAAAGACGGGCATGGTCTTATGCACCTTGCTGAACTGGAGCCTGTTGGCCCGATTTTCAAAGGTGCTAAAATTTAGGCCTTATATACCTATAGATTGGCAAGTAAAAATGGGGATTTCCAAACTCACAAGCCACTACAGGTCGAACCTCCCAAATCCAGGAGTCTTTGGTCTGGCAACATCTGTGGTCCAGCAAAGCCACGGATGTTGCTGGACCAAAGAGCCCAAGGAGGACACGGGGACTGCAGAGTCCCAGCTGGCCAGTAGTGGCTAGGCAGGGAAACCCTGGCATCTGCTGGGAGCCTCCGCCCTAGCCAGGAAACCCCTGGCATCAGTGGGGACATGTGTCCAGAGAGCCCCTGGCAATGGGGCTAGAGGCAGCCAGGTGGCCCCGGTTGGGGAACCCTAGAAACCCGCCAGCGGCAGCAGGGCAATGCAACAACCTGACAGCACAGCCAGGCAGCAGTCGGGGAGTCCCAGCCCAGCAGACTAAAACCCCAGTGGCAGTGGAGCCAGTCTCCCTAGGGAGAATTTAGTACAAATCAAAACTGCTACCGGTAGCACAGTCCTACAGAGAGCAGCTCTGAACAAGCCACTGGCCTGGTGGCCCCAGGAAGGCAACCCCTAGAGATCCCCAGTGGCAGCAGGGCCAGGCCACAGCAGCAGGGAAGGTGGCAGCCCAGGGTCAGGGACTGCAAGGAACCCCCAGAGATAGCGACTGAACAGGGCTGGTGGTGGCCAAGTAGTCCTGACTGGGGAACGCTTGGGAACCCTTGGTGGCAGCGGGTGGCAGAAGAGTGGGCAGTCTCTACCAGGCCAGTATTAGTGGGGTACCAGCAGGATGAGGAACTCCAGCCTTAGGAGCCCCAGTGGGGCAGCCAGCAGGGGATCATTGACCTCCCCTGGTCCAATAAACTCCCTGGTCCAGGATGGCTCAGGTCCCAAGGGTGCCAGACCAGGGAGGTCCAACCTGTACTGATAATTTAATTCCAAAAGTATCTACATCTTCCATGTAGACATATCAGCTCAGGTAGACATATTCACACTAGTTTTCATCCCACTAAAGTGCTAAAAATAGCAGTCTAGCAATGGTTGCCCAGCTGGCAGGACCATATGTGCCAAGTTTCTAATGTGCCGGGGGAAGGCTTCCTCCTGCTCCATCCCAGGCCCTCTCCCCTCCTCCCCCCCCCCCCGACTCCTTCCTCCAAGCCCCACCCTGTCCTGTCTCTTTTTACCCTTTTCCTTTCTCTTCTCCCAAGTGCACTCGGCCCTCCTCCAACTCCCCTCCTCTGCCTCCTTCACAGACCAGATGATCATGAAGGGCAGGAAACACTGTTGGGGTGGCACTGGTAGGAGGCTGCCCATGGATACTCAGCACCCACCATTTTTCCCCCTTGGTTGCTTGAGCCCTGGATATCCCAGGGAGCTGATGCCTATGCCAGGGACACCTCTATTTGCCTAGGATGCAATTGTACACAGTGTGGATAGTTCACCTTTCCACTCACATCATCTTTAGCACAGTAGCTCAATCAGAACTAACTCAGGTATGTATATCAGACCTGGGACTTAGTATGTATCTACCGAGCAGCTGGAGGTGTAAGTAACCTAGTGACAGTCATACAAGACCACAGAGAAAACTGGGAAATAATCCATGCCGTCTCAACTCACTATCTGATACTTTAACCCTAAGCCTACTTAAACTTTTATTATTAATTTAACCAAATGTGAAATGTATTGAATGTGGTATTTTACTGTTTTAAAATAGTCAGAATTAATCTATTGTAATGAGACAGGAGAAAAATTCAAGTTATAATTAAAGAGCAATCAAGACATCATTCAAATGCCTGGTTCCTACAGCATAAGGTTTGCACTCCCCAGCACCACTCCCAAAAAGCTACATGGTCTCCATTTGCTCATCCTCTATGGGAATTTACATGTGTTAAATTAGCCACAGTAAATTTTCATTTTGGTCCCGGAATGCCAGAGAAGCATGTTGTGAATTACAATAGAAATGTATTGAGAATTACGGAGAAAAGTTAATTAAAAAATTGAATAAAGAGTTCAAACAAAAGATTTTCCCTAGTTCATACCAAAATTTGGTTGCATTCATAATTTCACACAAATCTGATTTTAATTAATTGTGCCTTGCTCCTTCAGTTAAAAAAAAAGCCTTCCCTTCTCCTGGAATTTAGCTGTACATTTAGGCATAAACAGAACATCTACACATCTAGTCCTGCACGCTAGGGTCCAGCAACAGCCATGGTCTGGTGTGATTTTGGTTTCACATCATTTTCTAAAAATAATTGCTCCAGTAAATCCTGTATGGCCCAGAAAAAAAAGGGGGGAGGGTAAGTGATTGGTATGGCAGTCTTGCCGAAAGACTTTCTAGTTCTTTTTCTTTTTATCACTACAGCAAGGTTTTAATTGTGGAAGAACAGCTTGGTGGCAGTTGTATTTTTCTGATGCAGAGCTTTGGGGGATAATGTGCCAAACAGCAAAGGAATGTGCCTACTGCTTCCATGTCTGTAACTTTGATTTCAAGCAGCATACATGTGACAACATTTGAAAATGTTCTAAAAATTCGCTAGTCCTGTTTTATCTGCTACCTGTCTGACTGATTCAAGGTCCTTCCTGATAAGAATAATCAATAGGGGCATGAAGTTCAAATTCTGAATGTCAAACAAGCTGTTCTCAAACAACCCACAGAATTTAACAAGAAATTGAAAAGAATCATTGCCTACATTTTGTACAACGTCATTAATTCAAATAAGTTTGCAGGCAACTTCTGGACATTTTCAGAGCAGAAAAGCAAAACTAAACATAGCCAGAAAATTGTTCATGATCCACTATATGCTCAGTTCTAATCATACTGACAATAATAATGTCTATTTTCTATATTGATTGGAATTTTGACTGCAACTCTCGGCTCTTAAAGACCAGAACAGCACAAATAGCAAACCTGTTCACTCTAGGAGTGAATCCTATTCTTTCTCTGAGGGTGCAAAGGTTCTGACTGAGATGAGATGTACACCCAACACATCAGAGCCCAGCTTAGCAAAAGCATACCCCCCACTACTAGCAAGCATTGCACACATGAAGCCTTTTATTGTGCACATCAGCAAGAAGTTTTATGGAACCTACACAACTGTAGCTCTGCATAGGATTGAGTGCCATCTACAGGCACTTGAGTCTGTGAATTATTTACCATGAATAAAGACATCTCTGTTTCATCTATACACCATTCCCATAACTACCAGGGTTGAAGAAGGACAAGGTTAGCAAAAGGGCAGAGGGTTCGCACCTATCCAGATCCACTTCAACAAAGTAAAACAGACACCACAGCAGCTTGTAATGACAGGTGCCACTAGAGCTTCACAAAGCAGGAGGGTGGATTTCTTCCTCCCCCCGCACCTCCCTCACTCTCCAGCAGAACTCTCTATGGACCTGAGTCGATTGGACCGAGTTGGGGACAGCTCTTGAAAAATGTCTAGTGTCCAAACCAAGAGAATCTAAGTGTCCAAACCAGTAACATCACAAGTGTGTGTGTGTGTGTGTGTGTGTAGGTGGGTAGGGAGATTACTGTATCTACTTTTACATAAGAGTATTTGGCCCTTTATCTAGACATGTTTAATATACTGGTATGTGGATGTTTATACATAGAGCGGAAATCAAAGAACTATGCAGGGTGAAACTCATGGGTGCAGAGGCCTATAAACTACTTAATTCCCATTTCAGGAGCTTATGTAGCATCTAAACTTTGTGCAGGCCCTCTGCACAGGAGAGAATTTCACCCTCATTAAATTACGATGGGCTATAAAGTATACACCACATTTCAAGGTATTCTTCAAGAGCTCTTGAATGCTGTCAATGCAGATGATTTGTAAACACGTCTATAGACTTTTTTATAAACACGTGCAGCAGTAACTGGTTCTGAAAGAATAATCCTTGTCATAAAGGCTATTAAGAGCAGCACTTTTACCTTCCTTTGATTACATGAGAAATGTCATTGACTGATGCTCTTGTTAATGGATTTTGAATAGAATGTGTTTTCTGTCTCTTACTTGAGTAGATTCTATTCTACATCAATGTATTCTTCCTGCCTCATAGATTAGCTGGAGGATTCTCTCTGAGTTGTTGGTTAACTCATGATCACACAGGGAAGTATGTTAAGCTTACAAGGTTGGGGTCCCCCTCCCCAAGAAGAGAGACAGTTTTGTAATATTACATTTTAAAATTCAGTTCCACACAATCCAAATTATTCCCACTCACTTTGATTGCTTAATACTGTTTCTGTGGTAGGCTTGGTGCTTTGCAGAACACCCATTGATAGTTTCTAGGACCCAGTGATTTAGCACTCATTCAGGCAACCTATACCCTCACCTTTGTTCATCAAACAGGTGTAGTTGTTAGTTCAGAAGTTCAACTGCAAAGCCATTCTGATCTCCTTCTGAACTCCCTCTGAAGGCTCGCAACTAAGTGAAAAGGCCATGAGAGCATCAAGCTGTTCTCACTCAACGACATGATCAGAGAGAGACAGAAGTTTCTTTTCCTCAGCTTGGACTCTGTCTGGGGAAGCTTAACTAGCTGAGGGCTGGTGCTCGGCTTAGGGGGAAAAGAAGAATGAATAGCACAGAAGACACTCTAGAAGGTGAGGGAGAAGAAAGTAGGAAAGGAGAATAGGTGCAAATTCCAAAAAAAAAGTAGAACATAGACATATCAGAATGTGAGGAAGCAGGCAGATAGGCAACAAAGTATAGTGTGGATAACCAGTGTATTGCAATTGTCAAATGGCCAAGTAAGGAAGTAAAAATAGGAGACATTAATTTCTTGAAAATAGCTGAATAGTTCAGGGAACATATTGGGGATATATCCAGAGTGAGAAAATTACACAGGGTAGAGATTTGTTGGTGGAGTGTACCAGTAAAGTAAAGGCTGAAAAAATGCTTAATACTAGAATTCCGAGAAAAATAAAAGTAGATTGTCAACCACACAAATTTATGATGGAAACAAGAGGAGGTAAAATATGAAGTCTGTCGGAAAAGGCTGAGGATGAAATTTAAGATGCATAGTTGTGACCCGGTGCTAGTCAGAGAGGGCACATCTACACTCCAGCATTATTTCAAAATAACAAGGTGAGCATCTACACAGCAAGCCCATTATTTTGAAATAATTTCAAAACAACAGGCTTCTTATTCCAGAATAATAAACCCTCATTTCACAAGGTATAATGCCTATTCCAAAGTTATTTCGAAATAGGGTATGTGTGGACAGCACAGCTGTGGTTATTTCAAAATAATTGGCCTACAGGGCTTTGCACAGCTGCCTTAGTGGCCACTCTGCCCACACCCATCAGAACTCTATAGTTTACCTTCCCTTGCAGACCTTAAAAGGTACAGCCAGCCACAGAGGAAGGGCTTGTGGCACAAGGAAGCCCCTGCTAGTCCCGTGTTACACACCAGCAGCCTTCGCTGCTTTTCTTGCTGCTATGGCAGACTCAAGTGCTCCCATGAGCCCACCCAGGAGCTGACAGTCAGCCAGTGGGGTGCACTGGCCAGCACAGCCCATGGGTCGAGGGAGCCTGGCAGCCCAGCCCTGTCCCAGCCCTTCCTCCCATAAATAGCTACTTGCTGGCCAAGGGTCGGGCAGTGCTCAGCTCCACTCCCCCCACCCCGCAAGCTGCTTCCTGGGGGGGGGGCAAGCAGCCCAGTCCCAGGCCCAGCCCCTGCAAGGAACTGCAGAAGGAATGGGCAGCTGAGCTCCAGCCTCTCCCCCAGACAGGAGTTACCACCTCCCCAACCTCTCAGCCCCCCGTTTTGATCTCCCACTTGCCTGAGCCCTCCCCCTGCCCCATGCCTCCTACCTCCTGTCCTGACTCCTGTACCACAGGATCATGCACCTTGTTCATTATCCCTCGGTTTAGTATTTTTTCATGTATAACAATTAACATTTGTTTGTGTGTGTTAGTGGTGGGTGCCACAATGGCACACACCCGAATACGTGATGTCAACGTGGTGCACAAGACAAAACTCACTCCGCTCCTGGATAGGAAATCTTTGAGGGAACATTTCTCCCAACGCCGTGGTGGTGCACTTTCCCACCACAATCCACCACTAACGGGTCTGGGGTCATGGATACACACAGCAGTGCCACACACAGCCATGCCCACACTCTTAGGCAGCATCCGCTCCTGGGCAAGCGCAGTGAGGCGGAGGACACTGAGCCCTTGCATGGAAACCTGCTAGCAGGCAGGAAGTAGGGGCAACCCCAGCAGCACCCTCCCTGGCGAGCGGCGTCTGCCTCTAACACACACCTCCCCCAACACCAACACTTTCTCCCCCTTCTCCCCCGGTAGCCAGGGATAGAAGTCCTCTCCCTGTGGGATGCTGCCGCTGCCACTGCCACACCCAGAACATGTGCAGCATGGAGGGAAGCCAAGCCGCTCCATCACCACCACCACCACCCCCTGCCCGCAAGCTCCTGGCCTGGCCAGCACCTGGGACATGGTGGTAGCGAGGCCTTGCTCAAAGCACTTCACCATCATGTGAACTGAGACTTTTTGGTGTTGGCTCACACATTAGGGCCAGGCTTCATGCACAGTGTCCCCTGGGATAAATGCCTCTCTCTCTTTTCTTCACAACTGGATCAGCCGCAAGTGAGGCGAATCACCAGCTCCCGCACCTTCCTTCCGACCCTGCGAAAGCTGCTGCTGCAGACAACCCCACAAGGACCTAAAGTGGGAACACATCACCTGCCTGCATGCCCTACCGCAATCCCTTGAGTGCCAGGATCAGAGATTGGATGCCAACCTGGAGGAGTGCCATGCTGACAGGGAGCTGTGACACACCATCTGGCAGGAGCTATCCCAGGAGACCCAGAGCATGTGCGCAGCATACCCCGCCACTGTTGACCGCCTGGTCATCTCGACTGAGCGGTCCAGCACCCGTCCCCCAGTACCCAATCCTTCCCAAGATTCCCCCTGCTTCTTCCCCCAAAATAATTTCCTACTGCATTATTTTGAAATAACTTCCTAGTGTAGACACCCCCCATATGGGCTAGAGAGAAGTACAGTAATTATCAACAATTCGTTACCTTATACCAAAGCTGTTAAAAAGCATTCCCAAGTGGCATGGGGGGGAAAGAGGAGAAAACCAGTAAGGGGAAGGTGCCATTGGTAGAGCATGGTTTTACAAAGGCTATAGTACATAATATAAGAGAAATAAGGGAAGATGTCATTTTTGTAGAGAAAAATATCCATAGCATTTAGGGTAGAAATAATGCACAGTGCTTTACAAACAGGAAAGAAAACTGAAATAATGCACAGTGCTTTACAAACAGGAAAGAAAACTGAAAACTGATTATGATAAAAGCAGTGGATAACATATTTGCAAGTTAATAACATGGCAATAGAATGCAGTCACGCAGTTTGGAGTGAAGATAACGCTGCCATTTAACTCATAGGGTGCTTAAAAATTGATGGAATACACAAGTCTAACAGCAGCACATGGTCAAGAACTAAGAGAGACTATACTTGAAATAGAGGTCAAACCTAATATTATCAGTGTACCACAAACGTGGCCACAAGAAAGGCTATCTTTTAAAATCCAAGGAAAAAGTATAGTCTTACAAGAGAGAAATACAAAGAGGGGAATAGGGGACTGTTCATTCATAAAGAAAAATCTGTACATTCATTTCAAAATAATTTTAGAAGCTGAGTTTGAATATAGTGCCATTGAGATTCCAAAGCAGAATAAAAATACCTCTTTAAGGATCTATAATGTTTATAACCCCTGTAAAGATTTGGCAAACTCAGAATTAAGAGAGCTAATTACAGATGTAAAAAGGGCTCATCTATTATATGCAGAGATTTGAAGAGCCATGAGTTATGTGGAAGTATGAAATCTGATAGTAATGGCAAGTGGTTGGAACATTTTACTGGCGAGCACGATCTGGTAATACTAAATAATGGAATACCAACGAGATTTAACTCAGTTGCTAGTTCCATTTCCTGTTTGGATGTAGGAACTGCAGCAAGCAAGATAGCTAGTAAATGTAGTTGGGAAATTCACAAAGAAAAAGGGCATGGGAAGTGATAATTTCCCTAAGATCATTATGCACCAATGAAAGAATGATGCTTAAGATACTGAAGAAACTCCTCCATAGAATTTTAGGCTGATTGGGAGCTCTTCAGGAATAAGTGTGATGAATGTTTGATCAACAAGACCTTGTCTACACTAGGACCTTATTCCGAAATAACTACGCCAATTACAAATGTATAAGTGATGTGTCCACTCTACCAAGCCCATTATTTCAAAATAATGGCCGCAGAATTCAAACTCTGTACTCCTTCTTTTCACAAGGAGGAATACTAATCCTAAAATAGTAATTTTGAAATAACATTATTGTGGATGCTCCGGTGCTGCTAATTTGAATTTATTGGTCTTGGGGAGGCCTCCCGCAGCTGCCCAGAATGATTCCTTGGGGCTCTAAGTCTGAGGTAGCACATCCATATTAAAAGAGCCTCAGATTAATTTTGATGCTTCCCCACAATGAGCAGGGCTCGACAAACCACTGAATCTACTCGCCCGTGGAGAGTAAATTTCAGCTGGTCGCCCCATTCACCAGCGGCGCGTGAATGCACAGTGCGGAGCTGGTGAGTAGGTTTTGCCGCCGTTTGTCAAGCCTTGATAATGAGGACACTCTAGTTCAAATTTGTTAAATTGGGAGTTCTTAAATCAAATTTAGTAATTTTGAAATAGTTTCCTAGTGTAGACATTGCTCAAGTGTGTAAGTGACATGATAGAGGAAATTAGTGATAATGTAATAAAGGGAATTTTGGCAGCAGTCAAAATAGCTATTCATGAAACATCTAATTACCCTAAAATCAGAAACCTGGTTCCATAGTGACATGAAGAATGTGAGGCTGCAATTAAAAAAAAAAGAAGTGTACCGAAAAGCTAAAATCACCATGGAAAGTGAGGATTTCAACTAAAGCAGTGGCACAAAATTAACAAGATGACTAAAAGAGAGTTATTTTTGTATAAATAAAGATGCCAAGGTTAGAGGAGTTCACAAGCATGTTAGGAGAATGAATGGAACATGGAGCAGTGACAATTTTTCTCCCTGTTCTCACTGAAGCAAGGTTATACATTCACACAAAGGAAAATCAGAAATCTTAGCAAAAGTTTACCAAAATGCTAGTAATAATGACAATCAAACACAGATATGCGGGGGAAAAGGCTATAGATTATAGCAAAATCACGGCCCCAAGTACAGACAGTATATGTACGATGACCCTTAAATACTTACCTGAAAGGAGGATTTTATGAAAATTATATAATAGTATCTAGAACAAGGAGTAGTGCTAGTGGAATGGAAACAAGCCATTACATTTCTAATGGGGAAGCTACTTACAAGAATTGATGCCTAGAGATCAGTTGCTCTCACATATTGTGTGGGTCGTTATGGAAAGAAAAAGTCAGAGGCTAGTTGCATACTAGGGGAAAAAATAATCTGATAAGTGGTTTTAGGAAGGGCAAATCATATTGCAAGATTAGAAATAGAAATACAAGGAAGTATGAGGAACAAAGAGTGAAAACTCTGCGTTTATGGACTCTGAAAAAAACCAAGATGTTTTATGGAGGGAGGGGCTGTAATAAAAGTTGCCCTTGACTTGAATGATAAAAGGAAGAATGTTCTAGCAAATATGAGGTTTTTTTGAGTAATAGGACTATAACGATTAGGAGAGGGAAAGCCTTAGCAGGTATCTATAGTATTGCCAATGACACCTGTGGTGGTATATGCATACCTTGTCCCGAGAGGAGTGTCACAGGGGTGTGTGGACACTGCTCTTACCATCACTCTGCCTGTGGCCACAAATCAGTCTGTCACCCCAGGGCAGCACAGAGTCTAGAGTATATGGAGCAGCTCTTGCTGAAAGGGCAGCATGGCCTAAAGCCCAGAGTCTATAGAGCATCCCCTTGCTTGCAGGGCACCACGGCCTAATGGCCAGAGTCTATAGAATAGCCGCAGGGCAGTGTGGCCTAATAGCCAAAGTCTATGGATAGCCCTTGCTTGCAAGGCAGCGTGGCTTAAGAGCCAGTGCCATTTGAGCTGTCTCCAGAAAGAGTGGGGCAGCAGTCCCAGTAGGGGAGCCCAAGCACACTCAACTCCACCAGGCCTGGACCCAGGACCCTGGTACTGGCAGAGTGGTTCACCACTCTCTCAGTGAGGAATCCCACCAAAACACACTGATCTCACTCAAGTGGAAGATACCACATGCACCCTCCCTGGGTCACTTCCTACAGTCTATGGTGGCGGGATGATCCACGAGGCTTCAGAGTCTTCCAGTTCCACAGCGCAAGTCACTCCCCAGGGCTCCTATGGCTCTAGAGGCTCATTTCAGTCTCCTAGATCTTCCTACTGCAAGACCGTCCTCTCTAGTGATCAACCCAGAAGGATTGCTCCCTTTTATGCCAGCCCAGCAATTGGAGCATGACCAGTATGGATGAGGGTTGGGGCTTCCTCCACCCATAGTGTATTAACCCCTTCCAGCCCAGTGTGGGGTATGCACACCTCATCACAGCGCCCCACAGGGGAGTGTCATCAGCCCTTCCTTGTGTAACATTGCAATAAATGATCACCCAAAAAGTCTAAGGACAGGAGTAGGTGTTACCCAATTTGTAGATTATTGTGTTTTATGGGTTAAATACAGGAGAATTAAAGTGCCTGAAGAGGGAATCAATGACGTCTTCAGAGAGGCCTAAGACTGAGGACATGCCTAGGGATTTAAATTTTCAATCACTAAAACAAAAGGAATGAGTTTGCCCTGGAAGAAAGATGAAAGAGGAGTATAATTTGTCTTTGTGGGAAACAGGTGCATGTGGTTAAGCTTTAAATTTCTAGGTGATGTTTGATAATAAAAATTTAAAGGCCTCAGACAGTATTACAAAGCAAATGTAAAGTAGGATTAATCTACATAAAAGAATTGCTGGGATTAATTGGCGAGCAGATCAGCAAATTCTGATGATACTATGTAGGGCATTAATGAAATCAGTAATAGATTATGCACGTCAAGCCCTCAGTTCTGCATCCAGATTGCAGCTTAAAAAGGTAGAGTCAATTCAACCTCAAGTGCTATGTACTGCAAGTGCTGCATTTCTTAAAACATTCCTGTAATACAGTGACATGTTGGGCTCAAGCCAAGGGAAATACCACAGCTAAGAATAGTGGACCAATATCTGAGGAATATTCATAATTAAGCAGATGAAAGGTAGCTCAAGACAAACTCCTTTGTGCTCTTAGGGTTAAAATGTGGGTAAAAGAGTTAAGTGAAAAGGAAGGACTAGAAGAGATTTAAATGTATAGCTATGGGACAATAAATTATACCTGGAAAATCATATCTCTGCACATGGATTTAGAATTATATAATAAAATAAAGGAAGTGAGTCATCATATATGCCAAATAAAGTTTGAGTTTATATGTGGGAAATGGAGTCAGCAGAGCCGACTATATAATGATAGATTGAAAGATGAAAGAACAGGTAGAGTGGAAGAAGCCTTTTGCGTCCCTGAGACTGGAGTTAAGAAAGCTTAAAAAAAAATAGTCAATTTTGTAGTCCTTTTGACAGCTGAACTGGTGAGAATGATGGCAGCATTAAACCAGGTAAGGGACATACAGCCTATCCCAACTGTTGCCTTTTTGGATTCATTATCAGGTATACTAGCAATTAAAAGATGTACCTCAGAAAGCAGAGGTGATCTAATAAATGAAGCATTGGTTCTGACAGTTAGTACACACAGGCCTGGAACATAACACTTACTAACATGGATTCCAGATGGTGCCAGGACACTGGACAATGAAACGGCAGATGAAGCTGCCAAAATACTCAAAAACATGGAGAAATTGATGTAGAGATCCTGTGGAGTGAGCAGGAATTTAAAAGTTTGATTAAAAAAAAAGGAATGGCAAGAATTGTGAACCAATAGGGTTTGCCAGATACTTTCACAAAAAATCCTGAACATGTAAGGAAAAAAAAATTGGTTGAGCAGAGAAGAAAAGGGGGAGGGGGAGAGCCTAAAAAGGTTGCTGCACCTTTAAATATCCCT
Source organism: Apalone spinifera (assembly GCA_030068395.1). NCBI lineage: Eukaryota > Metazoa > Chordata > Testudines > Trionychidae > Apalone > Apalone spinifera. Next base: position 137,303,989 of record CM057845.1, on the reverse strand, counting down.
GCGCTCCTCATCCCCCCACCTCCAACCCCCTCGCCAGACACAGCAGAGGAAAAATGTCCCCACCAGCCTTCTGTCCAAGAGAAACAGAAAATACCAGACATTTTACATATATTTTCTGCATTTTTTAACCAGACAGGGGCCAGAAATAACAGACTGTCCGGGTGAAAACCAGACACCTGGGAACTCTATGGACCAAGGAGAAAAGAGGAAGAAGATTCTATGAAATAGGCCTGAAAATACGTGGTGCCAAAGTTACGACCAGATCCGTGAAATGCTCATAGTTAGACTGTTAACTGGTCACTAAGGTCTGATTAATAATTAATATTTACTGGCTAGACACTTGAAGGTGGCAGAACATATTATGGAGTTTTAATGAGAGTATCGGGAATGTTGTATAGCAAGGGCCTCTCTTTCCTTTTGCCAGCCTCTGCACTTCTCCCTTTGGCTGGCAGGGCACTGGTAAAACATTCACCTGCCATGACAGGACAGTCAGCCTTTCCCTTAGGAGAAGGTTGGACTTGTAGAGCCCAGCCTCTTTCTGGAGCTCCTTGCTGTCTCTTAGCTCAGGTATTCCTGCCTGCCTCTGCTCTCCTTTCACCCAACAGCGGGGGCTTTAAAATATCTCTGGAAAGGCCTGAAGAGGAATCAGCTAATGCTAATTGGTCCAAGTTAGTCCTGTCCCAGCTGGTCCTAATCTGCCTGAGTGGGAAACCTGATAAGCATAGTTGCTGTTCCTCCAACAGCCCAGCTCATGCATTACACATGGGACATGCCACCAGGTCAACATATTTTCCCTCTGGGTATCCTACTAATTTCCCTCTAGATATGGATTCCATTATTTTTGCTCCCCTCCAGAAGACAACTTGGAAACCAAGACCCGTTCAGAATGTAGCTACCTGCTGACACAGAAACCACACCACACTATGCTTTACAGCCTCTGGTGGTTGCAGATTGTTTCTGGGTTGAATTCAAGGCATTGGTCTCAACTACAAAACCCTGGTTATTAAAGAGACCACATCTATCCTTGTTTCATAACACTGGTCTACAATTTTTTAGAAGTTGTCTGCTTCAGAGATAAAATGTGTTATTTATTATGTATTTTGATGTGCTGAATTCAAATAGGACAATTAAAACAACTGATTGGCTACTGTTTCCAAGATATTTAGTTTTTACATTTTACGTCTATGTATATTGTGTAGATAGTAGAGTTTAATCATAAATTGTAAACCTAGGTCTTTCATGTGTTTATGGTTGCTTTACATGATAATATTTCACCTGTCCTGTTTATGTAACACTTTAAAAATCAGCAAAAGGGTTATATAAATAAAATTTATTAGGAAACAAAAGGCAAAAAACGATCAAGTACATAGTTTAGTCCTATTCAGTGTCTACTTGGCACTTCTTGGCTTGTGTCTTGTATTCATTAAATGGAGCATCTCTTTTCACTGTTCAGCAATAGTCTGCAAGCATTGATGGGCTCCATTTGCCCTGATAGCGTTTCTCCATTGTTGCAATGTCCTGGTGAAATCGCTCGCCGTGCTCGTCACTCACTGCTCCGCAGTTCGGTGGAAAAAAATCTAGATGAGAGTGCAAAAAATGTCTCTTTAGTGACATGTTGCAACCAAGGCTTTTGTGTGCCTTGAGGAGGTTTTCCACCAACAACCTGTAGCTATCTGCCTTCTTGTTTCCGAGAAAATGTATTGCCACTAACTGGAAGGCTTTCCAT
>CM057845.1:137289442-137300671 GCA_030068395.1 Apalone spinifera | reverse complement strand
ATAATCTATAAAAACAGCCTATCTATCTGAGTGACTCCAGACCAAACTCACCCAGTTTGCCTTGTAAAAAAGGTGAACTTACAGGGCTAACACTTAGAAAACACAATGGTGGGTCTGAGAGTTAAAATGGATATTTTCCTTCTCATATAACACTATCAGTAACAGAGATACTACGGGCCAATTGACCATTTCCCATTCTCAGGTTGAAACCCTCGCCTCACTGATGCCAAAGACAAAATTACCACAAACTTCAATGGTGTGAGGACTTCACCCTCCGTGTCCAATACGGTTTACCCAAGTGTAACAGAACAAAATTTTGGCTTGCAACCAGAATTTAGCGAGTAGTTCTATTGTTGCACCAACCAACTTTCTGCTGTGGTTTAGTTTTCTCTGTATTCCTCATAGGAAGAAAAGGCAGACAAATAAGTCCTGGTCAGCCCTTTAAAATTCTTTACTGTTCCTTCTTTGGTGACTTTACTTAAGTAAAATTCATGTTGGAAGCTGGACTTTTTTTTTTAAATAGCTCACTTAGGATATGTCTATACTGTGGGGTTTTTCTGGGATACCAGATGTATCCCAGAAAAACTCCACTGCATCTGGGGAACATTTCTGCTCTTCTACTTTTTTTGCAGAAGAGCAGATGCTCTCTTTCAGAAGCCCTGTCTTCCTCCTTCCATTAGGAAGAATGGCTCTTCTGAAATAGGAGGCTTTTCTGACATTTGGCCCAGTGTAGACGGGCCAAATTTCAGAAAAGCCTCTTCTGAAGAAAACTATTGAAAAAAGAAACGCAAATTGCGGAGTGCAAATTTGAGTACTTTTTTCCAATAGATCACTGTAGTGTTGACATAGTCTTACTCAGCAGGCCAACTTTTAGCCCCTAACAGGTCTAAATTATATCACAAAACACTATATATAGATAATATTAAGGTTCTGACCTTGGACCACAATAGCAAAGGAATTCTGAACTAAGCTTCAACTCTCTGTATCCAATAGCGTACTATGCCGACAGCATGCATTGCGGGCTTCTGGTATCTTGTAAGGTGTCTTGTTTTGGTGACGCTTTCAAAAAATGTAGGTACAATAGATCGAGAATGTGGAGTAAAGTGGATCTGAATTGTCGAAGATCATTACAATAATGTATGGAGAGGTTTTCAGTTCAAAATTTCTTTTTGGTGTTAGCTGTGCTCATGCTAATATGCTAAAAATCGTTGTGCAGATGGTGCTTTTCGACAGCAACTTGTGTTCTGCCCACCACCACCCCAGGCTTCAGACTCCAAGTTCCAGTCCAAGGTGCAACAATTGCACAGCTATTTTTAGAATGCTAGCACAAGCCCCACTAACTCAGATCTGTGGTGCCAGGCTGGGGGGCTTGTTCCCAGATGCAGTATAGACAAACCAGGGGAGTCAAAAGCTTGTGGAGGCCCCTGAGCAAGATGTGGGAGGGAGCTGGGTCCATGCTCCCAGAAGGGGAAGGGCCTCAAGTTGAATGGGTGGGGCCAGGGCAGCAAGCCCTCAGAGCCACCCGGACTGGCACTCTGGTGGCAATTTAAAGGTTCAGGGCTCCAGCAACCACTGCTGCTAATCCTGCTCCTTTGAAACATCGAGCCTTAGGGCAACTGTTCCGCTTGCGCCCCCTCCCCCCTATTGGCCAGCCTGAGACAGACCCTTAAAATATGAAAAATAAATATAGAAATGCAACTGATATTCAACATGCAGATAGTAAATGTAGAAATAAAGTTTATTTACATCAAATTTTTACACATGCCCAGAAAAAAAATAGTCTCCTCTTACTGAAACTTCAGCATGAGAAATTCCCAGGCAAAAGGAGGGCTTTTTTCTTCTTCAATTAAAAGGGGATCCAAGGGTAGGGCTTGATATGAAATTATGGTTGAAACAGGACCTCCAGAACCAGTCATGACTTTGTAATCACCTCAAGAGCAGAACCAGCTACTGGGCAAGATTTGATTTTTTCCATTATTTACATTTCCTTTGTAAACAAAACAACTGATAATTCTCCCCAAGACGGCATCATTCCATGCTATGTTTTAGCCCAGGTTGAACTGTTACAGTTAGTCTATCACCCCTTTTCTAAAACTATGGATACGCTAAAAATTAAACATTTTCTATTTAAATAAAAATGCCCATAACCTAAAACAATAGGGAACATATACAACTTTTATAGTAGCAAGTGACTCTGAAATAAGAGACATCTTATATAAACACATATTTCCCCCAGTGTAATCTCCACATTGCTTATCAGCATTGCTGCTTTAGGTCATCAACTTGAATTTATGCTCAACCAACAAAGTCAGACCTTACTGTTTATCTAGTCCTCTATCCTTTCTCCCATTATCCAGTAAAAACCTCCACACTTTGCCCCATTCTTCCCCTTGTGCATGGAACAAATTGTACCCTTACATAGCCTCCCAATCCGTAAAGCCATGACAGTGTTCCTCTTAGTGGTTCTCAAACTTTTTGGCCCATGGCCTACTCCACTCAATGCAGACTTTTTTCACGGAGCACCAGCCAACTACTCAGGATGACAAAATGAGCGTGGAGGTGGGGTCTGGGTGGGAGGGAGGGTGCAAGAGCAGGCTGAGTCAATGGGAGCAGCAGGGAAAGCCCCTAGGTGAGCAGTTTCCTGTGCTGCCGTACCCCCAGCCACTTCCTTCCCCCACGAGGCTCCCCCCATCCTGCAGCAGGAAGCTGGTGCTGGCAGAACAACCTCGTGCAAGGCAGAGTGGGACTGGAGCACCAGTGCAGGCTCCCTGCTGCAGGTGGGTGATGAGTGCCAAGCCCACTGCCCACCTGCAAGACAGTCATGAGCCACTAGTGGCCAAAATGGACCACCCTGAGAACCACTACTCTTAGGCCTTGTCTATACTGGAACATTTGGCCACCAAAACAGTGAACGCATTTATATTGCAACGTGACTTTTGTCAGGAAAAACATTCAGTTTTGTCAACAATAACAAAAAACTTCCAGCCCTGCGAGAGACTTTTGTTTTTTCTCCTCCCTTTTTTTGTTGACAAAGAGCTAGTGTGGACCTCTGCGGTTTGCTTTGTCGAGAGAACTGGCTTTTGCCTGTATACCACGATGCCTGCCCTGTTGGCTGTGCTCAGTGTTTTGTGATCTCTGCTGCCTTGCAGGCATGCACCCCTCCCCTTTCAAAGCTCTGGAAAGTATCTGACAGGTGAGTGAGCTGCTCCATTTGGGGAATAAAAAGCAAATATATGAATGCTTCTTTTCTGCCTTGCACTAGGAACAAAGCAGCAGGCAGACGTCTGATGCAGTGGGAGGACTGGAGAGACTGTTGTACTGTTTTGACATTCCTCAGCATGGAGAAGTCACAGAGCTACTCATGGTGCCACTCCCAGCAGCCGAGAATGCTGTGGGAGAACTCAGAGGAAATCCCAAGAAGTGCAGGGATCATCTCTGTCTTCCCACAAGACTGCACTCTGGGATGCTAACCCACATTGCTTTGTTCTATCTGTTGACAGGATGCTAGCAATGTGGTCATAAAATGTCGGCAAAGGGAAGCCGAAAAACTGACCGGTTTTCACTTTTAGTGACTTGTATGTCAACAGCACTTTTGTCACCAAAACTTCCCAGCATAGACATAGCCTCAAACTCATCCTGAAGAGTTTAATCCAAAATCTATTGAAACCAATGGAAGTCTGGCTAAATTATGCCACATTTGCAGTTAAATAAAACAAGGTAGTAAACGTATTGCTGTTACTTTGTCCTCCGATCCCCACTAATTTGTTTGGGCCACCCAATATGTCTTGTCAATCTTTTGGAGACAGGAATGGTCTTTTCTCTAAACATCGGTACAACATGATGCGGTCCTGATCTCCAGTGGGGCCTCTAGGCATTGTTATTATATAAATATTTAATGTGCCCTCCCCTTGGCCACAGTATGGGTTGGGTTTTGTATGTGTCACACACATATCAGATACTCATCTGAAGTAAAGGAACAATACTTCACACAAAAAAATTAGTGGAACCACTTTTGTCACAAGGTAGTACTCAGATATGTCTACACTACACAGCTTTTAGTGACACAGCCGTGTCCACACAGTCATGTTGCTAAATGTCTGGCAGTGTAAATGCTTGCTTGCTCCCTTGCAGACAAAACTCTCCCTCCTCCCTCCCCCAAATTTGCTTTGTTGGTAGAGGAGCACTCCTGTCTACAAAGCAGGGTTTACAGTAGTACTTGCCATAGCAAAGCTTGCGTTGTCATTCCGGGTATATCTGTTAATGGCAAAAAGCTTTGATGCTCAACTGCAAAAGCCTAGCTGTGACTAAAGGACATTGTTTTATTTGCTGTTTGTTTCCTAATTGTTGTCTCTCACCCAGCACACTTACTGGATTATTACTGCAGGATTGTTCATGGAAGCTACTTTAAAAATTAGAAATTTCAGGGATTGTGCAAAATAGATAAGAGAAAAAAATAATTTTCAGTTGAATAATTCTGATAGTGTCCTGTTAACGACAGCACACTGTTATACAGCACAATGTGTTATAACAACAAGGCTGTATCTCTATATTTAGACTCTTGAAGGAATATATTCCAAGTCTTCAGTGTTATGCTGCATAGCATTTAAGATCTACCTGGGACATTTGGAAACACATTTCTAATTGCTTTCTCCATGCAAGAGAGATGCTATAGATTACTACCAGCAGATCTATTAATCATCAATTTAAGTGCAGCTTGTCTTCTGCATACAGTATTTATAGATGTTTATATACCTCTGACCAATGCTTGCAATCAATGCATGCTTGGCAAGCCACAGACGAATGTTGTCAAATATCTAAATCTTTGAGAGATGTAGTTTGCAGTTGACCTTTATTGCGGACTGTATCTGTGATAAAAAGGTTTTTAAAAATGTTTACTTTCATGGGAAAACAAAATGATTGCTTTTTTCTCATAGCCCTGACAGACTTTTATTGGTGCCTGTCTGTTCTTTCAAATCAACAGCTCCAAGTTAAGAAAATATGATTTTTCTTCTTGTCTTTGTAGCTTCAAAAGGCATGAGTCATATGGCTATGTACTAGACTGAGTAAATGGTGGGAGAAAAAATAAATACAATTATGTTATTAGTTTAATTGCAATGTTTCATACACTAGGAGACCAAGTGGGAACTCTAATCAAGTTGCAAATATAAGTCTAACAAGTTTTTACATAGTTCTGGTTGCTGGAGAAACCTATTTACATTCTAAAGAGTGCATTCATCAATTGCTGGTCAAACATTTAAGTATTTACTTTTTTCTTCCACAGTAATCAGTCTTATAAACATTTTTGTAATTCAGCAGCAGGAACTACAGAGGTCTCTTTCATCTTACTTAAGCTCTCATGCTGAGAAGCAGGGCTGGTCAAATTATTAGTTTATTTATTTAATAAATAAACTGTGTGATGAAATTAGTTCTTTTTCCTGCTTGCAAAATTCAAATAATTTGGGAACCAGTCATGACTTCTGTTAATCTATTTCTGGTGTATAAGCATTGATAAACACATTTCAACTTTGTGGATATTTACAACTCTTTGCTCTTTTGTGCTGCATGACTGGATACCATAAGTAACATGATATTGTATTTGCTCTCATTGGATGAAAAATTCTTGATCACCCCAAAAATACTTGTGTTCATATGAATATTCATACAAACAACCATTTCCCATATACCTGTATGAACCAAAATCCCTATGTGTTAAAGTACAAACCTGGAAAAACCCAACAGCAGTTTGGAATTGTGAACAAAATCATTTTAAGTGTTATATTTGACCAGTTCTTATGGTACTATAATGCTTTGTGTAGACCAGGAGTTTTCAAACTTGGGTTGCAGGCCTGCTGAGGTAAGCCACTGGCAGGGCGCAAGACCTCTGTTTATCTAAACATTCATAAGCATGGAGCCTCGCAGCTCTCACTGGCTGTATTTACTGTTTCCAGCCAAGGAGAGCAGCAGGAAGCAGTGGACCGGCATTCGCCACTTCCCACAACTCCCTTTGGCTGGAAACAGCAAACCACAGCCAAAGGACGCTATGAGACTCCATGCCTATAAATGCCTAGATAAACAAAGCTTCTCACGGATCGTCATTGGCTTACCCAGGTGGGCCCAAGACCCAAGTTTGAAAACCTCGGGTGTAGGCAGCACCTCTACCAATACTTGCTGCTAGGTTTTAACCCTAGTTATGTTGTTTTTGTTGTATTTGAAGGCGGTATCAATGGCAGAAGTAGGAAATTAAGTTGTGCCTATGGAGCTAGAACTGTTACTTGCAGCGTTCCAGGAATTCCTATAAACAAATGTAAAAGTATTGAGATTCCTCCTTTACCTCAGAGGTCTCCATCATTAGGAATGACTTTCCTGTTAAAGAAGTATCAGTAGTTCAATGCCAGGAATAATTCTAAGTCTAGGGTTGCCAGATGGTTTCAAGAAAAATACTGGACACACTTGACATTACATCACAATTTACATTATGTCTTATTTAGAAAATACCGGACATTTATATTATCCCATTTATATTTTCTCAATGTGTTTCCTGAACAGAAAGCTCAAATACTCAACTGTCCGGTTCAAAACCGGATACCTGGCAACCCTAATTCTAACACTACATTGAAGGGTATTTGGCCTCAAATTTAATATTTTGTCTGAAGTTCTTGGCTGCATAAAAAATAGTAAACATACACAAGTTTAACTGCAAGACAAGCCAGTTCACTAAAACAAAGTAGGCAGCATACATCTTCCAAAGGAAAAAAAAAACAAAAAAACACAACAACAGCCTTGCTGGAGACTCAGCAACCAGATCCTATAGCTTTGAAATGCTGAACAGGATGCTAGAATGTCATGTCAGAAGCATTTGCTGCTATGATGCTTGCTGTAAATTCCATCTAAAACTCTGTTGGGCTTCTCTTGCCCGAGGGCTAGGCTTTGGGAGCTTTTCTTACATTCTGCTGTGGAAAAGCCAGACAGAGCTTTTATTGAATTCAGACTCGGTATCCTTTGCCATTGGGTGAGAGCAAAACTATGATTAAGCCACAAGGAGCTAATGTTGTGAGCAAGCTGTGCTCGGGTTGTCCATTGTCTTTTGATCCTAGGGTGGGTTGTGTCAGTGGCAGGTAAAGTGATTTTTTTCCAGACAGATACAAAGCCCTTTGGGAAGAAAGATAGTATATTAATGTGAGGTGGTGATACATTAAAATTAGGAAATGCATTAAATGACTGAGAAAAGTTATGAATATTGCTGCTTTATCCAGAACAAATACAGCCTCCTCTCACTCTGAAAACTCATAATTAATGTTGAACCATGCTATTTCCTCTCTTTCAGTCTTCTTAGGGGGGAAAATGAACCTACTATATATTTTAGAGAGTTTGTTTAAAATAAAATGGAGAAATGTGGAGTAGTGTTCTGTTTTGGCACAGCTAAGTCAATGCTTAAGGTATAAACATTAGAAGAATACGTTATTGCAAACCACATTGACTTCAGCCCTTTTTTGGGGGGGAGGGGTTAAAACACTGAATGATAAGAATTTATAGGGATGAATAGATGATGGAATTCCCATTTTTTTAAAATTACTACAAACAATTACATGGACAAAATTTACAAGACTTTAAGAAATCTGAAATTAAAATTAAGTTCATAAAAATAACACTGTAGTTTTGAACAACAGAATCATTTAAATAAAGCATGACATTTTCCTTTTATTTTCCAAAAAAAACCCCTTAATTGAATTAAGGATCCAGGTAAATGTGCTCGTGTAACCAACACACTTAGGCTATGTCTAGACCACAAGCCTCTTTCGAAAGAATGTTTCGAAAAAGCTTTCAAAAGAGATCGTCTAGACAGCAACCAGTATTTTGGAAGAAGAGAGCTGCTTTTTCTAAAGAGAGCACCCAGGCAGTCTGGATGCTCCCTTTCGAAAAAGCACTGTTTGCGTTCAATAAGAGCACTTTCAAAAAAACGCATTATTCCTCATAAAATGAGGTTTTCTGTGGTCAAAAAAACTGCCGCGTTCTTTCAATTTAATTTCAAAAGAACATGGCAGCAGTCTAGATGCAGGTGACATTTTTTTCAGAAAAAGGCCACTTTTTTCAAAAACACCCTGTTGTCTAGACACACCCTTAGTGTGGTTCACTGTCCAATGCAGTGGCTCTTAAATCAAAGCAACAGATAATAACAAGAGACCTCTAAATCATGGGCTGGGAGCCAGCTGGCTTTTAGCTCAAAGGGTAGAGGCTCCTATATTAAACTCCAGAGGGGACAGCTTCAAATCCATCCTCTAGTTAATAAATAAAAACCAAAACCCTAATGTTCAACTGTGCCATCTAGAAAAAAACAAAACACTTCACACACACTGCATGAACATAACTTGTCACCTAATGAAAGAAACAGAATTTCTCAACTGTGCATCAAAGGCCCTAAAATGCATTGGCTAAAAAAAGGTTCTCCATTAGCCCAATACTCGGGGCCAGTACTTTTAAGCCCCAGATCAGTAAAGTACTTAGGCATGTCCTTTATTTCAAGCATCTGAGTCACTGAATTGAAGCAAATTGGATCATTCATATGCTTTAAGTAAAGCAATTCTTTAAGGCCCCAATCCTGTTACCAGTGAAGTCAATCACAAAACTCCTAGGCCTGGTCTACACTAGGACCTTATTAACAGTGCCTCCACGCTCCTTCCAGAATAAGGAGCTGCAGAATTCGAAATCTGTACTCCTGCATTTCATGAGAAAGAACACTAATTCTGAACTTGTAAGTCTGAAATAATGTTAGCGTGACCGCTCCAGTGTCGCTAATTCGAACTAAACCCTCTACACCAGTGGTCTCCAACCTTTTTACACCCAAGATCACTTTTTAAATAACAGAACAAGCCAAGATCTATTACCCCACCCCTTCCTGGAAGCCCCACCTCTTCCTTGAAGCCCCGCCCTTTCTGTTCACCTCCTCTCCATCACTTGCTATCCCCAACCCTTGCACTGCTGCTTTCTTCCCCCCGAATTCTTCTGTAGGAAGAAGTTTTTCCAACATTTGGCCTGTCTAGACTTGACCAAATGTCAGAAAAAAACCTTCTTTTGGAAGCCCCCAATTCCTTGTGGAAAGAGGAATATAGGGGTGACCGAAAGACCATGTTTGCTCTTCCACTAAAAGAAGTGGAAGAACAAATGCATCCCTGGATGCAGAAGAGTTTTTCTGGGGTATCTCCAGAATCCTGAAAAACTTCTGCAGTCTAGATGTACCCTCACTGGGTTGAGGCAGGATGTGTAGGCTCTGGGGTGGGAATGAGGGATTTCGGTGTGGGAAGGGGTGAGAGGTGCAAGCTCTGGGAGGAAATCTGGGATGCAGGAGGAAGTGGATAAGGGAACGCTGGCTTGGGGAGGGAGTTCCAGGCTGGGCAGTGTTGGGGTCGGATGTAGGGTTAGGGTACTAAGTAAGCCACAGACTTCTGGATGTGAGGGTTCAGGAATTTGGGTTGGGGCATGTGAGGGGCTCAGGGCAGGGGGTTCCAGTGTATGATAGGCTGAGATGTAGGATCTGAGGGAAACGGGAGTGCAGGAGTATTACGATGCTGTGGCCAGAAGGGGGCTTGGCCCCAATTGGGGGTTTGTTGGCCAGGCTTCATTTTCAAACAAAATACTATATCAAACACAAAAAGTTTCTGCATTGTCTTTATTTAAGAGAAGGGCAGGGAACCTGTTTGGACAGGGTGTCAGTGGGGACAGGTTTCTGAAGCTGGGGAGTGGGAACAGGGAGCTTGGGAGAGGGGGGGCAGAGAGTCCCCTACTATCGCCTCCTCCCAGGATTCTCCCCCCCACGTCCCCGAGGGAAGCTGACACGTGCCTCCCGCAGCGCAGCCAAACCTCTGCAGATGCCTGCCCCAAGGCCAAACCCTCCTCCCGCGGCGGGGCCAAACCCCCACGGGCGCCTGCCCCAGGACAAACCGCCTCTCCCATGGTGTGGACAACCCTCCCCACCCTCCCGCAGTGCGGCTAAACCCCCGCGGGTTCTTGCCCCGGGCCAAATCCCGGGGCCGACTCCCGCTCCCATGGTGCAGGGAAACCCTTGTGCTCAACTCACCCCTCCGGTGCCGACGGCGCAGGGAAGCCGCCGCACTCCTCTTTCAGGGCCGATGCCCCCTCCCCCAGCACGCAACAGAGCTATGGGAGGGGAGCAGCCCGTGCACTTCCGGAACCCCCGAAAGTGACGCGGGCTTCAGACTTCCGTCCACCCCGCGGGAAGCCGGCACTACACTAGAGGTAGGTAGTGGGGCTTCTTGGGGGTGGGAGGAAAATGGTGCATGGGGGTGCCCGAGCACCTCGTGATCGACTGGTCGAGGCTTCGCAATCGACCAGTCGATCGCGATCGACAGGTTAGTGACCACGGCTCTACACTAGGGAGTTATTTCAAACCTCCCTTAATTCAAAATAATAAATGGAGTGTCCACACTACCAATCATGTTATTTCGAAATAACAGGCTGATTATTCTGAAATTTGGATTCATACTTTCTTAGGGGAATAAGCTTATTTCAAAATAGCTATTTCAGGAGTTATTTTGAATTTAGTTATTTGAAATAATTACCTCGTGTAGTCAGGCTTTAACTGGCCTCTGGGAGGCCTTCTGTTGCTCCCTAGAGTGCTCCTGGAGCTCTGAGTCTGAAGTAGCACATCCATATCAAAAGAGCCTGCCTCAGATTAATTTCAATGCTTCCCTGTAGTGAGGACACAGAAGTTCAAATTGGTTAAATCATAAGAACAGCCATACTGGATCACACCAAAGGTCCATCTATCCCAGTATCCTGTCTGCCAACAGTGGCCAATACCAGATACCCCAGAGGGAACACAACAGGTAATCTTCACATGATCCCTCCCCGTCACCCACCTCTAGAGAAACAGAGGCTAGGGACACCATTCCTACCCATCCTGGCTAATAGCCATTGATGGGCCTAACTTCCATGAATCTATCTAGCTCTTTTTTTAACCTTGTTGAAGTCCTAGCCTTCACCACATCCTCTGGCAAGGAGTTCCATAGGTTGACAATGCACTGAGTGAAGAAAAACTTCCTTTGGTTTGTTTTAAACCTGCTGCCTGTTGATTTCATTTGGTGATCCCTAATTCTTACATTGTGGGAATAAGTAAATAAATTTTCCTTATTCGCTTTTTCCCACGATTTTATAGACCGTATGATTTTATAGACCTCTATCATATCCCCCCTTAGTTTCCTCTTTTCTAAGCTG
>CM057845.1:137278107-137289342 GCA_030068395.1 Apalone spinifera | reverse complement strand
TCTCATATGATACCCGTTCCAAACCCCTGATCATTTTTGTTTCCCTTTTCTGAACCTTTTCCAATTCAAATATATCTTTTTGGAGATGGGCTACCACATCTGTACACAGTATTCAAGATGTGGGTGTATCGTGGTTTTCTATAGAGGCAATAAGATATTCTCCATCTTATTCTCTATCCCTTTTTTAATGATTCCTAACATTCTATTTGCTTGTTTTGACTGCCGCTGCACACACAGTGAATGTTTTCAGAGAACTATCCACAATGATTCAAAGATCTCTCTCAAGCAGTTGTAGCTAAATTAGTCCCCATCATATTGTATACATAGTTGGGATTATGTTTTCCAATGTGCATTACTTTACATTTATCAACATTAAATTTCATTTGCCAGTTTGTTGCCCAATCACTTATTGTGGTGAGATCTTTCTGAAGCTCTTCACAGTCTGCTTTGGTCTTAACTATTTTGTGGTGTTTGGTATCATCTGCAAATTTTGCCACCTCACTGTTTACCCCTTTCTCTAGATTATTTATGAATAAATTGAATAGGACTAGTCCCAGGACAGACCTTTGGGGGACCTCACTAATTAGCCCTCTCTACTCTGAAAGCTTATGATTTATTCCTACCCTTTGTTTCCTGTCTTAACTAGTTATCAATCCATGAAGGGACCTTCCCTCTTATCCCATGACAACTTGTCCATAAGTCAAATTTAGTAAATTAAAAAATAATTTCCTAGTATGGATGTGGACCAAATGACTAAACTAGTGCAGGATTAGAGCTGATCTGAGAACAGAATTTCCACTATGTGGGAAATTGACATTTTTGTTTTCAATCTGAACTGGAACAAAGAGACAAAGTTTAGAAACTGCCTCTGTAATGACTTTTTTTTAAAAGTAGAACAATCCAAATATTCTGTTTTGGTAATATTGAAATATATACAAATAAATGTTAAAGTATAAACAGCAAAATAAAGAAGTGATAAAGTCAAAATATTTCACCTTCTCAAAATGAAACACTTTGACATTGTAAAATTTTAAGTTTTGACTTCCCCTTCCATTGAAAACATGATTAAAATTGAAACATTTTGCAGGAATGAGTCAATGTCAGGAAATCTGCATTTTCTCCTAGACAAGTGTTTAGAGGAAAAATTGTCAACTAGTTCTATGAAAGACTGATCCTCAAATGATTTGCTTAATCAGGGCTTTCAGCTGGAGAATCTTAGTAGCACAAGGCTGTGGAGTGCAATGCAATTACAACCATGAAGTCCTTGGAGGCCATGAATATTTTACAATAGATCTCCTTCTTTTTCAGAGACATATTTATGTTTATTTTAGTTGCTTTCTAAGTATACTGTCTTTACTTGGGGCCTGACTCCACTCCTTATACCGGGGTTGGGCAAAAGAGCCTCCGTCAGCCAAGCTGGTTGATCCGATCTATGGCCACCCTTCTGTTCCCCCACCCCTAGGCCAATCAAGACCTGGAGATGGAGGAGTGTGCAAAGTCTCTTCCCCCACCAGGGGCATATGGCATCACAATCTAGCTGCCGCGCACCCCTGGCAAGGTGGGGGTAGGGTGCAACAGGCAATAGACTTTGTGTGGGCCTCCCACCCCCAGGCCCTGATTGTCAGTCTCCTCCCACTGCAGTGCCTAGAGGGAACCACCAGCTGTTTTAAAATAGCTGCAGTTTCTCTCTTGGTGCTGGGGATGGGAGGGGGCAAGGAGTTTCCACCCCACCCCATCCCACCCCCAGGCCAATCAGCACCTGTAGATGAGGGAGCAGAAGAAGTCTCCTGGTTTTGCCCCATTCAGGGCAAGAAATTTCTGAAGTGGCCCTCTTTTAAAAATTATTGCCTCCCCTTCCTTATACACACTGGTGAGCAGTTACACCTGTAAGCTGTCACTACTAAGTTCTGCTGAGCCTGAAATTGTAAATACTTTGGTTGGGGGCGGGAAAGTCTGCTGGCAGATTGTGCCAATACTCTGTTCTAAAATATTACACAAAGTATGTTCTAGACATAAATTAAACTTCTGTAAGAAAGGATAGATACCTGGTAAAGATGATGAACAGATATATTGGGGGTTTACTCATGTGAGTAACTATTCACTAATCTCAGAAAGAGGGTCACAATCAAACCCTTATACAAAATTCTGAGAATAAAATACAAAACCAATTACCATATCTGACAACATTTGCCACCATGATAAATGGGTGCCCAGGCCTGATTCAGAGGCACTGAATGAGCAGACCTTCAAATAAAGTCAGTGTGAGGCATAACTCTTCAAAAATCAGGTCCACTGTGCCTCAAGTGAGACACCCAGATATTGAAGCATCCCAAAAATCAGTGGCTATTTTTGGAGGGAGAAAATGTGTCTCTTTAATTGTCCATCACTTAAGTTTGTCGTAATGCTATGGAATAAGCATCCAAACATGGTAGCGATCAGACAATATGGGAACATATAAGTGAGCTGGTGTGTTTCCTTCAGCTTTAGACACTGCTGTTATATTGTCTAGCAGAATATTGCATATTTAGACTGCGCTAAATGGCAATTTTTCGTCAATATATTCTTCTACGGTATTTGTACATCTGTTTAGCATTGTTACCAGGTACCTATCCTCAATAATGAAAGCTAATTATGCCTAGAACATTTCTGTAATATTTTAAGTAGCCACATTTAGCACAAATCTGCTAGCTTTTCCCCACTCAAAAAGTATTTACAATTTCCATGGACCATTTGAATACTCAACTCATATTTCATCTCGATAATTAAAGCGAAGGAATATTAATCACTAAACTATCGTTCCTTGAACAAGATCTAATGCATTTTAGAAAAAATGGAATATTCTCATGCTGCTTGAGCAATTATGTGCATTAGGTATGGCGAGGCTTTAAAAGAATGGTGTAATCTAATTAGAGGCCCATATGCAATATTTTATGACAATGACATTTTTGGGTTTTAGCACAGTTAGCATTTATGGTAAGAGGCCACTGCTCAGTGAATTTTTAAAAATGGTCCAAATAGTTGATTTATCCCCTTCTGAAGAATCTGACTCTATGTTCCATGGAGATTTAAAGTAAGGCGACTGCTGGTAGCCAGCAAGCAACTTTTAAAATATCCTTCCATAATACTCTCTCAAAAGTGATTTCATGCCTGTGTGCATGTAGAGAGATCAGCAGTAGTGTATGGCGAATGACGGTAAACACACTTTAGACAGACAAGTGAAAATTACGGTGGGGGACACATGAATGTTGGGTCAGGAAGACTACTTTTTTGAGACTATAAATTTTATCAGAACTATGAAAGTAGGCTGTGCAGAGTGGATCCAAGCTATTTTAATACAGTGTGTACATGTGTTCTGAGGCACAATAGCACCACTGGTAAAGTGCTTTTTCAATTAATTTTGAAAGCAAGGGTAGGAATGATACTAGCTCTTGGTTTCCCAGATGCCCTGGAGAGCCCTTATTAAATCAAAGAAGTGACCTTGTCAATCTTTAGCCTGATGAAAAAATTGCATTGAAAGATAAGTTACTAAAGTGTGCTAAGGAGCTGCAAAGGATGGGAATGGTACAGAGACAGAGAATCATAGAATACTAAAACTGGAAGGGGCCTCAAGAGGTCATCAGGTCCAGTCCCTTGCCCTCCCAGCAGGAACATCTAGATATCTATCCAACCTGCTCTTAAGAGAGGCTGCCCACAGTAGCAGAAAAGATCTTAAAGGAAATCTTGCCATTTAGGAGTTAAAGGAGGAGAAATGGATAGCAGTATTTTAGATTGGGAATCTCAAGCATTGTTGTCAATGGGATTTCAGTGCCTAACACCTTTATGTTCTTTAGAAAATCCCAACTTCAACTCTGAAAACTTTATAAATGGTGCAAGCTCCCTAACATTGGGCACAGTATAAATACTAAGACAATGATCGTGGACTTCCACTGCCATCTCAGCCACACCAGTGGCCACACCTTCAGCTAGTGTAAATCAAAGTGAGTCAACTGAAATCTGAAGCTCTTACTACATAGCTCAATGGAACTACATCGCTGTACATCAGCCAAGAATCAAATCTTTGATTTTTTTAAGTTGTGAACTGTCTCAGTAACATTTGCCAGAAACCTAAACATTCTTAATGGTGGACTCTGATTTTGGAGAAACACAGAGTAAACATTATGTTTTTGACATATAGTTTTCATATCAGAGAAAAAAATTGGCTGAAAGTATTTACTGTTGCAAAGATTCCTCACCTAGCGATTAAAATGATTTCCAAAATGTTGGTGTCAGAAGTTTACCTGAGCGATGGACTACTTGCTGAACATTCTGACATCTGAATGATCAAATTCACTATTAGTTTAGGCCTCTTCCTCAGAGACCCACAAAAATCAAAATGGTGGCATTGTCCAAGAAGAGGGTATGTGACGCTATCACTTTTCAGAACTCAATTATCTGCTTGGTTACAAAGGTCAGATTGAGAGCCTAACATCCACAATGATTACCTGTGGGCCAAATTCTCTGGAAGTGTCCATTGGCAGAACTCTATTAACTTGAGTTTATACCAGCAGAGATTTTGGTCTGATGGCTGAATTCTTACAGTACTATAGATGGCACCAAGGTACGAATTTGGCATCTTCAGTATAAAAACAAAACTGAACCATGTGTGCTATAGGCAAACTCCTTATTTAGCTGTAACTAAGCAGCATGCTGTTCTAATCACTGAAGCCAACTTGTAGAGAAAGACATGGCCAAATATACTAATTCTGTGTATTACATTTAGAGTTTGGGCCATTTTAGAAGTAAGAGCCTGTTGGTAATAGTCAAATTTAGATACAAACACCCCAAATTATGGAATTCTGATTCAAGACTTTGGCTTGATTATAGTTTAGGCAGAGAAAGGGACAGAACCATCAATACAGAGTTAAAGGTTAATCTAGTCCCCTGTTCTATATAAACTCTTGCAATTATTCCACCAGCAATTATTTTGGCCCTCTTCCTATCAAACATTCCAGCTATATTGTAGGTCAATGAGCGCATATCACCTCCAAGCAGAGAAACAGAAATGAAAGTGCAGTAGACATTGAATACATGTTCATGTTCAGTGGATCCATGTTGTTGGACACAGCAATCTTTGGAGAATGAGTTCCCTTTACAGCAGCCTCCCACTGTTTCTCCTCTCCAGGGCCCCATCTAGACCTTCCACCTGGCTTAATGATAAGCAGTCCCATCAATAAAATCCATCACTGTAGTCCAAAGGGTTACACACTTAGCTTTTACGCCTCTGTCATCCACACAGACCTCTGCCCCTGCCACACACTGCTCTTCATGGGGTTGTTTCCCCTAGCGTGGTCTACCTAGATTTAGCCTGCTCACTTCCTTCTCTTGCCAGTATGTCTCCTGCTCTATATACTGCCCTCCTTCAGAGCGCTCCTTTCAACTGGAAGAAATGGGAGCCTTTCCCTTCTCCCTTCTCTCCCCCCCTCCCCCCCCACACACATTATAGGGCTCCTGATCCCAAGCCATTAAAGGAGCAGTATCCTGGGGCTTCTCCCCAGCTCCAACTTCCTCTCTTCCATTATCAGGCCATTTCCTCTGTCTTTGGTCATTTCAGCTGGGTATTCCAGCTTCCTCTTCTTTTAAAGGGCCAGCACTACCCCCTTAGAGAGGGCAAAACCTTTTGAGGTAGATAAGCTGCACAATAATTTGTATGGACCTTTATATTTTATATTACTGTAGTATTCTACAATTATGGTCCACAATGGCTACAGTTTACAATATATCTGTGTTACTGGTTTGAGGTTATTACTGTAGAACACTATTTAAAACAAGGTTAAAATATCAGAGGCTCTGTTATCCTTCATTAAAATAAACTGCAGCATATTTGTTAAGAACAGAGATTTGCCCTAGTGTCCTTATCATAAACCAAGGGCGTTTTGGCTGAGGATTAGTTGGTTGCTGTCCTCTATACCCTCGATGTTGTAGCATGTTGAGAAAAAGGTTTGGAGAACCTTTGCATACATTTATATTTTCTTTTATGCGAAGACCTGATCATCTTACTAATTCCCCATTTGTTTATCTCACAAGTGGGGGGGGCGGTGTGTGAAACTGTTCTAATAGGCAGTCAAGAGTGCACAAGATCATATTTTTTCTAATAATTACCACCTCTGGAAGTGGTGGTAATTATCAGAAAAATGTACAGCTATGCCTTGTTACCCACCTGCCCCAGGATGACCCTTTATATTACAAAAATAAACTGACTGTTTATTTAAAAGATGCACTTCAGGTAACCTACAAATACATTTATAAATAACATGACCTTGTGTTTGGTGCTACAAAGGACGAGGGTCTGCAGCCTTACGTTGCTCATCCCAGAATACGGATGGTTTTTTTTTTGTTTGAAGTTGAGTTAGCTTAAGAACTGACTAATTGACGCAGAGCCTTTCACCTCTCAGCCACTTGTAACACAGCACAGAGCCCCTTTGTTAGTGTAAAGCACACAACAAACAATGCAAAACACACGTTTCCTTGAATTTTTTTCCAACATTATTTCTGTACCATACTCAGAGGTTCAAATTACTTTTAAAAAAAAGAAAATACTAATTATGTCCATCTGATCTACCTGCATACACTCTCTTTCCTGGCTCTGCAAGAATTCCCAGTAATAGGATTCAAGCTAGAAGTGAGATCAGAGAAGGGATAACTGCCTGCCACAAGATCCACTCTCGACAAAAATCAACAGTGTGTACAGACAGCTGTTCAGAAGGGTATATTCTTTATGCTGCAGTACACTTTGATTAATTCCGTAGAGGAAAATTGTTATATCCTTTATAATCTCACTTGGTTCATTTCATTTGCATACTATGTTTCTCACTGATTCTTGTTCCTGAGGTTGGTGTTGAACAATCTAGATTATTTAAATTATGTCCAAATCTTTTATCAAACTATTTGAATTCTGGTGTACCCTCCTTCGAATGAACCATCTGAAATACACACATTTTTTCCCTTTTTTGTTTTACTTTAAAGGGTCCTTCTTTGAAGACCAAATGCTTCTTAGTTGTTTTGTAAGTATTATAGCTATATTATAGATAGCAAACTGTTAGATGTGATCCCTACTCCAATCTATTTACAGTTCTGTGTTTCATTTCTTCCATACTCTCTACTAAAACTTTTTACAGTTTATACTTTTAAGCCACAGATATTTAGAGCATCTGACCAGGTGTCATCTGATTACTGACAATGTCACCCCAGCAGAATCAATGTATGCAGATATCTTATAAGGACAAACTTCAAAAGGCCTGGGCCAGGTCAAATTTAAAAAAAAAGTCTTATCTTGAACAAGGCTTACACATTGCCATTTTACCCATTCTTACTAGGCTGCAAAATGGTAGACTGCCACTTCAATAATAGAAAAGTTGAAAGAAAAAGCAAAATAACCCTTTTTTATCCTCTCATACAGTCAATACTACCTTAAAATATACAAAACTGAAAAAGAGTTTATAAGAGGAGAGGTTTATTAAGTAGAAGGGCATGTAAGTAGTGGTTGGTGGAAAACTTTTCCCATCCTGCAAGAGGTCTTTTTTCTTAAGTCTCCAGAGTTTTCTATCCCAAATCAGAATAAAAATAGAAGTTACAAAAAAAATTGTGCACCAACAAAACAAAAAATGAAAACATTCTTATTTGATAATTTTGAAATATTTTGTTTTGATTTTAATTTTTTTTCTCTTTTTAAACCTCTTGCTTAGACATTTAAGTTAAATTGTAAAACAAAGTACTGTAGTTTCGAACTAAAGAGAAATACATTTTTTGTCTGGAAAAAAGTCAGAAGTCTACAATTCCAAAATGTTTTTCAACATTCTTTTCAAGTTGGGAAAATTCACCAAACTGACCTTGTCTTGTAACATTTGATTTCAATGACTTGGCATTGAAAAAATTCTCAACCAAGTTTATCTGACTTTAATAAGGATTTCAATCAAAGTAATAGCTGCCTTTCTACATGCAGAACATAGCTTCTGCCAAAACCACTAGAAAAAGTTTTTGTTTGAATAAACAAACAACTGAGAGATTTTTTAGAAAAAGCCCACACAGGCTTAGAGGTAACATCACTACATCCCAAACTAGAACCAAAACACTACCATGTTAGCAGAAACCACCTCAGTGCATTACAATCATATAGGAACATATGGATATAGCTTATAAAGATGGAAATCTGGGCCCTTTTGAGAAATTTTGTTTGGTTCATTATTTTTTCCTTTACCAATATTTTTACAGAACCAAATTCTCTGTTTCACAGACCACTAGCTGCAGGTAAAGCTTTATAACATATATACTGATGCTATTCATGCCAATCATCTTTATCCATGCAAATGGTCCCATTTATCTCAATATGTGGTAGAGGCCAACAGAATGAAAGGTTTGAATCATCAGTGTACTGAGAACATACATCTCCAGTTAGTATTCCACCTCTCAATAGGAGATGTAGGGGCTCAACCCCATAAACTAAATATTTCCCCATGATATTTTTTAAATGTGACTAGTATTATAGTAAATGAAAGAGTGAATTCACACTACTCTTTTAGGTAATGCTGATCGCCAATTTGGCTCCTGAACCACTGAGATCTGAGTATCACTGTTCTACACTGAGAAGCTAATAAGCCTTATTGTCTGAAGGATTCTAAAATGAGAATTACTATTAGATTTCATTTGTGCCAGATATTATATGAAAACAAGAAAGGAAATGAATATCAGTCTCTCTGGGCTTGTGTGTCCTCATAGAGAGGCATTTTATTACTTTTTCTTCAACTTAACCAGCTCTCTGTCTGTCCACTGATAGCCTCAGTTATTCATGATCATGAAAGCTGAAGGACCAATATATTAGACTAAGATCGTTTATGGTGCACTGAGAGGAGATTGACCAATTGAAGCAATTCTCAAATGCTTCCTAGACACAGGAAAATTCCTAATATAAATGCTGAATGGGCATCTTTCCCCTTTTTAATGGTCCAACTGGTTATATAAATATAAAAAGCTATTTCATCAAACATATTTTGGAAAGGTTTAGGAAAGTATTGTTCCACAAAATATCACTATTAATAATACAGGCAGCAGTAGCTCCAACAGCTTTTTGAAATTTTAACAAAGTTTGTGTGGAATATAAATGCGGGAAATTAAATCAGTAAACTTTCAGGAGCCAAAAAATGTTTTTAAAATCAATAAAGCATCATTTCTATGCAAACTGGAATGACAGAAAGTGGGAGGGGTCCAGTTTTATAAAAGTCAGTCTTATTTAGCCTGACAAAACACAATGGCTTTTTAATGTTATATCGTTCAGCTCATTCTTTCCTAAAAATCTATCCTTCTCCAGCCCACACATGCTTCTTTGAAGATGCCTGTAGCAGATGCGTCCTGTTGGTGTATGCAGGAACTTAGGAGGGCAGGTTTTCAGACAACCAATATGAGTTACTGGCCTTTTAAATAATCTGTGTTTCCAAGAGTGGTTTCCACTTCAGTAAAGAAACACTGGTCCTATTTCAATGATATGCACCAGCACGTTACCCCACTTAGGCATCACCTCAGCAGCACAAAGTAGGTAAAAACTGGTTGTGAAACTGGACCTTGATATCTAGAGAGAAATCAAGGGTACAGAGAACCAGAGATGAAATTCTAGTCTGCTGAAGTCAAGTGGGAATTTTGCCACTTTGATGTCAATGGTGCCAGGACTTCACCCTAGGCCTACAGCAGGAATGCCAATGAAGACGGTGCCACCTTTCTAAAGTGCTTATAAACACAACACGTTTCATGATAACAGGTATTACCACAAGAATTCATCACCCTTGAGCTTGAACCATGGAACTGATTTGGTCTCCATTCTCAACTCTGAACCCAAGTGCGTGCACACACACACACACACACAATCTCCTTCATTCAGCTCCATGCTTTCACTTTGCACTAGACTGGCTCTTAGATAAAAGTTTATTCAAAGGAGCCTTTTTTAGTATGTGGGTGAAAGTTTAGAGGTCAAGTTTGAAGATAGGGCTCTTGGCACAGTGCTTCTCAGAACTGGCAGGTACAATTCTCTACTGCTGTTCTGTGACTAATGGGAAAGCAGGATTTTTTGTTACTTCTGTTGACCACTGTAGTATCTGAGCTCTTTCCAATCGTGCCCTAAGCAACGCAGTTACAGGTCTGTCATGTTTCTTTGCTCGTCCTCTCCACAGATGGAGAAATGTTGGCAGTGGCAAGACTTGATTTAGTCATGTGGTTTTGTGTGGCAGTGGTCTATATACATACACACTTAATACCAGCAGCCACATAATGGGATTGGAGAAGGCACTGCCTGGAAAACAAGACATCCATTTCACAAAAATGTTCAGGGTTCTGACCTCTGTTTCAGTTCCAATGCAGAATGAAGGTGTAGCCTCAACATTTTTCATGGCGGGGGGAGGGGGCTCATACCACTAAGTCATTAGGTCACTGATGGGGCTGTAGGAGACCCAGATTCAGAGGTCATGCACTGCCTGCTATGGTTCAGGAACTAGCATGTAGGATTTTCTGCTTCCTCAGTGAATGCCCCAACAACTGGGCTATAATATCAATCTCTCTATTGGTGACTAAATCTCTCCTGTTGGAGCTGTTCCACTTATAAATATTAATTGGGAAAAAGTGAAAGATCTTGTAACTCCCTCTCCATTATTAAGAAATAGCTGTAGGGTCATTATGCAGAACAAACTCTCACTTGTTCAATTCTATAATCCCTGTGCCTTGGCTACAACTAGGCTCACTAACTGCCCAGCCTTCACTGTGCTGAGAGACACTTATCAGTGCTAGAACAAGGGGGCGGGGGGGGAGGGGGCACATGCTGCCACACCCTGACTTGAAGTGATTTCCATCATAGACAGGATTTACATTTTGGTTCAGTGGCTCTCAGTGACCCCCTCCCCCACTCTACAAATTGATCTAGCGCCCTCCCTCCCCCCCCCCCCCCCCCCCCCCCCCCCCGGGAGCATACTGGCAATCAAAATAGGCCTGGGAAATGGGTTCAGAACGACACTCCCCATGACATCACCTCTGCGTGCCCCTCAAGCCCCGCCCCCTGCGTCATATCCAGCACACAGCACAGGTGGCGGGTTGGGCTCTGTGTGCCACATACAGCGCAGACGCGGAGCCACTTGGAGTGGGGGCAACGGCGTACGGACACAATGGCCCACCAGACAATGGCCCACTGGGAAATTCCCGGTATCCTGCTGGGCCAGTCCACCC
>CM057845.1:137265807-137278091 GCA_030068395.1 Apalone spinifera | reverse complement strand
CCCCCCCCCCCCACCTCAAAACAATACCATTTTCGCACCAGTATTGTTAATTTCAAACATAGGGCCTTATTATATGAAGAAGATGGAATTAAAATTACCATCCTTCCTCATAAGCTTGCTAAGCACAATCAAAATAATGGAACCTGTTCAGTTCTGCCTCCTGGCTTGAAACCATGACTAAAGTGCACCTCTTTGAGTAATCAAACACTCCGGCTGATATCAGTCTGGGTGTTGCTGCCATAAAGCTAGGTGCTCATTATTGCAAGACTAAGTACCCAGGGCCTGATATTCATAACTGCTCCACACAGGACCATTCAAAAGTCACACAGAGATCATTATTTATTGTAAAGCTAGTAATTATTACACAGCCGAGCCAGAGCAGTGTCAGTGACAGGAGCAGTGGGGAAACAGAGATTGCAACTCCAAAATACACATCAGTGTGCTGCTGGTAGCAACTTGAATAGCTGGAATCCACTTCTCTGTCCACTCCACTGAAGCCTTAGCTGTTTGGACTCATGAATTGTGAATCCCCAGCTGTAAGAAATTTTTGACATTGCTATGTACGTCTGTAATAGCTGTTGAGAGATCAGAGATACAATTGAGCCAGCTGTAAATCTGAGTTGCCGGCGCTAGTTTATGCATGGAACAATGTCTTGAAGGCAGCACTAAGCCAGAGTGAAGTTAAGACAGAAGGGCTGCTTTCCTTTAGAGACTCTGATCAATCACATGCTCACCTGGTTCACAAATCCTGCCCTATTTCTTGTCTACCCAGCTTAGAAGAGTTAGGCTCCCAGTTATACGAGCAGTGAATTGCACCATGTGCAAATTACATCTCCATATGGCTTACACCATGCCCTATGTGACATAGTCACCTGCTCTTGCAATCTGTTTATTGGCAGACTAGCATAAAGAGGTACAATCCTCAGAAACAAATGAAGGTAAGTATGAGTTCTTTAAAGCAAAGAACTATTTCTGTTTAGTTCTGCAAAATAGTGCATAAATAGCTCTTTCTGTGCTGCTGAGAAAACATGGATTATGAAAGCCAACCCTTCAAGTACATCCTAAAATAGAAGTCCTGACCATCTGGGATGAGCTTCACTCTTTCAGGATTGCCTGGGTATAGGCCAAGAAACACTTGCTTGCCTAACATTAACATTTAGCATTTGTATATTTAGCTTTCTGTACAGAGTTTTGGACAGAGAGATAATCTAACTGCAACTACAAAGGAATACAAACCTAATTTTAAAATTAGGGAAATGGACTGAAAGCTGCAGTCATATGTTGAAAGATTTCCAAGTCTAGCGTTCATTTCTCTTAGGGTCACATGATGAGAATATCATGTTCTCATGTACACAAGAGATTTTTAGCTGCATTACCTCAGTTATTATCTTTGACAGAGAGAGAGAGAGGCCTAAAACCATAATCCAGATCTGAACAACCCAAGACTAGAGATGGTTAGAAAATGGAAATTTCCATTCCACAGGAAATTCTAACACTTGAGAATTTCTCACTGATCAAAAGTACTTTTAAAATATCAGTGTGGAAACATTAAACATTTCAATGTGAAAGTGTCTAAACATTATAAATTATGTATGTATGCATAACAAATGTATAAATACAACATACTATATTGTAATGCAATATAAAACCTCAGGGAAAAATAGAGGCCATGAAGTTGAAGTAATGTTTTCCTTTATTGAAATGTAACAATGAGATTATCAAAACAAATCAATAAAAAAATCAAAGGATTTGATTCAGCCTTCTTTCATCACACAGTGTAGGTTTAGGCTGAACTGCATTTGCCTGTTTTATAGAAATGCATTTGCCAATCAAAAATTTCTCAATTTTTTTTTCCAACCAGTGCTAAGCAAGACCCAGATCTAGACCTCATGTCTGTGATTCTCATAGACTCATAGACTTTAATGTCAGAAGGGACCATTTTGATCATCTAGTCTGACCCCCTGCACAATGCAGGCCACAGAATCTCACCCAACCACTCCTAGAATAATCCTCTCACCTGTGTCTCAGATACTGAAGTCCCTGAAACGATGGTTCAAAGACTCCAAGATGCAGAGAATCCTCCCACTAGTGACCTGTGCCCCATGCTACAGAGGAAGGCGAAAAACCTCCAGGGCCTCTGCCAATCTACCCTGGAGGAAAATTCCTTCCCGACCTCAAATATGGTGATTTTAATTCCAAAGTTGCAGATTGCTTTCTCCAGATACCCCTTAGCACCTGAAAGGACCCAACCAATGCATAACTTCCTAATGAGGCTTCGACTAATCCAGCCACCTCAAACTATTATTTGGGCCCTTCCTCTGACTGTAGGGTGACACTAACACATGGGGGCCTCGCTCCCCCTCCAATCTGATGGAAAAGGGGAACACCACATTGCAGTCTAACCACCTGAACCTCTCCCTGTGACACTATGTCTACACTGCCTGGAAAAGTTAAAAAATAACAATAATAATAATATATATGCAAACTGCAACTTACGTATTTTTTTCCATTTTTGTTCTGAAAGAGGCTTTTCTGAAATTTAGCCCTTCGGTAAGAGGAATACAGGGATGATGAAACACCACGTCCACTTTTTCGGAAACTGTTCTGAAAAAGCAGGCGTGTTCCCTGGACAAGGTCTTCAGGCCAACAAAACAAACAACCCTCCCCCACCTCCCCCGCTTCATGTATTGCCTGTGAAGTAGGTGTAATGTTGAGCAAGCACTCAAGAGGCAGGTAGGAAAAGGCAGAGAAATTTCATTAGCTGCACAAGCAGTTAGCTCCCATTGAAACTGGTCAGTTGTCTCTACACATCAGTTTTATGCTCGGCATGCTTAGAGGTTAACTCAGGTATGATGGGTTCCCCTTGTGGTGACACCTGGAATTGGGGTACTACTAAGCCCTCTCACCCACCAGCCAAAGCTCCCTCTCAGCCTGTGTTGGTGTGACAAGTTGTGGACCACTCCCACCAGTATTCAAACAGTTAGGGACACACCCAGCTGCAATTGCATGCAGCCAGCCTCAGCATAGACGAACAATATAAAGGCTACAGCCAAAATAAACCCCAGCTTCCCAGTCTAGGACCCCAGAGCTGAATCACCCTACCCTGGTTGAAACTCTAAACAGTATGACTTTGTTACCTAGTTCACCCCTCCCTCAATGTGGAGAGGAATATGCACAATACGCTTGTGTTAAACCAGGCTAGATTTTTCCCCAGACACTTTAGTCAAACGTTTTAAAACCTCTCTTTTGTAGATAATAAGTGAAAAGAGATAGCATGCGCATCAAAGCAGATTACCCAGTAAATAGACAAAACCACAAACTAGGCCAAAGCACTAGGAAGATTGGATATAAATTAGCAATTTCTCATCCTGACTGATGATACAAGTAGGCTTGCAGATTCTCAAGGCAGTGAAGAACAATAGATGTCACTCCCTGTCTTATACAGCTTTAACAAATGGTGGGAAACCTTTGTTCCAAAAAGAGTTCCCAGCTAGGGTTGCCAGATCATTGAAACAAAAATACTGAACACCCCAAAAAAAACCACAACACACACACACAGGGAAAAAATTCTGTTGAAGGGGGGGGAAAAAGGGGAAGACTAAAGTTGTTGAAAAAAAAAAAGAAGGCTCCAAGACTTAAACCCCCCAAAAATTAAAACAAAACAGCATGTCCCCTTTAAGAGTCACTGCAGGTATAGGAACAGGAAAGCAGTTGAGCACTAAGACCCAGGGGAAGCATTGCTTCCTCTCGGTCTTTTGGCCGGCAGCCATTTTATGCCAGCAGCCTTGCGGAACCAGGTAAGCATGGGGGCTGGGGTCAGGAGGCTGGGGGTGTTGGAGGACGGGGGGTGTTTGGGAGGAGGGGATGGAGAGGCCGGGAGCTGAGTGTGTTTGTAGGGTTGCCAGGTGCCTGGAATTTTCGCCTCTTGGCCAGGAAAATTTCAGAAAATACCAGACATCTCAGGTGTCCGGTATTCTCTGAACTTTTTTACCGAACAGGAGGCAAAAATACCGGATTGTCCGGGTGAATACTAGACACCTGGCAACCCTATTCCCAGCCCAGTTTGTGGGAAAATACAGGTACCAAAAATGGAAATCAGTGTCATGTGGTCTAGTCATATGACCTTGCGTGCCCTGCTGAGTCATAGCAGTCATTTCAGGCTAGAGAATTCTCAGGAAGCTCCTCAGGTGAGGGGTAAGTTTCTCTTAAGGCCTGTTGTTTTTCCCAGGGGCCTATTACCTTGAATATACCCATGACAAGATGGAAGCATCTTGCCTGCGGATGATGTCACTCAGGTGTAACTACATTTGAAATACAAATACATAATTAATATTCATAACTTTAAATACAAAAATGGTGTATGCACACAAGTAAGAATCACTCAGCAAATCATAACTTTTCCAGTGACACCTTACAAGACTCATCAGTACAAATTGCATTATAATTATGTCAGTCCTAATCCCTGATGAATATAGGCTGTAGTGTAACAATAGGTATTAGCATAACCATTCTCATTTTAACATTACACGGTCATAGCTTAAGTGTTATCTTTATGGCAGGGAAGTATCATAGACAGATGAGTAAAACAGATGGTAACACAGCAAGTCCACAGCAGAACCAGGAATAGAATCTACAGTTCTTACTCCTCATCCTGCATCTAACCATTAGCTAGACCAGACCCTTGTATATTTCTGCCTAGTTTGCCTGACACTATTCATGTTTTTTAGTAAAAAGAAGTAGACATACCAAAACATATTCTAAAAGTATATTTCCTGGGTAGATTAGAACCTAAATTTGACCTGCTTAAGTGGAAAATACTCAGTATTTCTTTTATTCAAATTATTGCCAAGATATTTAAAATAAATACATTGTCAACAGCTACTATTTATGGATCATCTTTTAATAATTTTGCCATGGATATCGCCAATCAGCACTAAGGTCAAAGCTAAGCATGTCTCATCCGGAACACTGTGCCGTACTTTGAAGGCTCCATCCAAAAGGATATGTTAACAAATCCAAAATAACTTAATGCCTGGGAAAAAATGGGAGAGATTCAATAAAATGTGATGAGGGCAAGAACTCTCTTAAGCTTCTGAGATGGCCTTTCAAACAGCACCGAAAAAAATCTGAGGGTGCGTCTACACAGCAGGACTTAACTAGAAATAAGCTACGCAAATTGAGCTACATGAATTGCGTAGCTTATTTAGAAATTGGGAGTGTCTATACAGTACTTATTTTGAAATAAAGCGCTCTTCCTCCAACTTCCCTTACTCCTCGTACAATGAGGCTACATCTACAATGGCAGCTTCTTGCGCAAGAACTCTTTTTGCACAAGAACTCTTCTGCAAAAACTTTTCCACAAGAGAGTCTTCACTGCCATGTGCTTTTGCACAACAGTATCCGTGGCAGTGTACATGCTCTCTTCCGCAAGAAAGCTCTGATGGCCATTTTAACCATAGGGGCTTCTTGCGCAAGAAATTCATGTTGCCTGTCTACACTGCCCTCTTCTGGAAGAACTCTTGCACAAGAGGGCTTATTCCTTGTGGGGAGAGGAATAACTCTTCCGGAAGAAGCCCTGTTTTACAACGCTATACTGTAAATTTACTTCTGGAAGAATGCTCGTGCAGTGTAGACAGCCAGCAAGTTTTTGTGGAAGAATGATTGTTCTTCTGCAAGAAGCTGCCAGTGTAGATGTAGCCTGAGGGTTACAGGAGTCGGAGTGTGAAGTCCTCCAGCTTGATATTATTTCGACATTATTTCAAAATAACTGCCTGCTGTGTAGATGCAGACTAAGTTATTTCAAAATAAAGCTAGTCATTTTGAAATTATGTTGCTACATAAACATACCCTAACTGAAAATCTAGGCAGGTTTGGTTTTGTTTAAGTGCTTTTCAGGGCATCTGTAAAACCATGGGGCTCGTCTCTCTCTCTTTTGCATGCACGCACACACACATACAAGCACAAACGCACACGCACTACGTAAATATAAAACAAACTAGTTTTCATTCAGTGAAAAAGTCCAAGAAAAATCAAAATGCCCCAATTCAATGGCTCGATAAAAGGGAATTTCAAATTAGCAAGGCATCCTTATATCTGATTTAAAAAAAAACCAAACTAAAATCAATGGATAAGCATCTCACCTTTAACACAGTCCTATTTCACACTCCAGATGATTTACAATAGACAAGTTTGATTGCCTCCCATAGGCTACTGGGAACCTATGAAAAGCTTGGCTGAGTTACAAAATTACAGGTCATCATTACTGTAGGAACACTAAGGCTTTTAATTAAATTTTTTTTGCACTGATTACAGGGGAAAATAATAGAATTGTTTCAAAAGCAAACAAATACATCCCTGTGTAACTGGAGACTCATGCATCTTAAGATTAATTAATGCATTCAGCAGCTGTAGATAGAATGGTCACTGCTAGCTGGGACTAACAGCAACATAAGGGTAAAATAGTGTCATAGCGACAATAGGTGTTACAACTCCATTTAAGTCCTCCTAGCAGATAGTCACCAGGCTGTTATAACTGAATCTAATATTGGGCTTCCCATGTACTTTCCTAACAGCTGGGTCTGCGGTGAATCCAGTCACTGTCTCTAGCTAGGGCTTCTAGGATATGCTCCTGTGGTGCAGACTCCCTCCATGGGACCCTGAAGTCTAGCTGACCTCAGCCCCAAGACCAGTGCAGGACCCTCTCAGCCTACTTCACTCCCGATGCACACTTTTCCTTGAAGCTCTTCCCTCACGAGCACTTGGGTTTATAGTTAAGGAATTTGGGGGGTTTATTGGATTTCTCCCCAAAATTCCTGCAATTTTGAAAAAAACTCACGTATTTCAATTTTTTCCTGGTTTTAACCCACAGTTGGCAAGTTACAGAACTCCCTGGATCCAGCTCTTCCCTGTAGAGTCCCAATCACAGACTGCATCTGAGACTGCCCTACTGCAGCAGCAACAATCCCTCACCTTCCTGCTGCCTGCTCATTCCCCTGCCTGCTGCCCTCTAGGCCCCTAGGGGTGTTGGGCATCTCTTACCCACTGACTATTTTCAGATTGTAAAACTCCCATGAAAATCAGTACAGTACAATGCCATTACAGTAAGGACCACAAGCTATGAAAAGGAACTTCTTAACCACATATACTTTACTCTTAGACAGCACAGGAGAGTTACAGATCTAGGCAAAATATATGCTTGAATACTATCACCTCCACCCCCAGAGTCCTCACCAAGCCTGAGACCCCTTGGGGTTGATTAGTGTCTTTGGGAAAAGGCATGTCCCGCCTTCCCCACTTGTACAGCTGTGTCCTCTGTTTCTCACAAAGGACCGGGCTCACTTGCCCACAGAACAGGTCTCCTTTTTAAAGCATGCTGTTCTTCCATGCTCTAGCCTCTCTGTGTTATTGTTAGGCAAGAGAGTTGTTTAAAAAGTCAGTGGTTCTGACAGTAATAACCCCATTGCTTCACCAGAGCTATTCAGTGGCTGCTAGCCCTGCTTGCTCACCCCAGAGAGTCTGTTCACAACCTCTCAGGTCCCTGCTACCAAATGAAGTATCTAATTCACAATGACTGTTACCTCTGTAAGTGACAATTGATACAGGCTTGTTCCTTAGACTGTCACAATGGGAGCACAGTTACATCCTGATTTGCTGAAACCAGCAGTCCATCAAAGTATCCTGTCTCCATTAGTGACCAGTATCATATGCAGGTGTAAAATGGATACTTTTTCAATGAATCTCCTATCGTGGAATTTTTTCTTACTCCCAAGTAGTTAGAGGTTGGCCTATACCCTGGAACATGGGAGGTTAACATGTCTTACAAGTGATTTTCAGCTGATGTCCTTTTCATTCATGTAAAAGCAAAGGCTCGCCTATCCCTGAAGTTTCTGTAGCATTTTACTAGGAAGTACTCAGACTTGGGGGCCTGGCTTAGAGTTGGATAATTCCCAAGTGGTATTATTAAATCCACTTTCACATAATCCTTGGCTTTCCATATCTGTGCTCCTTCTAGTTTTAACTATAACCTTTCTGCATACACTTTTTCTGCTTATCACTGCCTATACCACATTAGGATGCAACTGTCTGTTTCCAGGAAGAGCGATGCAGATAGGGAAGAGGCAACTGAACCTACCAAATTCTCAGGAAGAAATACTATATAGAAGTGTTGGCAGTCAGCTATCACGCAAAACATGCATTTGGCAGCAGCCAATTACACCATTATTCCCATCAGTGCAATCCAAAAGTTGGACAGGTCTCCTAGAATAACTGAATAGCCGCGTATCAATCAGTGTACTTTGCAGCACAGAACTTATTATACATACATGGTGCACAGCCCTGATTGGGGCTTCAGGGCACTATGATAGATAGGTAGATACTTTAGCAAACCATTTCACTCAAACAACTGTCAAGACCTTTGAGTCTGAGAACATTTATAATACAAGAATTCTGCAATGTCGCAGGAACATGCAAATTAAGTTGCACTCAGCAGTAATCTATTATAAAACTGTATCATCAAAATTTTCATGCAAATGGTAAAAAAAAAAAAAATCACAGATGCTTAGAACATTTGCACATCTCTTTAAGCTAAATCCTGAAAAAAGCAACTATTTTTACCTGAATAAAGGTTACAAGATCTGGGTCTTAAAAATTTCAACAGGGGAGAAAGAGGCATTCTGAGAGTTAGCTCTTGAAGTCAATACCCGCTTCATAGTTGTCCTGCCATGGAGCTGTTTCTCTATGGCTGTGTCTAGACTGGAAAAGTTAAAAGTATTTGTGGAAAAGAGCGTCTAGATTGGCATGGATGCTTTTGCGCAAAATCACTTTTTGCAGAAAAGCGTCCATGCCAGTCTAAACGTGCTTTTGCGCAAGAAAGCCCCAATCGCCATTTTAGCCATCGGGGCTTTTTTGCACATAACAGATCTCAGCTGTCTACACTGGCCCTTTTGCGCAAAAGTTTTGCGCAAAAGGGACTTTTGCCTGAACAGGAGCAGCATAGTATTTACGCAAAAAGCACTGATTTCATACAGTAGGAAGTCAGTGATTTTGTGGAAATTCAAGCGGCCAGTGTAGAGAACTGGCAAGTTTTTGCGCAAAAGCAGTCGCTTTTGTGGAAAAAATTGCCAGTCTAGACACAGCCTATCTGTTCTGCAGTCCTCCTCTCATTCTAGGAACCACAGCATCCACTTTGTGACTCAGTCCTCTGACAAACTCTCCCAGAGTTCCCCTCTTCTCAGGTACCTAAATCCCTCCTCCTAAATCTAGGCAGTCTAATCTTTTGCTGCCACACTGATTGGCTGATAAGGGTTTCAGTCTCTACTCCGAGTTCCAGTCAAGCAACCAATCTGAGCTTTCCTCTGCCAGCCCTCTCTGCTCTTTCCCTGGACCGCTTCCGACCACTCCTAGTTCCACTCTTCTGTGTGTATAAGCACTACACTCTTCTTCCCCTTCCCAGAGAATGACAGTTGACTTTCCCAGTGGCACCCTTAACTTCCAATTTCCTGTCTTTAGAATCCAGGCCAAGCTTATTCCTTCTCAGGTGGACTTCTTCATTCAATTAGGGGATTGCTTAGCAACCAGAATCCCCTTAGCTGTGGCCTGTTGGGTTAATTAGCCCCTTTCTTGTTCTGCCATCACCCTCTCAGGGCAAAGGGGGCGAGGTGAACATCCCATCACAGAGGTTTTATAAAGTTTGCTAAAATATTCAATTAATTTGGTTAAAAATCATGGAAAAAATGGCAAAAAAATGAAAAAGGCAACAATTTTAATTTAAAAAAATACATAAAAATTTCTTTCTAGTCATACTATAATGCACAGCACCTTTTTAATTAAAATGTTCTCTTTACAATGGAGGATAAGCATCTCTGTCCTCATTTTACAAGTGGGGAAACTGAAACACAGAGCAGCTAAGCAATTTGCCCAAAGCCAAACAGTGTGTAATGAAGAGACCCCCAGATTTCCAGCTTCTCAGGACAAATCCCCAAGTGTATTTAGGCACCTAATTCACATTGAAATGGATCTGAACATCAATTCCCCAAACTCACAAACCAGTGTTCCCTGTAAGCTGTGGGTGCTTAGGTGGCCATCCCAGGAGAGATTCAACTGCAGCCCAGTTGATTAGCAGAGCACCCACAGTCAGCAGCATGTGTTTATATTGGTGGTGCACATCTTCACATGCTTTGGTGCACATAAAAAAATTATTCCACTCATGGATTGAAAAAAAAATAAAGTGAACACAACCTGAGTGTACTTCCTTGGCCATAGTAAAGGTGTATATAACATTAAAACAATTCACACACCACACAGAGCAGTGACTTTCTAGGATGAGAATGTGTAATATATACTACCAAACTATACATTTTAAAAGATTCCCTTCCCCGTTTCTTCCAGAAAAAACAAGCTCAGTTTTAATAAAACTCACATAAGGGGGTGTTCAGTTGATCCTTAAACTCAAAGCAAACCTTAATTCCGTGGCATCTCCCTCAGACATAAGCCAAAAACTCACAAGTCAATCCACCCGAGGGCAGAGGGATAGCACAAGGCCAATGAATCATTTAAACCCATGAAAAATAAGGATTAATAGGAATTGGGAGGAGCAAATAGGCTTTGTTTAGGTGCCCTCCCTGAAGTGAATTTCACTCTAAAGCAGTGATAGGCAACATGTGGCCCATGGGTAATCAGACTGTGGGCTGGGAGACATTTTGCTGACATTCATCATCCACAAGCACTGTCTCCCCTCCCTGCGCCACTCCCCATGACTCCGGTTCTCTGATCCCAGCCAATGGAACAGCAAACAATCTGTGAACAACTATGCTTAACTGTATTAGAGTTACAGCACACCAACGGCTGCCCTTGAACTTAAGGCACAGGAGCAAGGATTTCCTGGTTCTCATACTGATTCGTGTGACTTTGGGCAAATCTCTTAACCCCTTTGAGCTTCAACTTCCCCATGTGTAGAATGGGGCTAATAATTGGGATGAAGAAAGATGTTAAACTAATGAAGTGTGTCTCAGGAGGTGCATGGAAGTCTTTACCATTCCAAATGAAGATTTTTTCCCCTATCAATAATCACCTTTTTTCAAGTTAGTGAAACTTCTACAAAATCAAAATATGAAGTTACAAATGCTTCAGAGTAAAAATTTCTTGCAGCTTCTTTTGCCTCTGATTGTCTGGTGACAAAGTCAGTGGAAATGCCACTTCCACACAAAAATTTGCACTGCCAGTTTTAGGAAAAGGCACTTGTAAAGGAGGAAATGGTGTTCCATAGAAACTACGGAGTTTAGTGAATCAACCACCGTGCTTGGAGTCAAGGTCCAGCTATGCCACAGGTTGACAAAGATTTTTCTGCCTAAATAGAACTGTACAAATATTCACTTTACAAATGCAGATTCAGTAAGATCTGTATTATACAAACTGTTTGTAAATGCCCAGGGAGGCTGTGGAATCTCCATCTCTGGAGATATTTAAGAGTAGGTTAGATAAATGTCTATCAGGGATGATCTAGACAGTACTTGGTCCTGCCATGAGGGCAGGGGACTGGACTCGATGACCTCTCAAGGTCCCTTCCAGTCCTAGTATTCTATGATGTACCCTGGTGGCTAGCACCAGATCACACTGTAAGTCATTTCTGGACTAGAACCTGTGTATGCTGAGTCCCTGTCTTATGCATAATAATAGGGCTTACACTAACACACACACAGCATTGGGTGTCAGGACAGTTGACTACAACCTTGGTGTTGCATAAAAAAACCTCCGCCTGAGCATACTTGATTTATATACATGGATGTTCTGAAGCTACACCAAATTGTAAGGTCTAAGGTTTTAAACTGTAACTCATTGTGATTTTTGTCAAACTTTGTAATCTGTGTAACTCTCAAACTTACTGTAAACTGCAATTTTGTAATCTTTGTAAAGCTCAGCCACCTTGCTTGTAACTTTCCCTGAGCTGCATTCTCCCTTGGGTGAATGGAGAGAGAGTGTGAGTATGAGAGTGTGTTTGAAGAAGACTGGGAACAATGGAGCACTTTTCAATGAGTCATCACAGTCTGGGCTTGCTCCCTGCTGGATAAAGGGAAGTCTGGGCATGCTCCCTGATGACAAGGTGAATGAGTCACAGGAGCCATTCAGACACTATATAAAGAGAAGGAGCACATGTGAGAATCTCTCTCTTTTTCCTTCCCCTGATCCCGAGAAGCTCCCCTCCAGTGTCTCTCCTCCTGACCAATTTCCCCAGGCATGATGAGCAGACAGACCCTCCAGGATCCACATGCCTTGGCTCCTTCTGCAAC
>CM057845.1:137229839-137248276 GCA_030068395.1 Apalone spinifera | reverse complement strand
CCCCCCCCCCCCGTGGCAATGAAAGGGTGAATGTATACACTGGTTCCTCCCCCAGGTAGCAATTATTTACATTGGGCTTAATAATAAATAATAGTTATTTTATTAAGTACAAGCATTATGATTTAAGTGGCTATAAGTGAGAACAGGGAGAGCAAAGCACATTACAAATTAAAAATAACTTTTAGGTAATTCCAACACTAACACCTCTCTACAAATTTATTAGAAACTCACCTTAAAATTGTTCCTTTTCCAGATAAAACTTCAAAACCAGGGAAAACTCCTCTTCCCTTGAGGGTCTCTGGATTATTCTCTCAGGTGTGTCAGACAAAGACAAAGACCCTGCTAAGCTTCCCATTGTTTTTTTGTATTCCCTTTTACATGGGGAGGTTACCTGGCCAGTCCCTACCAGTTAGGGAGGTCATATGACTTCCTAAGACCAACCACTGCTAAGATTTAAAGGACAAAAGAGAGTGTTTATATATAATTGCCCAGACAGTGAGGCATCCTGGCATTGGAAACACCCTTGACGGCTTTCATTTGTACATTTAAAACCATAAAGCATTCCATACTCCATATATCTAATTTTACACACACCAAAATAAGATATATAGACCCAGCAAATTAAGGCTGATAGATTACACTAGGCAATTTGTTCAAAACATCTTCAAGTTATGCATATGTGTGTCCATAAGCCCATTTCATAAAGCATGGGGGGGGGCACATCACAGTATATCACAAGCAAATGTGCCTGCCACTCAGCACAACTCACAGAGGTTTGTGTGATAGTGTTAAAAAAACTGGACCAGGAGAAGGGAAAGAGAGTGAATGCATTGATCAAGCCAGGAAGGCCAATGTTCTGAAATGGAGCCTTTTACATTTTAATAGCTATAGATCACCCATTCAGGTTAAGGAAACCCATCAATAATAAACATTGCCTCTGTAGGAGCTGCAGCCATTCAAAAACGGCACCAGTCTCAGCACGCAGGCAGTGCTTTTGGAAATGCTTTCGGTGCAGAACACCGAAAACAAAGACACCCAATATATACCTCATCATAGCCACATACACCACAGAGCCTTATCTACCACTTTCCAGAAGCTCTGTTTCTCCCCATAGCACACCTGAAGAGAGAACATGATGCCATAATATAGCAATTATGTGGGCTGCTTATCTCTTTCTCTATCCTCCTTGCGTCTTGCCCTGAGCCTGAGTGTTACCTTCTGCCAGGCTTCCACTCTAACAGTTGTTTTATAAATGCTTCACTATGCATTAACCTATTGGTTTATTTATGAAGAGCCAAGAATGCACTCACAACTTTTTTCTATATGAAGCATTCTTTTTAGAGAGATTCCATACTAATTAAGCTAAATGTGATAACGACACAACATTGATGGAATTGAAGCTAATGATAATGATGCAATACATCAGTCATGAGCACCTACTCAATAAAATTAATGGCAGCATTGTATGAACAGCACTGTGTCCCACATTTTGGAACACTGAGAAAAAATGTCACAACATTGTTGCTTCACTGAGCAATAAATAGGTTTGAAATGAACTACCCTGGCTTCTATAATAATGTGTCCAATCAATTATTTTATCCCGGTGTACATAGTTACATGCTAATGGAAATATGGTAGTTTTCAAAAACAGAAGTAACCAAGAATGGATGGCTTTTTAATCAAATGAATACACAACTGCTCAGTTGAGAGTATTTTGATTTGAACTGCTAACCATATTTGGAAAACATATCTTCCCGAGAATGCTTTAAAAGTGATATCATTCTTCAAGTAAGCACCTCTATTGCTAGTTTAAAAACAAGAGTTTGTGCTGTTGTTTTAAATTAGTTTGCCTGTTATAGTATTAGTTTGAACTTGCGACATTGCCATTTCTTCTTTTTTTTTTTTTAGTTGTGCCACTTCGATGTGAAATTTTTCACCTCTGTTTCTTTTTTTTGAACAATCAGCTTTCAGCTCCAGAATCATTAAAATTCTTCTCTTCTTAGAAAATAATCTGAATTGGTAAATTTGGACTTGTTTTATTTAAGATGCACAGCAAAATTTTCTTTTTTATATAAAATGAGTCTCCATTTTAAACAAAACCACCCCAAATTTATATATTAATCTCTCATACTGCTATTCTGGTCCAAAATGCTGAGGCTTCCTAACTACAGTCTTTCCCCAGGATAGTTGTCCTTAGCCTCAAACAACACCATCCTTGCATGCCGAAAAGCTAGTCCCATCAAGGTCTTGTTATCAAAGCACCTCAAAATCAGCCGTCTCAAAAATAACATTGTCCCAGCAGAACCTAGTCATTCTTATCAGTTTTAAGTACTCAATTTGGATAGAACATACTGTGAGCTTGGACAATTCTATATGTCCCACTGATCCTCAATGAGAGTCTCATTCAGACAATGCTGCCTCCAGCAAAATCTTAGACTTTTCTCCTTCCTCCCCACTTCATACACAATCTCAAATTGGATTTAAATTTTCTTATGGGTGGTTTTGAGAACGTTCAGCTTTTTTTGGTCACACAAATTATTCACAGAGCTGCTAAAAAAGCCCATGTGTATGTTAATGCTGATTATCTAAAATGAGTTTAAGTCCATTGAAATCACTGGAACTGTGCACACGTATAAATTAACCACATGGGTATGTGTTTGCAGAATTTTGGCCTATTTCTCCTGCCATTTCATGTGTATTGAGTTCCACGATTTGAAAGACAAGATGATTTGGCATATGTAGGAAACATCTGTCGCAGTTAACAGAGCCCAAACATCGTTTTTTGTATTTTTTAATGTTCTCTCTCAAAGACATGACAATGCAGAGTGTTAATGGAACCAATATGCTGTATCTTCTTGGAACCCAATAGCATCCATCTCAAAACGGAGCCAATGCATTTTTTTAAACCAGTAAAATACACATATACCATTTATAGCCTTGTAAATTACAAACTTTTACTGTCTCATATTTTACAGCTAATGCTTATAAAATATAAAATTGTGTATGATTGCTGTGTAACACCACAAGCACATGCCACCATGGAAGGGAGTGCATATTGAAATCCTTAGTATTGAAGGAAGCCATATAATACAATTTAAAACTCTATAACCAAGTGTATAATAGAACTATAAAGTTAGATATGAACCAATGTTTGCTAAAACCAGGCTAATGAAAACTATTAAATTCCTTGGCTTTGAGAAAGCAGCAAGAAAAAAAAGGACACATTTACTTAAGAATCAAGTCAAGCAGAGGCATCTGGCCACCTTAAAGTAAATTGAATATTATGGCTCATAATAAAAATATTTTTAAAATGACAAATGACAAAATACCATAAAGGTAGTGACACAAGCACACAAAAGCAAGGAACTCTAGAGTTCAGATTCTCATTTCATCTGTTAAATCACCTTCCTGTGATCTAGTGTGCTTGCACATGTGTTCTATGAGACTAAACAGTTTTCTATAATGGTCAGAGTGGAAATTTGACAGTCCATAGATGGATGGAAACATAAGCATTTTTACAAATGAAGCTGCACAGCCGCTTCTACCCACTACATCACTATGCCACTTCCCAACTATTTGCTTTATTAACTGTTTATAGCAAAATACAAGTTCCATGATACAACAGAGTTTTGTGCTGTTAGATGTTAAGGAGGAGCAATCAGTAAAACACATACAAAATTGGAAATGACTACCTAGGAAGGAGTACTGTGGATAGTAATATAGGGGTCTTGGTGGACCATAAGTTAAATATGAATCAGTGTGACACTGTTGCAAAAAAACCCCAAACATGATTCTGGGTTGTATTAACAGGAATGTTACATGCAAGACATGAGAAGTCATTCTTCCTCTCTACTCTGCACTAATTAGGCCTCAACTGGAGTAGTGTGTCCAGTTCTGAGCACCACATTTAAGGCAACATGTGGACAAATTAGAGAAAGTCCAGAGAAGAACAACAAATATCATTAAAGATCTTTCAAAATGTAACCCATGAGGGAAGACTGAAAGAGCTAAGAGTGTTTAGTCTCGAAAAAAAAAAATAAAAGGGGGGACATGCTAACAGTTTTCAAGTGTTTAAAGGATGTTATAAGTAGGCAGGAGAAAAATTATTCTCCTTAACCTCTGATGATAGGACAAGCAGCAATGGGCTTAAATTGCAGCAAGGGAGATTTAGATGGACATTAGAAAAATCTTCCTGTCACGGTGGTTAAGCATGGGAAGAAATTGCTCAGGGAGGTTGAGGCATCTCCATCATTAGAGATTTTTAAGAACAGATTAGACAAACACCTGTCAGGGATGGTCTAGAATGGTACTTGGCTTGCCATGAATGCAGGGAACTAAGGATACATCTACACTACATGCTTCTTTCGAAAGAAGCTTTTTTGAAGGAATCTTTCGAAAAAGCTTCTTTTGAAAGAGGTAGTCTAGAAAGCCACAACTTTTTTTCAAAAAAGCGATCTGCTTTTTCGAGAGAGAGCACCCAGGCAATCTGGATGCTCTCTTTCGAAAAAGCCCTGTTTGTGGTCAAGAACGCCTTTTTTGAAAGAGCTCTTTTGAAAAAAAGGCATTCTCTCTCATAAAATGAGGTTTACCGCTGTTGAAAAAACTGCCACGTTCTTTTGATTTAATTTCGCAGTGGCAATCTAGACACAGGTGAAGTTTTTTAATAAAAGGCCACTTTTTTCCGAAAAAAACCTGTAGTCTAGACATAGCCTATATGTGATGACCTCTCTAGGTTCCTTTTTGTTCTAGTATTCTATGATTCTATGTTGCACACTAGCATTTCTTGCAGACAATTTGCTGCTCTCATGTTTTATTAGCACTAAGCAATGCAGCAAGCCTGTAGTTTGCAGAAAACAGTTTTATTAACCACACTGAGGCCATGTCTACACTTCAGAGCTATTTCGGGATAACAAAGGTGCAGTGTAGATGCACCCTGAGAAACCAATGTTACGTACTAAGGTTCTACTGCAGGGGTGGGGAACCTTTTTTGGGTTGGGGGCTGTTAACCCACAGACAAATCAGTCAAAGACCGCACACAAGTGAGAAGGGGAAAAAAAATGGCTCCTGACTGAGAAGGAGAGAGACTCCCCACACACACCAGAGCCTAGGGGGTCCCAGCCTAATAAAGTGTGTGTGTTCCAGCTCCACAGTGGGACAGCGGAGGAGCTGGAGCGCCAGCAGAGGCTCCCAAATGTTGGGTAGGGCACAGAGCCTCAGGGGCTGGATCCAGGGAAGCTGGGGGCTACATCCGGCCCCCTGTCTGAGGTTCCCCACCCCTGTTCTAATGTTTGTGTAGTAGCAGCTGTCTCCCTAAACCAGACCCACTTCCTTGAGTTCCATTTATCTGGAAATGAGTTGAAATAGTGTAATTTGAATCCCTTTCACAAATGTGTAATAAGGCAGATATTACATGCAAAATTACCTTGAATTACACCTGGGTAAATCCTTGAATCTGCATGGAGTCACTGGTAAGGTCAGGCATCATTTTGCAGCCACTTCACCTTATTGTTGCATCCTTATTGTTAATAACCCCCAACTTTCAAGAGTCATAAGCTCATCTTTGACATCATGAGGTAGTATTTTAAAAGGAGAGTACATTTTTGGTTCTTTGTATTTGCCTTCCAGTGTCTGAGCCTTTGGGGTGCATTTGGGTCATAGTTTCCACTCTTTTTTGCAACTGTGATTCAAATCTCATCTCATCATTAGTCTCCAAGAGCAGGGGCTTTCAGCAAAATAACAGAAAACACATGACTGGTAATAAAATGATGAGAATTCACAGCACTGAGTGAGAATCTGAATTCTTTCCAAAGGATAGAATTATAGTGAAAAGAGCAGGGCAAATAGTTCTATCCTTTTGAAAGAAAAGACAGGCAGGCAGACAGACACACACCCCATAACTGACAATTGCTTGGCATAGAAGCTCCATGCATAAATGTTTATTTGTTGGCTTTGACAAGGACTTTCACCATCTCTAGAAAGCTGTTGGTTCGATATTTTGCATCATTAGGCAAGATTTATAGTGTCCAATCCATCTGGGGTACCAGTCTGTATGTGGGCTACTTACACAAACCCCCAAGTACAAACATCTACACTGCAATCAAAACAACCCCTTAGCCCAAGCCATGCAAGCACTAGTCAGTTGGCACAGGCCAGTCTCGGGTGTCTACTTTCAGTGTAGATATAACCTTGAAATGTCAATATCCTTGCACTAAGGGGCAAAGCATAGTGGATCAGCAAAGTGGCAAATCTGGTGGCCTCACCATTAGTTGTTTCCCCCTGTTATGTCACATTCCCCCCCTCCAAGTGACCCATGTAGCTTCACCACATTGTTTCCATAGCCTGAAGGATCTTCCATGCTAATGATGGAGATCCCAAGTGAGAATATACTGTCCATCTTCTTTTCACAAGGCCCTAGAGCTGCAGTGATGTGAAAGCACCAGGGCCTGTCCATAGACTTAGCCATCAAGATAGTACTAAAGATTGAGTGGCACCCTTTGGCAAATCAAACATGATAGCAGAATTTCCAGTACACTTGGTTTTTGTACAGTACTTTCCTTTAAAATGATAGCATTGAGTTGACATTAGAACACACCTCTTGTCTGGAATTACACTGAGTAAATGTAAAATGATTGCATTGGTGCACAAGGTTGACAGTAATTAATAAGAAGCCTGTTCGTCCGTTGATACATGCACATTACAGATGTCTAAATAACTGAAATATTTTGTGAACAGTTATTTGCTTATAAAAAAACCCACAATTGTTTGTAGAATCAAGGCTCCATGCAGATCTTGATCCTGCAAACACTTATACACTTGCTTAACTTTATGACTGCAGATAGTTCCATTGATTTCAGTGGGATCGTGCCTGGTAGTGAAGTTAAGGATATGTGTAAGTGTCTGCCAGATCAGAGACTTGCATGGAATGCTTCATGAAGGATCCTGGAGTTTTTTATACAACTCCAATTTGGATGGGAACATCTGTGCAAATCGCTTAAACTTTAAACTATGTTCTGTCTCTTTATGTTTGTGTTCCTAATTTACCTAATACAAGAGTTTTGAAATTCTGATTTTTATGTTTAAAAAAATGTAACTTCCAAAAACTGGATTTTTAAATAACGATCAAGCTAGCCCATTGAATTACGCATTGACAAACCAAAACCAGAAAATGGGGCAAAAGAGTAAAGAGATCATTTAAAGATAAAGCAACAGGCTCACAGAGGGTGGAAATAAGAGGCAAGGGGAGGCAATGCCTTCCCTGGATCTTAATGCTCAAACTCTCCTTTCTTCCTATCTTTATTCTAACCATTCCTGCAGGCTCCCACAGGAGGCTTTTGCAGCCTAGAGAATCTCTGGACGGGATCTAGTAACTTAAAAGTAAAAAGCCTTCCAGCTTGCCAGACTATTAGCATTACACTGAACCTGAGAAAGAGCCATTAAGTGGTAATGTGGTAACAGCCAACCTGGAGGTAATCTGTTAGTTTCTGAATTTAAACTGACAAAAAATAGTTGTGCATTTCTGTACTATGTCTACAGGACCTTAGTTTAAATTTTGCTTTAAACATGTCTTTAGTTTGTTGCTGAAGATTATAGAAATCACATCTCTAAAAATCCTTGCAGAGATATTTAGATGCACAATCTGAGTATTCAGATTTAGCCTTAAATGCCTGGATCTTCAAACATAGTTTTTTAAATAAATTCTTCAAAAGACCAACCTTATCTAACCTATAAATTTTAATTGTAATTACTATGTATAGTATAAAAACTTGCTTCCAAAAATTTTCCTGTCCTTTCTGTCCACCTCTGATCTCCTTTCACTATCCCTGTTGAAGAGAGCCTTTAATGAGACAATATCCCTTTTCTTCCAGATAGTGGGACAAATGAATTTCCCTTTCTTTCATTAGACCATTTAATGAGTACTAGTTTTAAGAGAACTCTCCACCAAAATCAGTAGGAAGATATACGATCCTGTGTGATACCTAAAATCTTAGGAAACATTATTCATAAACATGTCTACTATTATGGAGATCACACAAAATAAATTAGTGTTCCCTTTTTCTAAAAGCAATTAACTTTGTTATGAACACACTAAACCACTCTGACTGATTAATTTAAAATAATGTATTTGTTTCGGTACATCAAATATGCAGTAATCTGGAATGATTCCTTCATGAAGGCTTAAGAGTATATTTAAAAAATATAAAATCAGCTTAGAAATACTGATGAAGAAAATGTAAAATAGAGAAGGGCTGCATCAGGTATTCCCTAACATTTAATGTTGTATTCAGCAGGACGGCTGACTTCCCCTTACTACAAAAGTTTTGTAAATAAATCTCTGACAAACTTCAGGGTATATTAAAAAAAACCCTTGTGACTCACATTTTTTATTTCCAAATGTAGTGCTTTTAATTGGGTACCTTCTGCATGCCCAATCTTCACAATCTG
Organism: Apalone spinifera; assembly: GCA_030068395.1. Classification (NCBI taxonomy): domain Eukaryota; kingdom Metazoa; phylum Chordata; order Testudines; family Trionychidae; genus Apalone; species Apalone spinifera. The sequence continues at coordinate 137,239,834 of CM057845.1, read as the reverse complement.
GCAAGCAGTGGAAAACGTGTTACAAAGAAATGAAGAGTTTTAGTGATGTGCTTCACAGAAGCAGTCTCCTTGAGGTTTTTGTGTAGGAACAGAATCACTTACTATATATTTAACTTTACAAGCACTTTGGAAATTCTCTTGTAATGCAGATTTTGTTTTTGCCTGCTTGACGTGGGGGCAGGGCCTAGGTGGAGGAGAGGTGGACTATGGGCACAGCCATGGGCTGAGAAGCTTGCCTCCCCAAGCAGTAGGTAAACACCTACCACCCATGAACAAGTTTTCACTGAATTGTTTCAAGAAAAGGAAACTTACACCCGCTACCCCCCTCCCCCAAAAAACCCCATAATCAAAACATTTTTGTGGAAAATTTCCCACTTTAGAAAACTGTAGGAATCTCAGTGAAACGGATCTTCATTTAAAAATAAAGAAATGCAACCAGTCCTACTTAAAATCTAGTGCCCATCTATTAAAGAGGGAAATAAGAACAATCCAGGAAACTATAGACCAGTCAGTTTAACTTCTGTGGCAGGAAAGATAATGGAGTAAGTAATTAAGGAATTCATCTGCAAACATCTGGAAGAAAATAAGGTGATGGGTCTCAGCCAACAAGGATTTGTAAGAACAAATCATGTCAAACCAATCTGATAGCTTTATTTGATAGGACAAGTCTTGTAGATAAAGGGAGAAGCAGTGGACGTAGTATACCTAGACTTTACTAGGGCATTTTATACGGTCTTGTATGGACCTTCTTATCAATGAATTAGGCAAATACAACTTAGATGGGGCTATTATAAGTTGTGTGCATAACTGACTGGATAACCGTACTCAGAGAGTAGTTATTAATGGTTCACAGTTATGCTGGAAGAGCATAACAAGTGGGGTTTCACAGGGCTCTGTTTTGGGAGCAGTTCTGTTCAATATCTTCATCAGCTATTTAGATGATGCATAGAGAGTGTGCTTATTAAGTTTGCAGATGATACCAAGCTAGAAAGGGTTGCAAGTGCTTTGGAGGATAGGGTCTTAATTCAAAATGATCTGGACAAACAGGAGAAATGGTCTAAGGTAAACAGGATGAAGTTTAATAAGGACAAAAGCAAAGTACTCCACTTAGAAAGGAACAATCCGTTCCATACATACAGAATGAGAAGTGACTGTCTAGGAAGGAGTACTGCAAGGGATCTAAGGCTCAGAGCGGACCACAAGTTAAATATGAGTCAACAGTGTGACACTTAAAAAAAAAAAGGCAAACATGATTCTGGAATGCATTAACAGGAATATTGTGAGCAAGACACGAGAAGTCATTCTTCTGCTCTACTCTGCGCAGATTAGGCCTCAACTGGAGTATTGTGTCCTGTTCTGGGCACCGCCTTTCAAGAAAGATGTGGAAAAATTAGAGAAGGTCCAAAGAAGAGCAACAAAAATGATTAAAGGTCTAGAAAACATGAGCCATGAGGCAAGGCAGAAGGAATTGGGCTTGTTTAGTTTGGAAAAGAGAAGACTGAGGGGGGACATAGCAGCAGTTTTCAGGTATCTAAAAGGGTGTAACAGGAAGAAGGGGAGAAAATTGTTCTCCTTGGCCTCTGATGATAGGACAAGAAGCAATGGGCTTAAACTGCAGCAATGGAGGTTTAGGTTAGACATTAAGAAAAACTTTCTGTCAGGGTGGTTAAACAGTGGAATAAATTGCCTGTGGAGGTTGTGGAATCTTCATCACTGGAGATGTTTAAGGGCAGGTTAGACCAGGGTTACTCAACTTTGGAAGCTCTCGGGGCCACAGTGATACACAGCACATGCCAAGGGCTACAATTTAAGTTGGCTGCATGTAAATGCGAATATATATGCAAACAACTTCTTTCACACTGAAGGTCCTGAATACAAAGATTAAGACAAGACTACACAATACACAGGCCCCATTTAAGTCAGTTCTGGTGATATTAATAAAATGCAATATTTACCAGATTTCCACCCATATGACAGCACTTTTAATGAGCAATGACAGTCCAGGATTTTAACTACTAAAACACATATCAATAGAAGTCCATTATATTATCTACTTTTTTGTTTTGGCTTCCACACGTGGGCCGCATGTTGTGCCCCGTGTAAACCCAAAGCGCACTGCGGGCCGCAAACAGACAACCTATGGGCCTCATGCAGCCCACAGGCCACGTGTTGAGTAGCGGTGGGTTAGACGGATATCTATCAGGGATAATATAGACTGTGCTTGGTCCTGCCATGAGGGCAAGGATCTGGACTTGATGATCTCTCAAGGTCCCTTCCAGTTCTAGTGTTCTGTTATAATACATACAAGGGAAGAAATGAGTATGTTTGGATGCATGCTCTAGGAACAAATGACTGAAGGATCTAGTTGTAAAACTGTTCAAAATTAGAACACATTTTTTAACCTGGCTCTCAAAAAGTGGTCTTTAAATGGACAGGCAACGTGACATTGACTAATGTGATAACAGCTATCCCAGGACTTCATTGCTGCTCCACTTATATAAAAAAATAAAATTGACTAGTATGCCTTCTAACTAGAGCCAAAGAATTCAACTAACTGAATGTAATGCAGCTGTGATGTTGGCAGACCAAGTGCCAGCTCCTGCCAAGGTCTCCATGTCTCAACTGAACACTGACAAATACATAGCTAGAATCAGTCTGGCTCATCTGTATTTTGGTATTGTTCAAAGAGGTATTGAAATTATAAGAATGTGGTCAGTGTTTCAACTTTATTTGAATGCTTGTGAATTGCTACCTGAATCAATCTCACTTTGAACATCTGTATCCCTTATTGAAAGGCAATGTTTGAGCAGATGTATGGTAAGCCTCTGTGAGGGTATGTCTACACTGCCACCCTAGTTCGAATGAGGAGTAACGGTAGTCCGAATTAGGGGCTTTAGTTCGAACTACCTAGCCCGTGCCGCGTGTAGCCACGGGCAGGGAGTTCGAACTACTGGGCATTTAAAAATGGTGGCGCCTGGGAACATGAAAATAAAGCCCGGGATATTTTAATCCCGGGCTTCATTTGCAAGTTCGAATGACTACATTAGCCACCCTAATTCGAACTAGGGTGGCTAGTGTAGACATACCCTGAGAGTGTAAATCACCAGACTGGGAAAGACATTAACTGGCATGAAGTGCTAATCTCCAACAAAGGGTGTTGCGTCCTGCACAGTAGGAAAGGTCCATCAACACCAGATGAGCGATTGTAGGATAATTAATACAACAAAAGGTTTTTGTTTTGTTTTTTTGCCCTCCACCCCCGACAGAGGACTCACAAAGTGGATTCATCTCATCAGCTAAATTTGAAGTTCAGAGCAAAGGAAAGAGGGGGATAAAAGCCCCGAACAAGAAGAAATGGTGCTTGGAGCCACCCTCTCCGCAGGACAGTTTAGGATGGTTGCTCTAGGCAGTGTTCCCTCTAAGATTTTCCATCCTTGGACGGGTTGAATTTTCTTGGGCATTTGAAATTTCTTATGTGCAACACTAATATTGAGGTAGTATGTGGATGTGCACCCACCAGTACAAACAAAAACCAAAGATATAGATATAATATATCTATATCTATATAATCTTTGGTTTTTGTTTGTACTGGTGGATGCACATCCACACACTACCTCAATATTAGTATATATAAATAATCCATATGTGTGGAAGAAAATAAATTAAAAAAAGGGATAATTAACAAGGTGCAATGCTTATGATTATTTAATATGAAATCAAATAAAAAGAAAATTAACACTACCCTTGGTTGAAGAAGTGGATTGTGCCCATAAAAGCTCATGATACTATTTATATATATATTTGCTAAAAGGTGCTAGAGGACCATTGTTGTTTTTTATGCTTTTTTAATTACAGACTAACACAGCTACCCCGAGACCTTAGAGCACATGTATCATCATCCCTTCTAACAGACAGATGCATGTTTCTAAGACCTTGCAAATAAGGTTTCATTCTACAAAACAGCTAGCATCACACCTAGTACCTGCTACTTCTGACTCATAAGAGCCAAAACTCTACCACATAGCAAAGATCTGGCCTACACTCAATACAATTTACCATGCAGTAATTAGTAACAGGATTTTAAAAAAAAATCATTAAGATCAGAGTTTTAGATATCGGCAACACTCAAAAAACGTGTTAGAATCTTTTTCTTTCTTACTTTCAGCTTTTAACTTACAAAAACTTTGCTTGAAATGTAATTATGCAAGTGTAGTGCGCGCGCGCATACACACACACACACACACACACACAGAGCAGGGGAGTGTAACACAAGGGATCCCAGCCCCACTCCCCAATGGGAGGCCTAGGGGAGAGGCTGCTGCTCCGTTAGCAGTTCACAAGGCAGGGGAGGATTTGAGGAAGAGGCAGAGAAGTTCATCCTATCTGGCAGTGTCTGTAACTTACCCAGCTTTTTACAGGTGGCTGGTTGTAGGCAGTGAAGCACAGATCCCTCCTCCCCTTTAGGCGGCAGCTTCAGCACAAGCTGGGTCACATGATCCCCCAAGTACTTCATGCCTCTCTGATTGGAGAACTTACTCACCCCAGTGAGTACAGACCCTCCAGAGGAGTGGGGAGAGGTGGATGGAGGACCAGAGTAGAGGCTGGAGCCAGTTCATCAGGCAGATGTTGCTGCTTCTGCTCTTCCACCACGAGGGAGAGAGTGCCTGGCCCACCCTTCCCCAGGCGATCAACTGAGCTCCCTGCTGGCAGGGGGAGCTCTGAACCTCTGTGTGGGGCTCAGAAAAGGGCCACACAGGCATGCAGCTTACAGGGAACCTTGGCCCCAGGCCCTGTGCTTTGGAGGGCCCTGCAGTGGCTACCTCAACTGTCCTATGGACAGTGAAGGAAGCGTCCAGCAAGGGGTTCAGCAGGAGCAGGGTTTCAGGGGAAGTGGTAGAGCTGGAGCAAGAGGAGGTGAAGCAAAGGCGGGGGGCAGGTCCTCCAGTGAGGAGCTACCCTGGGCCCTGTGCCTGGGGTATTGGAGGGAATGCCCCAGGTCCTGCACCTCCCTAAGGATGGCCAGGATGGTATTTTATGTTGCTTGGGTTTTGATGAGCAAGGTTTTTCTGGGCTTAAGCAAGAGGCCCCCAATGTTTAGTCCTAATTAGGTCATGTAGAGTTTATGATAGAAGCTTCTATTACTTATAGAAATTCATAAACACAAATGAGTTACAACCTTATCTTCAGCCTTCTAAATAACTCTCTAATTTCCTTTTCCTAGTTAATACATCTTTATATATTTTATTGTAGGATTGGCTAAAATTTTGTCTGAATATAGATTATCTTTTACGCTAAGAATCACAGCTATCACAAAGGTAGGCTCACCGGTGTGGCAAAATAGATTGGACTACCTAAAGGGATTGCCTGTGATTTCATGTTTAGGTTGTTATAGTGACTATGTCATCTACTCTGGATAAAATGGGTAGTGAACTCATAACCAGTTGGGGTTTGTTCTCTGCTGTAGTAATTTGCATGGGACTTGGAGAGATGAGCACAGGTTCCGGGGATATTGGGGGGAAAGGAAGAGTTTGGAGGCTGCACCACTTCTCACTTGTACTTGTTTACTGAAGTGCAGGGCTGTAAATGCTCACTCAGTTTTGTATGCTCACGGGGCAATAAAAACTGGAACTAAACCCTTCCCAAAAAGTTAACACTAAGCCGTCATTGGAATCAGAGAAAAAAGGGCCAAGTATTGTGCATTTATACCTGCAGCCATTGGTGCACTGCTAAGACTGCCATCAGCACAGAGTTGTGGTGATGGGGCAGCGAGTTCTCTCTCCTGCCCCTGCCTGCTGTCCCTGGGTGATTTAAAAGGCCTAGGGGTTCCCGCCCACATCTCGGGATGGCCGGGAGAGGGGGGGGGGGATCTCCACACATTGCCTCAACCCCAAGCACCCCTGTGGCCAATAGGAACTGCAGGGGCAGTGCCTGCAGGCAGCAGCATACAGAGATCCCTTCCATTCCCTGCCTAAGAGCCACTACCAGAGGGGGATGCCTCAGGTAAGTGCTGCACCCCGAGCCTCTCCCCACACACCCACAAACTCCCTCCAAGACCCTGTACCCCTTACTCCTTCCTGCATCAAACTCCACAGAGCCTGAGCCCTGTTCCCCTTCCTGCACCTCAATCCCATGCCCCAGACTGGACCTACACCCCAACACCCGAACTCCCTCCCAGAGCTTGACCCCTCATCCCTCCTGCACACAAACCCCCTTCTAGTGCCTGCCCCACCTCCTACGCCGGTTCCAAGTCTGCATGCCTCCCCTACCCAAACTCCCTTCCAGAGACTTAGACAGGTGACAGGGAAGGACTTGGACCCATTTGGGGCACCACCAAAATGTCTACAAACCTGTCCCCACAGGTGATAAGGATATTATCAAAGACTTAACTGACCCAAGAATATAACATTCATGATATCTAGTATCTTTCTGTAGAAAATTGCTTCATTCTAAAATGAACTGCTTTGTATCTGCAAGTCAAAACCTGCACATTGAAAATGGCCTGAATCATATGTAAAATCAAGAGACTATAACTTTGCAAGTAAAATATGCTGTGTTTCGTCAGCTCAAAGGGGCTGGCAGTAAATATATCTCATCACCCACACCATCTAATACCTTTTCCCAAAGCTGCAGTTCACTACAGAAACCATTTGACACTTTCAATCATACTACAGTTTAAAAAAAATGAAGGTAATGGAAATCAAGTTTCCCTAATGGCAATAAAATATTTGTAAACTAAACTTGTTCTTTTTGGCTGCTAAAAAAAAAGACACTGAAATAGTTTCACTGCAGAGGATAAAATTGAAATGGGTTTGTAATTACTTAGATTTTCAGCATTTTCTCTTTTATGAAGAGAACTAAGTGCTGACGACTCCCACATTTCCAGTACCTTACACTGCAAAATGAAAGATTAAATATATGCACCAGATGTACAGAAAAGGGCCTGTAGCACCATTTCAGAAGTGCTGCATACATTTCTTCCAATCACTCTCTCTTATTAACATCATGCCTTCCAAGTATTGTATCCGAGTACTCCAATATATAGGTAAAATTTCACCTTCAGAGATGAAAGCTACAGGGATCTGTATATATTTGTGGATTTCAAAATCATCCTCCTCATCAGCATCAGTTGTGTTTTGGATGCTTTTATGGCAATGCTTCCAAACCAGTGTGCCAACATATTAAAATTATCCTCTCCCCCCGCTTATCCCTAATGACACACCTGCCCGGAATTCTCAAAATAATCAAGATTAAGGTAGGACACAAACACTTTTTTCAGTAATTCATTGGGTTTCCTTGAATTTTGTGATGAGCACATCTAATGATATGCTCCAAAATGTCAAGCTATGCATGCACATGGCTGTCAACTGAGAAGCATATTGGTCCCAAAGGAAAAACTTTAGGAAAATGAAGAGTACCTTGGTACCGTGACTCAGCCTTGGCTTCCTGCTGCTGCTTTAAATTAATTGTAAATTATAGCTATGTGGGTTTTCCCTACTCAACCAGAAACTAGATGAAAACCACCTGTTTTCACAATGGCCAGTAAAATCCACCTGCTGTTCACCAAGGGTTTAAATTCTGGCCCCACTGAAATCCAAGGTGAAGTGCCAATGTGAATCAAGCTACAGTGCTGGAAGCTGCGCTTTATACTTTTCAGTGTAGAAAAAGTCTAATACGCAACACAGTTCTATGCAAGCCCAATAATCCGCCCAACCATTGTTAATATTGGATCAGGTTTAAATATACAATAAGCATTCACAGCATCCTAATCCAATTCAAATGTTATTTTCCAAAATTGTACATGTTTCGGTGTGTTGTATGTAAAGAAAATATAACTGCATCGAGCCACTGTGAAACAGTCAGCCTTTCCTCTACAATTTAAGAGAAACAAACCTAATGATCTCTGCCAACTCAGTGACCAAATTGTAATAATAATTTGCCTCCATGTGAAATCCCATGCCCAAATGCATTTTTCTTAATCCCCAAAAATACACGATGGAAAAGATGTTAACTGAATTTTCACAACTAAAAAAAACCTCCTTAAACTATGCACAGTGGTACAATCAAGCATGATGCACATGATCGGTCCCATCCAAATCAAAAAGATATAGTCCATTTTCACTCAGTTTAATTTCTTCCACAGTCCGAGATCTATTATCTTCAAAAAGTCTAAGTACAATAGCTAAAAATAAATGTGTCCCAAGTCAATGATATACTAAATATCGATGTGTCATGGATGACATTGTAATCAATCAGCTCTGATCATCATCATTGATTAACATGTTGAATTTTAGTCCACAAGTCATGACAGAGAGGAAGGCAAATGCTACACTTCAGAAGTTCAACAACAAGATCTATAATATTGCACAAAACGAAATAACTTGATTTAGCATGTAAGCACAATGAAGCTCAAATGGCTGGGCTTGGTCAATTATCCAATGTTCATACTGCAGCTTCTTGCTATAACAAATCCTACAAACCTGACCATACTACAAGAGCCCAGTATGACATCTAATAGGCTTTGGATTAGTTCCCACCTTTCTCACCATTGATCCTGGAGCCCCAGTGAATCAAAATATACTAAGCAGGCTTCAGAAGTCCTTAAAAATGTATACATGGCCTGGAGAGGTGTAGTTGTTTGGGAGATAAGAAATCACAATTCAGAATTTATTTTAAAAAAAGTATTTTAAATATGGAATAGTGTCACAGCCATATCTTAAATCTGCCGCCACCATCTAGACCATGAACTATGATAAAGTCTGGATTTATTTCCATCCTCTAAAGGTCTGAGAAATCCCATATTTGGTTTCATAGTGATCTTCCTTTTCAGTGCTTAAAATAATTTACAAAGAAATGAAGAGTTTTAGTGATGTGCTTCACAAAAGCGGTCTCCTTGAGGATTTTTTTGTAGGAGCAGAATCACTTACTATATATTTAACTTTACAAGCACTTTGGAAGTTCTCTTGTAATGCAGATTTTGTTTTTGCCTGCTTGACTGTTTCTGGCACAGTCTTTTGCATCTGTCTGTTCCTGAGTGGTCTAAAAAGGGTTTGGCCTTGTGGGATGAATTAATTCCTCACTGTTAATTTAATAGCTAAAAAGCAAGGGTATTGATTCTCAAGGTCTTTTGTTCACAATGGACCAAATACCCCATGGACTTGATTTGTCTCCTCTTCATGCTAGAATTAATGACTAATCACAGCCTTGCTTTTGGTATCCAGGAGATATGCTCTTTCAAGTTTCCTTCTGTAGTAGCTGTAACCATAGTGAAATTCTCATGCCCATTTTTTATGAATATATTTTCCCCAAAACTTTGTCACAGATAATCTGGCTGCCCACATGTTGTGAGTATGTCCTCCTCTGAGAATTGTGTCAGATTTAGACACTAAGGCAAAGTAGTTCTTACAGGATCATCAGGTATAAAACTGGAATAACTCCAATTAAATCAATCCATCTTCATTATTCCCGGCTAAAATAGTAATTTACATGCTTCAGGTGTGTATTTCTCAATGTCTATATGTTCCAGATTTTTCTCTCTTTTGTTTCTTGATGATCAAAACAGTCAAATTTGGGGTTTAATATTTTTTTCTTATTTCTACTCAGAGACCAGTGCTTGCAGCTGTTTTGTTATATAATAAACCTCCTAATCAGCCTCTGTTCTTCCTACCCAAGTAGCACTTTGTTAATTACTCACCTGCAGTGTCTTTACTTTTTTCAGACAACTGCACTTCATTTTAGCCTTTGATTTACACATATACCTAGGCATTTGTCTTATTGAGATTGGAATCAGCTCCAACATTTTTGTTTTTGGCTTCCTGATGCTATTCCAAGATGTTGCGATGTAGTGTCAGTCTCTGTCATTTAGATTGGAGCTTTGCCTAGCTTGACTGCTAAGATAATTAGTAGTGTTTCTTTACTGCAGCTCCCCTGCTGGAAACTTCAATACAGCAGTATTTTTATAATATTTTTACCATCTAAAGACTTGCAACAAGAGACTG
>CM057845.1:137160860-137218557 GCA_030068395.1 Apalone spinifera | reverse complement strand
GGTCTGGAAACATCTATCATCCAGTATGATTTTAGTTAGCCGGACATCCACTTTCCATGGGTGTGGCCAAGTTTCATTATATATTTCATAATGTCCACAAGAGGACATACTTAAGGGGCTACTACATACTTCCTATACAGCATGGTGATTCCATGAGAACAGGGCTGAAACGCAGCAATAGGTAAGCAAGCAGGAAGCTTGTGCTGTTGCTACCTAGGCTGTATCTGCTATTTAGCAACAGACAGAGTCATTCTTCAGGCTAATAATCTCAGCACACAGCACAAATGGGCACTGAATCCTAATTGGGGTCTTTGGGCACTGCCATAATACCAATATTCAATAATAGTCTCTGAACACGGTAAACTAAATCCAGCCCTAGGACAACCAAAGCCAGCACTCATTAATGTCAGTTCAGAGCAGGGCTATGCTGGTCCAGTGTCAGCACCACTCAATCATGTTGGTTAGTTTCCTACAGAAACATGATTTACAATAATATATATGAGCCTAAGAAGAGAGTCTGAAATTAAATTTAAACCGTGTTTTCTTAGAAGCTGAACAAATAGAGAGCTCATGCACAATGACCAAAATATTCTGCTATTCCTCACTGGAGACAGCTATATCCAGGCATTTTCCCTTTCCCCAAAATGGCAGTGTTTTAGCTGCCACTTTAACCCTGCTTGAAATAAAAAGTTTGCAAAAAGCTCAGATCACAGCATGACTAACTCAATCATTCTCCATCCACAAAAGCGAGTCCAATGAAGTGCAGAAGTATATTGATAGGAGAGGTGTTTGGGTTTTTTTGAATTTGGAAGAGGCATAGTAGTGAAATGGCACATCAGCCAGCAACATGTGTGTGTCACCGTTGGAGCAAAGAAAATCTGTTTGCCCTATTCATGATATAAAAGCAGTTTGCCCTAGATGTATTGGCAGCATTCAGCACTTTGCAACCTCTTCTGTCCATCCAACCTAGCCTCCTGCTCTGTGCCCTGTAAGACTTGTTTCCATCTTCTTAAGGGCATTTTCATATTTGTTTTTTAAGGGTGGGTTAATCACGTGACTAGAAAATAAACAAAGCATTCAGATTCATGAGCCAGTGACAACAGTCACACACTACTACTCTTAATGTCACCCCATCTTCAAACATGTTAGCTACCCCTCTGATACCAAGTTTCTTCCAGTTGAAAATATCTTGTGGATTAGTCTTAGGTTACATTGTGCACAGGAAATAAGAAGGGGTGAAATTGAAAAGCGTGGGGGAAAGCACCTCCTTCACCTGGCTGGTCTTAAGGTTTTCCCCTTCTGGAGGAATGAGGATTTGAGCAAATCAATCCCACTCCACAGAATTGTATTCCTTACTTAGCTTTCCTATTTTACTATTTAAAATGTGGGCTGCAGGGTAGGTGCAAGCAGTATTCTTCAGCCAAACAAACATTCATAATGCAAAAAAAAAAATACATCTCTATAATAGAATGCACCCTGTAGTCACTCTCTAAAGAAGGTTGTAATAATCTCTGTACAAAATATGCCTTGTGAGGTGTCATTTGAAAACTAACAACTGCTGATTAACAGAATCATGGTGAGATATATGTAGCAACATGATATGTAAAGTTATTAACATAAAGTAAAATCATGACTGAAGTGTGTTTATCAGACACGTCTAGGAAGTGAAACATCTTAAAAACAAGTGATAAACTGACACTCAGCCAGGTGTGATCAAACTGATGGGCTCTCGTCCATCAAGTGGTCATTTTTTGTCAATGAAGAGGGATAGGAACAAATATCTGCACTTGAGCAAACCTTTACCACACCAGACTCCATTTCTCCTTGCTCTCAGCTGGAACACACTTTCTCAGCTGGAAACATACTTATGGGTCGCTTGCAGGAAAATGCATTTCAAAAGGCGATTTAAGTCTACAAGTCAGGGACAAAAACACCCCAAGTTCTCTCTCCCTATTTGTCTCTCTTTTTTCCGCCTCAGATGAGAAAAAAAAACAAAGACTATGGAATTGAAAGCAGTTTTGGGACTGAGAATTTGGTCAGCAATTTATTGAAAACATGTGGTAAGAACTTCCTCTTGACCTAAGTGTAGGTTAGAAAGTGTGCTACGTTTTTCCTATAAACCATTACTGAATTTAATGCCTGATTGTTTGTACTCACTTAAAATCTCTCTTTTTGTAGTTAAATATTCTTTAATTAAACTAATCCAGTGTTGCAAATTGTTTGGGTAACTTCAATTAAAATAGCAGAAAAGTCTCAGAGGGGCAGCCGGGTTAATCTGCAGCTTGCAAAACAATGAGCAGGTGCCATAAGGACTACTCATTTTCAAGATAGCACAGTATGTTGGTCCTCTAAGTCTGGCTATACTAGATCCATTACCACTCTGGTGGCAAACTCCAGGACTGGGATCTGTTGGGGGTCACCCTGAAAATAGTAATCAAAGCAGCTGGAAACCAGAATGTGGCTGGTGTTTGCTGCCAGACTGCTGGGATCAGAATGGCTGGACTATACTCAGACACTCAGGGTACGGCCTGCAAGCTATTTAGCTGTTTGTGAGGATCCCAGCTTGGGAGCTACAGCAGCAAAGCATTGTGAAACATTCCACATTGTCGCAAATGGCAACATAGCCCCTCATTGGTCTAGATTGCACCCAAGAATATCATAGTCTAAACAGCATTTGTTGCAGTTTGCTGTTTTAGATGAAATGTACACTTTAAGCACTGGAGTAACACTTTTAATTGCATCTCAAGTGTGATACATGGTAACAATAGGAGACAGAACAGAAGCAGGGGCAAGAAGGCACATGGGAAAAAAAATTGTGTGCAGACAGTTCCCTATTCCATCGTGAAAACAAAAAGCCAGAGAAGTTAAGAAATCTCCTCATGGATTAGACAAAGCCAAAGGAGAGCAGGTCAGTTTATCAGGACACATCTGAGCTGTCAGGCTCTACAGCAGCAGGAGGAAACAAACCTTCCAGTTTACAGGTAAGTCCAGAATGGATGCATCTGGAGAGAGAGAGAGAGAGAGAGAGAGAGAGAGAGAAAAACTGTATCTGGAAACCCTTCATAAGTCACATAAACAGGAAGAGAACAAAAAGAAACGTAAACATGAAATCACATAGTGGGATTTAAGGGTGGACAGACCTCAGGCAATAATCAATCCTACACAAGGAACACTCAGCTGGAACAAGTTGTGTCCTGCACACAAGAAAACAGACTGTATTGAAAAAAACCTTACCACTTCTGAAAGGCTACGTGAAGTTCATAATGTTCTAGAGGACAAGAAATTCCCCACACTGATTGAAAAACTCTGGTAAAGCTTTAAATGTATTTAATTAAATTCTAGTTGATGAGGCTTTCAAATAGCTTTTTTAAATTCAGAATGTTTTACAAAGGCTTCAAATTATTCCTGAAGTGGATAGGTCGAAATTTAGAAATCTCAAGAAATGTGCTGGTTTGAGTCATTATGAATATGCCTATTAAATGTGAGACCTAATAAGAAAAAAAGGGCAAAGGGGAAGGGGGCTGAGGAATGAGATAAATTGTTTGAACTCTTTGCTCAAGAACATTTCCTAAGCAAATGTACTAAGGAGAAAAATTTAGTACGTGATAAATCTTTAAAAGCTGTAAAGGAAATGGCGAAGACACAGATGAAGTGGCACAAAGCCAATATAACAGGAGGAAGACCCAGTTTTACCTCTTCCCTCATCCCCCAAAGAAGGAGGAGTATAGTTAAGAACCCAGCCACACTCTCTTCCTAAATCATCCCCCTACGGAAAACCCCATCACAGACATCCTGTGAAAAACAAAGGTTTTAGAAGGTGCTTCCAGTGTAATCCCGGAGGAATTAATTCCTCAAACTACAAGTAATTTAAGCCCATGCCCAGTCCAGCCCATATTAATGCAACTGTCTCTAACTACAGGTCCTCTGTGAGAGCAGACCCTCTGGAGGTAAATATGGAATTTATTAAACTTGCCAAGATGAATGGCAAAGAATGCAGAGGGTGGAGAAACACTGGTGCCCACATCTGCGTGGTCAGGAAAAGCATGTCCCAAAGACTGATGTTAATTAGCCATGAAGCAGATCTTCTGGTACTGGAGGGTTGTGGGGGGTGGGGGGAGGAATCATAAAATTCCTGCATCTGACTTGTGATCATTTGGAATAGGAAGGTTTAGAGTGATTGAACAGAAGGGATGCTAAGTAATGTCACCATGGAAATGCTCATGGAGAATGATATTTTGCATATGACTAAGGCTGTTAATGTTGCATGGTAGTAGGATTCCAGAGGAAAATGGAAAAGATCCAAAAACTGCAGGGGAGGGGGGGAAAATCCTCCTAGCTCCTCTGCAAAGAAGGAATCAGTGAATTTCCAGGGGTGGGAGTGGCCAAGGCCAAGGCTGATGTATGGCGGAGGAAAGAAGCATGTCCCATGTCCTTGGGGCTGGGGCAGGAAGAATCAAGTACTGCAACTGAAGAAACCATCCCAATTGTCATGTCCCAGTGCTCTGCAGATGTACAAACGGCAGACACCATTCTAGAGAGCAAAAGGGGATATGTCCTAGAGAGGGTCCTAGCAAGGGGAAAACATGGATAGACTTTTTGAAGAGGAAGGGAAATTATACAGGAATGCTTCTGTGATACTGGCACATCAGGTTATGCTAGAATGTATTCAGGTCAATTCACTTTTGCATGAATATAGGGCAAAGTAATTAACTATACGAGAGTGTGTTTGGTGTTTAAACAATAAAACTAATGGAATGCCAAACTGTGTCATCTCTGGAAAGCATCGATCCTTGAAACAAGTTCACACCAGCTGAAGAGGCAAAGGTCTTGTTTGTGCTACAAGAACACAAAGTATTTTCTAGCAAGCCAGAGAAAGACACACTTGCTAACTCATAAAATTATTACTGAAGAACCTTAGCCATCTCAAAAGTTTCAGAGAGGTAGCCATGTTAGTCTGTAACTGAAATTTAAAAAACAGTGACTAGTTCTGAAGCACCTTAGAGACTAACAAAACATGTAGATGGTATCATGAGCTTTTGTGGGCACAGCCCACTTCTTCAGATGAATGGTACAAACAAAGAGCAGAGAAAGAGGGGATGGGGAGGGAAAGAGAAGTGGAAAAATAGGCAGGGGGGGAAATATTGTCAATTAAAGTGTCCATGGTAAATTATGCTTATAGAGTAGGCTCTAAATATTCTAAGTACCCAGTGCTTAGCCATCGCAGTAGACCCTATAGGGCTACGGGCAAGGTGTTGCCTTGTTATACTGACTTCTAGATGCCAGTCCTTCCACAAACTGTCAGTGAGTTTGGTTAGTTATCTGCCTTCCACCCAGGAGAAGCCTTTTCTACATGCTGCAACTGGTCTAATCTCTTCTTCCTCAAAAGACCGTTTTTTAAAGGTCATAGGCAGCATTTAATTGGACTCAGAGCTCCTTAGCTGACCTGAGATCACCTCTTTTCATCTCATAGGGAAACTTGCCTTTAGCATTCTAGGGCTAATATATCTACCTTCCACACACACTCTGGTGTTAGTCTGTCACCTTGTCACAGATTGCTCAAAAGAAAATCATGGTCCTCATTGACATTAATGGCACAACTCCCATGGAGTTCATCCAAAAATCTAGTCTAGTTTTTTCCAAAATGTCCAGAGCTTAAACAAATGTCAAATGATATAGAACCAAAGTAGGGAGTGAGCTTGCTTGTAAAAGTTTATAAGACAAAAAAAAAGTAAGTTCATAAACCAGATTCAGTATCCTTAAAGAATGTTTTACAAGCCCAAAATATCATTGCTTGCAGAGAACCGAACCCTAACCACATTTTTGTCTTGACAAAAAGAGGACTACCCATCTGCTTGTTACACACACAATATGGTAAACTCTTGGAAGATTTTTCTCTAACATCTGCCCTATGGGTGGGCAGCTAGGCTTGAACCCAGACCTATGGGTGCCATACAAGAAACAAATCTGCATCTTTAATGGTTGTAAAAACACTCCCCATCCAGGTATCATTAGGATAATGTCATCAGTGGATAAGTAATATAAAACACAAGGGGCTTATTGATAAGAAGCGAAGATCAATACACTAATACTCAGGCAAAAGTTTCTGAATAAATTGCATCATTGCCTCTGAAGAATAGAAGGGGAGATTTTCAAAGCCAAAAAGGACTATTAAATGGCCAAACTTCCATTGACCTTCACTGGGAGTTGGGAGCCTTATACCCCTTGTGCTATTAAAAACTCTTTCCCTGAGAACGCACTGAAGGATCCGTACAAGGTCAATATGGCTAATGGAGTACACAGGAAGTAAATTGAGGCATACGCATTCCTACCTGATATGAATAAATAATGGTAAAAAGCAGATTTTTAGAAAGTTTGTCAAAAGTTAGGGATTAGTAAAGTAATATACAGGCTCTCTTACCTTTTCAGTGATAGGCATCTGGTTAGATTCTGGTACAGGCAGGTAGTGGCTAAAAGTTATTTCAGTATGATGTTGTTTAGAAGCTGGTATGTAATGAGATACGAGTCTTATTCTCCATGAGCACAAGTGTCAAAAGCCACCGTCAGAGCTCACTGTAATTGGCAGCCTCAGTGGGGAGACCAGGAATTAAATAACTATGGAAACTGAAAACTGAGATACCTGGTCACCTGTAGTACTTACTATAAAACTTTCTGCAGCAGCAGCATTATTTGAGGGGGCCTGAATTTCATTTTCCTTCAGCCCATATTTTAAATCTGCAGTCCGTTATACAGTTAATCAGATACCACAGAAAGCCTGTCTACCCCTCTTGTTAAACACTGCTGCCATTGGACTATTGCTGCTGTAAGATCTGTGCACATCTATTGCATTAATACTTACATCTGCAGAGTATATCCCTAGCTGAGTAATACGGAGCTCCAGCTGCTAAATTTTGCATAGCCTCATTGCAGTTTGGGTCCAATGCCTTCAACATCACATTTCAGAATATTTATTTATTTTGTTTTACACATAGATCATCTGCCAGGTGGAGTCGGTAGCAACAAGGACCAGGTTCAATATCTAGGGCAGGGGTGGGCAACCTTTTCAAACCAAAGAGCCAAACTACGTCAAAATTCAGAGCAAGTGGTCAACAAAGAGCTAGTATAAGAATGCCCATTTGCATGACTGCAAATAGACAACTTAATATTACTAATAATTGACATGATGATTAATAATAGCATAAATGAAACATTGTACTCAAGGACTTTCTTTAATGGGACTTCTGCTGCTGCATCTTTTCACACATTTCTTTGAAGTTTACATCATAACTGGTCAAATTCAGCTTCATGCACACATTCAGGCTGTCTTCTGTCAATCTTGAGCAAAAATTACCTTTGATGTGATTCAAATGAGAAAAAGCCTGCTCACGCACATAGGTGAAATCAAACATTGAAAATGAGGCCAAGCTGACATTCTGCATGGTGTTGTATGTGACAGGAAGTTCTTTCCAAGATTGCAGAATCAGATCATCATCGTGCTCCAATTTCTTTGTGTGAGACCTTTTGTGCAGTTTTGTTAATTCTGCACATTGTCGAGCAAGGCATTCTAAATCACAATTCAGCTTGATGAATTTTTCCACCCAGATATCCGACTCCTTGAAATCTGCTATTTCCATTTCCAAATTGCTGACTGAGTTGACTGTCAAATCCAGTTCTCCATTGGACGCTTTATGTGGATGAATCATAAACAGAGCACTGTGTTTGTGAAAGTCAACAAAACAAGACTTAAATGTCATCAGGAGCTCAGAAACAAAGCTGGCAAGCTGCTGCAAATCAAGGCTGTTATTTGGATTCTCTCTCTGATACAAATCACAAAACATTTGTAATCTTTCAAAATGTGCCAGTCTGCCCATCTCAGTATCTTATATCTTTGATGAAGACTGTCCATTTTGACTCAAACCCAAACACTCGCTGCCACAGAGTCTGGACTGTATTTCCTTGCCCTTGTAGCTTAAGGCAAGTGACCGGTAATGTTAATGAGATAGTAAAACTTAAGCAACCAGTCACAGTCTGAAAGCTCAGTGTGTTTGACACCCTTCATATCCAAAACTGGCTTAATGTCATTGATGCAGGTGGCAAAACGAGACAAAACTTGGCCACGAGATAACCAGCAAATATTGTGCATTAGTAGATTGAGGTATCCAGAATCGACTTCCTCAAGCAGTGACTGAAATTGATGGTGATTATGAGCTCAGGCAACTGACAATGGAATGACCAGTCCCATTACATTTCTGAGTTCAGTTCCACAAGATTGCGCACAAAGTATCTCCTGATGCACAATGCAATGAAAGTTCAAAAGTGGGCAGTTCAGCTGTTCTGGCAAGAATAAGGAATCCCCTGTTTGCGCCGACCATTCAAGGTGCACTGTCCGTACACACACACACACACACACACACGATTATCCAACTGTATTTCTCTCTCATTTACAAAGTTCACCACAGTTTTAAGGATGTCTTTGCCCCTTGTTTTATTTTTCATTGGCAATATCTCAATCATTTCTTTGTGCACAGCATTTCCACAAATACATCGGTCCAGAATACACAATTGAATAATGTCACATGTCAGTTGTCTTGTCCAAAGCAAACGAAAAATAAGTAACTGTACTCAAATTTTTCATTTGTTCCTTGTCAATTTGATGGGCCATTTTCACAGTTCTGTCATGAACTGTTTTTGCCGATAATGGTATGTCATACATTTTCTATAATATTTTGTTCTTGTTGTGAAACTGGTCAAATAGTTCATGACCAATTTTTAGCATGCATCTCTTCATATAATCCCTGTCAGTTTCTCCTCTTGAATAATGCTGTATGAGCATACAAAACTTGTGGAGTTTAAGCTCCCACCTTTTTGGACCATGCCAAATAGCTACTTTGTTCAATGTTGATTTTTTGCTGCAGCTTCTTTCAAGCTTTTTTATCCCCCATGTATCACCCTCAAGGTATTTTGTAGTCAATGCTGCATTGTTTTGCCATGAAATTCGTGGGGGGGGGGGTGTTTATTTGAGAACAGTCTCTCACTACAAATGAGAGTGTGGCAATCCAGATCTATCCACATATACAAACATGTTCACCCTCTCCTTTTGAAAATCTCTCTCTCTGCCATTTTTACTGTTGGGGGTTACAGAGTTCACCATCATATATTGACTAATCAAATAAAAAGAGAATATGCATGACACCCAATGCATGGGGATGGTTGTTAAAATGAACAGTTGAAGGTGAAATAGACATCTTGACATGAGTAATTATGATTTTTAAAATTTTGAATTAATTTTTCATTTTAATTTAAAAAGTTGTGTTCACTTTGGGAATGACAAAAGAGCCATATTTGGTTCTGTGCTGAGCCATATTTGGCTCTTGAGCCATAGGTTGTTCACCTCTGATCTAGGGGTTCCTCTTAAAAATATAGAACTGACTCAAGCCCCCAACTCAGTGATCCAAGTGAATGTAAAGAGCATCCCTGATTAGCCCAGCATCTCACCCCTGAGAGAATTTAAACAGCACAACTACCTCTAGAGGCAAATACTTCCCCACTTGCAAGAACTGAATCTGAGTACACCAGAAGACAATTTTTATTGAAAGGGAACCATGTTTTAATATAGGAGAATACCACAAACACATTGAAAAGCAAAGGGACCATAAGCAAAATCCGATCCCGTAGTGCTTTGGCAAGGTCTTTCACCACAGTTTCTAATCTTTCAGGGGGAAAGCCCAATGAACAAATGTTTTTTGTTTTAATTCTCATCTTATCTGGGTTGAAACTGTAGCCCCAATAGCCCATGGGTGAAAAGAAACCATCATACAAAACAACAGAAGTCACACAGGGAATCATGACAGAAGGTTCCAGCCAAACTTTTTCATGGAGTATTTTGAGTTCTCCCAGCATCAACGCCTGGGATAGTATGACAAAATAGTTTGTTCATATACCAACTATGAATTTTCTTCAATAGTATCTGTGACTTTTTTTCCTTTGTTTGCGGTAAAAACAGAGATGAGTGATAATTTGCTCACAATAATGCTCCCGGAGGGTATAAGTCTTATGAATACTGGTTTAATTGAAGGTTTGCACTAGAAATGTTCAAGTGGCCATCTTGAAAACTCCTTATGTTAATTGAAGTTTTAATCATCCAATCAAGGATCAGAATCAGTATCATGTGACCTTATATTCCTGTCCCGTGTCACTAATATGGAAAAGCAAACAGCCAAAGTGAATACTACATGAATACTTCATGAACAACCCAGTGGCTGAAAGTTCTTAGGTGTTAATACTGCTTATGAGTGGCCACACAGCTACCTTTTCATTAACAATGTGTTTTTCAGGGGGAGGGAAGAGGAAGCAAAAATCATTGGTTCACATACATGGGAATAAAGCAGTTAAATACTTAATTGGGGGTGAAAGTATGTTTTCATAGTTTTACATGAATCACTAATGCTAGTTTAAAAGTCTCAGAAGGGTAGCTGTGTTAGTCTGTAACTAAAAAAATTGTTCAAATTCTTGAAACAATTTCAGACAATAAATTTGCAATAATTAGTAATCATTTACAGACAACTAACTAATAGAATAAAGACAAAAGTCAAAACATGACTTTATATTAATCCAACTAACAATAACCTAGAAAAATATCAAAGTAGTGTCCCATATATTTTGACCCTCCACACAAAAGTAAAGTGCAGAAGATGATTTTTTTTCTTTTTCCAATATGCTTTAGGTCAGGAAATAATGTGCTTGTTTGCTTTATGACGGAATATGCAGTTTGAATTCCTGTTTCTTTGTTGTTAGTGTGGATGAAGTAGGTTTACATAAGAATAGAGATTGCCATTGTGCAATACAGTAGCTTGTTCTTTGAATTTTCCTTGCCTGTTTGTGTTTCTTGCTTTAATTTCCCATTGCAATAAAAAAATAAAAACCCACCATCTAACTAAATTACCTTGCTGAATTTCCATATAATCCTATTTACACAGGAAGGATTTACTTAGAGTGTTTTGCAAACGTCCTTTCTGGTTATTAATATTTTAATAAAATAGCTTTATTAGCAGTGAATCACTGGGAATTAGACACACAACAACTTGTCTAGCTGTAAGAGTCTTGCACCCCTCTCAGTAAATAAACCATTAGGAATCTTTTCCATTGTTCATTTCTTTTCCCTTTACTTCTTTCATGTTAATTATTTTCCCTCATTTGATTACCCCTGTTCTCATTGATTTAGCCAGCCTTTCCCCAGCTATAGTCAAGGCCTGCACTACCTTCATCTGCTTAGTGACAGTTCCATCAAAAGTACTTTAAGGGATGAGTAGTTTCCAAAGCAGCAGACAAACTGAATGCAGTGTGTTCTGCAAATACATTACATGGTCTGAAAAAAGGCATGAACTTACCTAATATTTCATCCAGCATCTTTTGAGCCTCATCTGAGGAAATTAAAAATGAAATTGACTTCTTGAGATGATAGATCAAACACCTTAAGGAACATCTGCAATTTGTGCTTCTGAGAAATGAAAACTGAAAAGCTGGGAAAAGTGCATATTGGGTGATTTATAAACTGCCTTTCTCCACTCATTTCTATGAAAGTCCATTTGTTAGATCATCAATACAATCATCTTTAGTGTCCGATTTTCAAAATAAGTTAAATTATGCACTGTCCCATTTATATGCACATTTCATGCCCTTTAGAGATTTTTTAAACATTTTAAAGTTCCAGCTTTGCATAATATACATGATTTTTGCTATTATCACTAAGTTAGAGTTCAATACATTCTATAAATCTGTGTTTGTAATAATGCAACTGACAAATTACTGTAGCTAGTGTCACTATATATGCCTAATGTTCTAGAGCCAATTGTTCATAAACATGTCCCCAAGTATTTCAGGGTTGTCCCTTAGCCAAAATATTAAATGCTGTTCCTTAATATTTCTTTATTTTAGTAATTTAGTTCTTTGGAAACTATCAAAAGATCTCTAAAGCCAGTCAGCTTTTAATCATATCTGATATGAATCACAGTGCCAGGTAATAGTAGGTGTCCAAATCTCAGAGAATGTGTAATTATGATATCAAGATGTCATTCACAAGTATCAGCTCTCAAAATGTGGTAAGAATTATCAGACTGAGAGAAAGATTTAAATTGTCAGTTGCAATTCTACCAATGACCTTACAAAAAAGGGAGGAAACGGAAGGTTTACAATCTGTTAGTGTATTTAAGTAACAGTGTCACGTTCTCCCTGTTCAGATTAATTGCTTTTTAAATTGGTGAATGCTGACACATGTGCCAGTGCAAGTTCATAGGGAGGAAGATTGCGGAGCTGCTATCAAGTTGCATTACATTCTGTGCTCTTAATTGTCTTCATCACTGGAAACCATCATTTTATTTAGCAGCTAAAGCAAGCCGCAAATCCAGGAGCACCAACATTTAAATATTAAAAACATTTACATATCAGCAGAAATGATAAACTCCCTAGACCCCCCACCCTCCAAAGAATCTATAAGATAATCAGAGATTGGATCTGCATGTGGTTTGTGGGGAGTGTGGGACATGAGGCATGTTTCTGTTGGTCTCCTCTGATCACTACATACAGAAGGATCAGAATCTGCATGAGAACATTTTTGAGCCGTTCAGTGTAACCTTATGACACTTTCAAGCTAGGCCAACTGCACTGCTGCTGACCGAAATTGGAGCTACTCATAGAGTATTGACCCGATGTACAAGCCATCTAAGAACTAATTTTGTTCTGGCACAAACATGCCAGATCTTCCCAACAATAACTCATACTGTTGGTTCAAAACACACAGATAAGTTGTTGGTTTTTTTATGACTTGGATCTGTATTAGTCATCTTTCTCTTGCTCATTCACTCACTCCCCCTTTTCTCTTTTGATAGGAGAGCCTTTAATATAGCAGCGCCTTCACACACCAACGCTGCTAAAGTTCTGTCAGCATGTCTATCGCAAACCCCAACTTTTGTTGTAAACAAACCTAGCAAACGTGATATTATGCCCTTGCCTCAGAGGCAATGTGAGCTTAAGTGTCTTCCATATTTCACAACTTTAACAAAAATCTGCAAAATTAGATGGGTTTATTTTTGGTTTAAAGCTTAGTTTCCCCTTGGGATTTGCGCTTTTCTCCTTGGTCCCAAGGCCTTGTGTGTGTGTGAGGGGAGGGACAGAACTGTACCTTTGTTCCCAACAATGGTACTTACTCCCATCTCGGGTCCTAACCTTCCTCCCAAACTTCTCTCTAGTTGTTCCAGCTCCAATTGGGAAGAATTCAGGCAGCACCAACTTAAACTGATCACAAGCAGCTGGCCAGTTCCCCCCTAAAGAATACCCTCATGGTGACAGGGCCAGTACTCTCCATCTCCCCCTCACTTAAGATGCCCCAGGACACGAGGCATTTTGAGGGCATATAAGAGGCAGGCCAAAGGTGTGTGGGTCATTACTGGGACAAACTATGCCCTGGCTATTCCCCAGATCTCAATATCAATAGGATTCATCACTGGTTAAAGCATAGCTACCCCCTGTGGGCGCACTGCATCTGAGAGAGGGCAAAGAGAGAGTCCGTTCACCCCCATAGCACTCATACAAGAGGCCTATTCTATCCCTGTTTTCCTGAGCATCACAGCTGGCGGCATGTCTCCCCCAAAGGGAGAATGGACAGCTCTGGCCATTTCCCCTTCTCACATACTTGCTGAAAATGTAGACACAGGTAGAGAACACAACCTGGGTGACCTCCTGGAAGTCAAAGGGAGCTCTGTCATTAGCTTCCCTGGGGCCAGATTTCACCCACTGTGTGTTTTCCAGAGTAAGTCATCCTGCTGCTGCTGCTGCCAGGCTTCTCTGCCGCATATTGTTCTTAAAGTTTGATTATTCTAAAACGATTTTCTAAGTTGTCTAATTCACATGTATGTGGCTGGTTTGTTAACTTTTCCTGCTTCACTACATCTGAGCAATAGAAGTAGAAAAGTCAAGTATAGATTTTGTAGCAAGGCTGCTTCTCAAACTTTAGCACTGGGCTGCAGTGTTTGGGGTACAGACATCTCTAAAAATGACTTAATATTCTCTTCCTGGGGAAAAAATGCTTTTCACTGATTTTTTTAAAAAAACATGAAGATATTTTAATTAATGTTACAGTACTGTTAAAGTTTTCTTCTGGGTTTTTGTTTTTTTGAACTGATGGCTTACTCCCACAAAGTCACACAGTAGCACCTTACACCTAACTCCACGTGTGGTACTAACAACCTCAATGGGAACCATGGGTGCAAATACTGACTGGTTTCAAAACTAAGTTTGAGTCAGCCAATCCTCAGCTTGAATGTTTGAGTCTCTTGTCCCATGAGAGCCCCCGCCCTTGGGCAACCTCTTGGTTCCCAGCGGAGTTCAGCTCCCTCGTGAGGTCTTTTCTGAGTCCATTTACTTCTTGTCCCTGTCAGCACGCCCCACATCTTGCCCCAGGTTGCTGGCTGGAAGCAGCTTTCCAGGGTCCTTTGTCTGCATCAGGTTGGCGGGTCAATGTGTCCCCAAACAAGGTTGGGAGGCATAAAGTAAAAATTAGCTGTTGCCTCAGACAGTGCTACTGGAGCTCACTAATGGTTCCTAGTAGCCTCTGCTCCTGGACAAACTGGAACTGCCTAAGAACAGGAATGCTCATTAGCCTTTCAAACAGTGGGATGGGGGCACATCCCATCACAAGGTTTCAACAGGTACTGACACAGTAGTCAAACCTAATTTTCCTGAACCTCTGGCCCACCCCTTTACATTAATTTGCCTTGGAGAGACTTCATCTCTCCATGTGGCTAAATAAACAGGGCTCTCTTCTTTTTTCCCCCTCCCTGTTCAATGAACTAAGTGTATTTTCCTTCATTCAGAAATTTGCATTTCTTCTTAGATCTTCACCCTTGTGGTTACTTTTCCTTATTTTATACTGAGGTTGAGTTTTTTTCTTCTTCTGGGATTGTGATAAAAGAGGATAAAAATTGCATCTCACTAATGAAAAGACAAGAGTATAGACACTTAGGATGTTTTACTGAACTGTAGCAACTTTACCCATAAGCAGAGCAATAAATAAAGTAAGCAGATGTTCACAAGCAGGTGAACAAGACTGGTTTAGAGGTACCCAGATTACTATGAACAGCCCATCTCTCTTTCTCTCCCACCTTCTACCCCTTTCCCCCCCCCCCCCATCACTTGATCATAATGGCTCTTTTGCTGTTCATCATTTTCTCCCCTCCTCCCATCCATTTTCATTGCCCTCCACTGCTTCTTTATCACTTTTGTTGTCAAACATGCAACTACTTTTAGATAAGACGTTTGCTATAAATCCAGGGAGTAGAGATCTAACCCATAAAGAATATAAATAAATTGGCTACTTCTAAGAGAAACTAGTTGATAATGTTTTTCATACCCACAGATATTGCTAGTATCTTTGTGTCTTAAAATGACATTGTTCTCACAGTCTCAGAGTGATTGTATGTCCCTCCCACACCATTTTAACACACTGAGCCTCTCATGCAGTACATATATGCACATTAGTGTACATACATCTGAGCTACAACAGACCCCAGCAATATATAGCTAGATAGATAGCTAGATAGATAGCTAGAGGCACATCATCTTATGCTCCCCTTAGTGAAACTGATAGTTTGAATAAGCATGAATAAGAAGGGAATCTTAAGTTTCAACCCCTGTAACACTACAAGAAATTGTGGCATATTGAAGCAAACCTCAGTCACAGTCTCTGCTAATCAGATCCATGTCCTTTCTGGCAGGTGAACTAGAATCAAGAAAAAAAAAACTTTTAAAAACCAGATAGTCCTGTGGCATCTTAAAGACTAACAAAACACATAGATGGTATCATGAGTTTTTGTGGGAACAACCCACTTCTTCAGATGAATGGAACTATTACAATTCTAGTTCCAAAATAAACAGGGGGGAGAGAAGGAAAAAAGGGAATGAAATAGTCAATTAGAGTCTCCATACTACATGAAGCTGATAAAGAAGTTGCAAATTGTTCTTAAGTACCCATTGTTTGGTAATTAGGATATGGAATTTGGGGGCCATCCAGCCAATATCTACTTATACCTTTATGATAGGAATCATACCTGTAAATAAAGTTAAGTTCCAAGGCTTCCCTGTGTATTTGGCTTGTGGAATTGGCCTGAAACAACACGGTGGTTTTGTGACCCATTTACGAGTGCCCAGACTTGGAGATCTACTTATATTTCCCCAACAAGTTTCTGTGTGTTGCCTTTTCAGCTATCCAATTTGAGTCTATTAATTCTTTCCCATAGAGACTGTCCAGTTTGATCAATATACATGGCAGAGGGGCATTGCTGGCATTTGATGGCATAGTTCGCATTAGTGGATGTACAGTTAAATGAGCCCCCCGATGTAGTGGCTGATGTGGTTGGGTCCTGTGATGATATCACTTGTATAGCTGTGTGGACAGAGTTGGCATCGGGGTTGATTGTAGGGGTGGGTTCCTGCGTGATTATGATGGAGGTGTGATGCGTGGTTACTGGAAAGAATTTGTTTGAGTTTAGGGGGTTGTATGTAGGCGATAATTGGCCTTTCCCCCAAGGCCTGTGAGAGTGAGGGGGTCATTTTCCAGAATAGATTGTAGATTATTGATAATGCATTGGAGGGGTTTAAGCTGGGGGCTGTAGGTGATGACAAGTTGAATTCTGTTTTCTCTTCTTGGCCTGTCTTAAAGTAGTTCATGTCTAGGTACTCTCCTGATTCTATTCATCTGTTTGATCACTTCTCCAGGTGGGTATTTCAGTTTTAAGAATGCTCTATATAGCTCCTGTAACTCAAGTGTTTGTCTCTGACTGTGGGATTGGAACAAATCTGGTTGTATTTCAGGGCTTGGCTGACACCTCACATTGCCCACTTTGTGCCAAATTTGGGGCAAACCCCTCCCATGGGCACAGCAGTGATCTGTCTGATAACTTTAAAATCCAATAATGTGACACTCTAACAGGTGCTGAGAAAAAGATAGCAAAGGGGACCCAAAATATAAACCTAAAAGTTTAAACCTCAGAAATCACGAGGCAAGTGAAAAGAACCCAAATTTGTATTTTTTAATCTTATAATAGTTAAGGTAGTCTCATGATTTTTTAATACATGGGACTGCCTAGGAAAAAAATGATACATTCTTAAGAAGTTGTTTGTGAACTTGCTGCTGCAAAGATTAAGATGGAGGATTTTGTGGTAGGAAAGTAACACATAGGGAGATTTTTGCACATGTTCTGCCTTTGCTTGTTTTCTCTCCGCCCCGCCTCCTCTCCCACCTGAAAATATTTCATTTTATCAGCCAGACACCTTTGTGATAAGGGGCTTGAAAGAAAAAAAAGACAAGCAGAGACACTACTTCAAAAGGAGAATGGAAATGTTCAGGCACTAGCAGCCTCTAATTAAACAAACGACCATACTAATACTTAACAGCTTAATATTTGCCTTTTTTAAAACCTGTATATCAGAGAGTGAGTTAGATGCGATGACATGGTTCAGTCTCTTCTAGGAGCTTTTTTTGCTCTCCTTGGGGCACACTTGCTGGAAATTCCCGAATAGGCAGCCTCAGGAATATCTTTGTATTATCTCATGAGAGCAGATAGCTATTGAACTGAGCTCCCCTACCGTGTTACCAATAGCTTCTCTCCCCTCCACCCCACTTTTGCAAACACCAGGCAGAAATTGCCTCTGCACTTGTTGACATCAATTGATCACTAACATGCAATTGAAATTTAAGGAGACAGAATTTTTTTTAGAATGATCAGAGTAATCACACCTTCGCACCTTTCATTTTACCTCGGCAAACATTGCAACTGTTGTATATTTTAAGCACCCTGTCTACATTTACCTTCCCTTGCTGATTAAAGATTACCAAGTTGCCTATGCTTAAAAACCAGCAGCTTTCTCCTTCTTTCTTATCAGCGTGCTGCTGCTACTGCTGTCTGATTTAAACACACTCTGTAGCATCCATTATCCTTTCTTTGGTGATGAATAGTGATGTCACAAACTCTAGATTGTGGCATCACTGAAGGAATCAGGCTGATATAGGGGAAGAAAGCCACAACTTACACATAAATGACTTGCTAATCAACTGATTGGGAAAGAAAATAGAACCGGACTTTTAATTGGGAGCTGGCTGGAAGTAATGTGATTATTTTTAAAGCCTGAGTGAGTGGGAAAATGCATATTCGTGTGATACTTCCAGAGGAATTCTGTGCCAAAAAACTCCAAAATTCTGCATATTTTATTTGTCATAACAATGAAATATAATCACACTACTTTCACTTATTTTCGTAATTTAAACTACCATATAGAAAAAAACCACAATAATTGTTCATAATTTTTGAAACACATGAAAGTTATGTTACAGACAGAGCCATCCTGTCCATAGGCCAGTTCTAGGCAACCACCCCAACCCAGTGGTGACAAGAAGTGGACAAGGCCTTTGGAGAAAGAATGGAACCACCCCACACACGTACCAGTGGCAGCGGGAAACGGAATGGCCCAGCACCAGCCCACTCCACCAGCTCCCATCCATGTCTCTCTGCTTCCCACCACCAATTAGTGCAGGGGGGTGGTCCTACTCCTTCCCGCAAACCCCATCCCCATGAGCGATGTAGCTGGGAGCTGGGGTGAGTGAAGTGGGCTGGAAGCGGGTTGCTCTGCCACCCTCAGTGAGCGCAGGGGTGGGTCCGACCCCTGCCGCAACCATTAGTCACCCTGCTAGGCCATGCCACCAAAGAAAGCGGGCTCGTGGGAAGAGGTGGAATGGGAGCAGGGAGCAGAGAAGGAGGGAGGTGGAACAAAGGATGAGGGCAGGGCCTAGAGTGGAGGGGGTGGTATCCTGGGCCAGCACCCCCTAGTTACAAATCCATGGTAACCAAGAGCCTCCTACATTCTAGTTCTACTCCGAGATTTTCATTTACATTACATTGCTTTTACTTGGGTGTTTTGTAAAGCAGGGTAAGGCTTTACATTGCTTAGACTTTCACATACAAAAAGTTGAATCGTTTTGCTAATCATAGTCCTGCATTTTTTTTTAAATGGGTAAGTAAAATAGATCCTGAGCTGTCATCCAACCTGAATGGGCCTCTCTAGTAGAGGCAAAAAAAGCCAGAAAATACATAGGCCATCCAAGCTGAGAATTCGGTTACTGTCATTTACAATAAGGCTCCTTTACACCACTCTGGCAAGGTAAAGGAGCCTTAATTGACTAAGAATGGGAATAATTAATGAACATTAGCAGCCTGCCTGTTCAGCTGTCACATTTCTGCTCTGCCTCGCAAACAGATCCTGCTTCATGCAGCCTTACACCTCCAAGCCAGGATGCAGCATCAGGGACTAGACTGACTGAGTGAGTCTAATCTCACTCATTCGCATGCAGGTGCCCAGCACAACCCTCTCCCCTTCCCCCCATGTATCTCCATGGACACCTTGCCTCCCCCTCAACCCAAGTGATCTGTGCTCTACTGCCAGAGGCTCCCAGCCATGCCTGAGCTGCTGCTAAGGGGGGGAGAGGAGGTGTTCCTCAGATTTCTTTGCTCTCCCATTTTTGTGCAGGGGAGTCAAGAACTCTGCAGATGGTATGAATTCTGTGCCCTCCAAGGGGCGTGGACCTCCCCCATGTGTATGGTGATAAAGATAGATATGGACACAATGAAAAATGGGAAACAGGCTTATATTTCAGAGAAGGAAATGTGAGCATAGGTCTGTGTCATGTCACTGGTATTTGCACAAGGGCTTCATTTTCAAGTAGGAGAAAGAAAAGGGGAAAATATCCATTTAAGGTATTTGTCCTACACAGCACAGTTATTTCGAAATAACAATGCGAGCGTCCACACAGCAATTTCATAATTTTGAAATAATGGACGGCTTATTTTGAAATCTGTAAACCTCATTCCACAAGGCATAACACTTTTTCTGAAATAGCTATTTTGGAATAGCTGTAGTGTGGATGCTCCACTACTGCTATTTCCAAATAGCACCTCCCCCTGGCCATTCAAAGTAATTGCTCCCTAATGCCTCCTGGGGCTGCAATTCAAGGTAATTCAACATCCACATTAGGGAAGCCTGCCTTAGACTAATTTTGAGGCTTCCCTATAGAATAGATGTGCTATTTCAGGAAACAATTTCCAAAATAGCTGATTTCAAAATAAGCGTGCTGTGTAGACGTACCCTTCGATGCCTAAGTCCCCCTTGTGAATTTAGACCCTAGAGTCTAAGTTTCAGAGGGATGGGGAGGGCAAACGATGTCTGTACACCACCAAGCACATCTGAGCCTTAATCTTAGTCGCAGCTCTATGTGCACCTGTAATACAAATCATAATAAAAAGATCCAACCACCTCACAGTTTTGGTGTGTTTGAAATCAAGGTCCAGAGCCTAATATTGCAGCTCAAGCTGTCCTCTAATTCAATTGGAACAGTTTCATAGCCATCCCTACATTGGCCCAGCTTCTGCCACTGTGTTTACATGTTCATATAGCAATCCATCAGTTAGTGCATTTTTGGAGCACATTCCAGAAAGTACAAGCTGCCTGTTCAAAGCTGCTGTTTTTTCTCCACCCCCACCTGTAACTCATTACTGTTATTAGGAGTTGCACCAACGCTGAAAGGAACACGGACTTGAAGCCATAAAAACTGCAGAGACAATACACCATTGCATTCAGCTGTGCCTTTCGCCATGGGGGAGAGATTTGTGAAGAACAAGCATTGAGCTCTTATTTACATACAGCTTCAGGCACTTTGCAGAGGAGGTCAGTCTCATTATTTTACAGACAGAGAAACAGAGGCATAAAGTGGAAGAATGACCTGTGAAGGTTACTCCACAAGCCAGTGTGAGAACCAGAACTTGAATGTGGTGTCCCAGAACCCTTGTCCAGTGCCCTATCCACTAGACAACATTGCCTCAAAAAAAAATCCCTCCATCTCTACCTGTCCTTTTATGCATGCAGAAGGGCTGACTGAGATAGAAGTGGGAAGAAATCCCTAGAAAAATGGATTTCTGTGGGAGGTTTCAGCATTGATAGTCCTTTTCCTGACACAGGTATAAAAAAATGAAACACAAATGCTCTGTCTTTACCACCTTATCATAAACATTGTGACGATATGTAGTTTCTCACACAAGTGGCTATATGTCCTTGTTGACATATTTATGCCATTTATGTGTATATGGTGCCCTAGATGTTAGCATAGACCAGTGTTTCCCAATTTTATTTGGCCATTTTCAGGTTGAGTGTGTAAAATTTGTCAAGCAAAAAAAAAAAACAAAAAAAACCCAAGCCCTTCTAAGTCCAACTGCAAAAAAAGGGGACAGGGGAGTGCCGAGTTCTCGCTGAACCCTTACAGAGCACCAATTGGGAAACACTGGTATAGACAGAGCTCTGCGTTCTGGGTTTTGCTATCTGTTCTGATATTGACTAACTCTCTTTTTTAAAAAAGCTTCTCTCTCTGTTTGCTCGTTTCTAAATGGAGTTAATATTATCTACCTCAAAAGGCTTGTGGGGAGGGGGAAGGGGAATCTTAATAAACGTAGGTTGCTTTAAGATCCCCAGATAACAGGCACTACAAGAGTACTATTATTTAGAAAAAGAGTTGTTACAGATTCACAAGCTCTGGAGGTAATCCTGCTCTGCAGCTTCCTAGGCTAATTTATTTATTTGAATTTATCCAATCACTTTTAAAAAAAGATGACATCCCTCCATACACTTCACATACCAGTTAAAATGAATACCTCAATCCAGCCAAAGCACAGCACTACTATGCCCACTAACAGCAACTTAAAACTCAAATCGCTTCTGACACGTCCCCATTCTCACAGCTCCCCTGCTTTTCTCCAGCTCCAAATACCTCAAAAAGACATGAGCTTTGCCAGCTGTCATACCCCAAAGGGGTTCTGTCAGACTAAGGCAGAGCCAAATTCCAAAGCCACAAGGGCCCCTACACAGAAAACCCAGACAGTTGCCAGGGTCTCATTTTTACCAGTGACACTTCAGCGCAAGCACCTTACCAAACAGCTCAGGTGGGTTACCACTGTGCACCTGGAGAACTGAAATACACATGAAATACAACATTCAAAAGAGCACACTTCCCCATCTTGTTTAGTAAGTCCTTGGGAGATTTTGTTTTTCTGTTCTTTGTTGATGCCAGTCCTACCCTGATACCTCATGCATCCTCTGCCTTTGATCTATCATCTATCGTTAAACCTGAGAGAACCAGCCTATTTGGCAGAGGAGGATCACACTCAGCCTCCTCACTCTGAGCCCTGCTGCATTTCCTAGGCTTAGCACAAGCATCACCCTCTCCACATGGCAAGACCGATCAGCCTAGGCAATGGGAGTGCAGTGTCAGACTCTGCCCTGCCACAAAGGCTGTGCAATGAGCTGCATGGCTTGCTTCAACTAGCTGATTTTCCCTGCATTTAAATAAAAGGAAAGGAAGAAAATAAAGTGTATGGGGGGTGAGGGAGGAAGCAGGGCGGGGGAGGAAGGAGACATGAAGGAATGGGAAAGATGAGTAGAAAGAAACCTGCCAAGAGCAAGAAAAAGAACATAGCTGAGATGTATATTATGAGATTACACTCCCATCTAGTGGCCATCAAATATGTACCAGGTGATAAATCAGTGATGGTGTGCCTCCTGCCAGATGTGTTTCCTTAGCTAAGATTTTCAAAAGTGAGTCACAGTTTTGAGGGCCTCAATGCTTGGGTGTCCAACCTGAGACAGCTAAAAGGAATCTGATTTTCAGAAAGGGCTGACCACCCACCTCTACAAACCATTCCCCCAAAGGCATCTCTAAGTTGGGCATGCAACATCACTAGTCATTTTCGGAAATCTGGCCCTTAACATATAGCATCGTGGGACACACATGCATTATTTCATTGATGAAGCTGGCAAGATTCAGGAAAAGGGGTTTCTATGTTCCAGTCTACTAGAGCTCTAGCCTCTACATCATGGCTCATTCATTGGCGCTTCAGAAACCTATTTTTGCTGCATATAACTCTCCACATAACACTAGGAATATTGGCCAAAATAAATATTTTCATACTTACTATCCTGTTTTAAGAGTCTAAGAATAAATCTGCTTTATTACTATAAGAAACTAACATTTCACATTTCAAAGAGACAAAGTTAAATAGTTCAGCACAATGAGGGCAATGCATCAACTACAGCACAAGTAATAGATGCTGGATATTCAATAATCGGGTGTAGCAGTGACAGTATACTCGATGGATGAGTTAAAATACTTTTTAACTCGCTCAAATATATATATAGCAACATGTGTGTCCATTTTCCAGAATGGCTAATGCCATCAATAACACGGGCTGGGAATGAGGAAAGGTCTTCTTAAATAATAAAGGATATTTCAAAAGTGCTAGGCTTATTTTTGAGTTTGGTTGATTGCTTTCATCTAGCCACACAAGTCAGCAGGCAGCAGTGTAGTTGCTGTGGAGTTGGGATATCTGTGCTGCTTATGAGGGAGGAAGATCCAAGACTTGGAACCAAGAGGAACATAAAGAAGGTTTGGAGGGAGTGCTTGTCTATGGAAGGAGGGATGGATATTAGTCTGAAGTGTAGTAATTTTGAGGTATGGAAGCATCATTCAGGCCATGTCCTCACTCCTTGGAAGATCACCACTGCTGTGATCAATCTTCCAGAGTTTGATTTAGTGAGTCTAGTTATCACTCGCTGAATTGAACTCAGAGGGTACCCCTCCTGGCATCTGGTATGCCACTCTTGTCAGAAGTAAGGGAAGCTGACAGGAGTGCTTGCTCCTGTTGGACTCCTGCTGTGAGGACACCACCAAGCTCTGCTTAAGGTAAGCCGACCCCAGTTATGTAGCTGGAGTTGCATACCTTAAGCCAAACTGCTGGGTCAGTGTAGACCTGGGCCCAATCTCAGACTTCCCCCAGGAAGCAGAATTGATAAGAGTAAAGGATAGCATACTTTCCAACCCTCCTTAGCCAGGGGAAGGATTGCCATACCATATTTTCACTAATCTAGTATCTTGTCTCCAACAATGACTACCACCCGATGAGTAAGAGAAAGCTGCAAGAAGATTGACAATGATGGAATAACCTAAAGATTGAATCCTTTTAGAAATCTTACTAAACTCTTGACCTCAACAGAGCTTTATTTTGGCTTAGTAGCACCAGTCCTTATTTTAAGGCTGCCCTTCACTCTCCAGAATTTTAACTTTCATTGACACAAAAAACCAAACAAAATATCTCACACACAATTGCCTGTATCATTGTGAGGAAATTTATAAAAATTTGAACCGTATGCAACCTGAAGTAATGATGTCTGAGTCTGCAGTGAACCTAAAACAATAGCTATGGAAGGGGTGAGGTACCTTAGTCATCTTAATCGGCTGTTAATTCAAATAAATTTACAACCATTTAAAGGTCAACCTATTCCATTGCTGATCATCAACTGTAGAAAGGAGAAAGGACATCAAATAGTGAAGATCTGCATCAGATAGGGAAATGACATAATTTGGTACCATCATTGTCTTCCCTACCCCCACTAGGAAAAATATTTTTAAAGCAAGATTAAAAGCTAAAATCATTATGGAACTATGGAAGCCAGGATACTATGAACAAACCTATTCCTTAAACCAGCCCTGCACATGGGTGTATCCAACTCTCTAAAGCTTAAGGAATGTAGTGGAGCCCAGCAAAACATATGTTCATATTTTGAACATATGCACACTCAAATGCAAGGACCATCTTGTTCTGATGTCTTAAGTAGGTGTGGCTTTGTTCCTGCATGGAGTTTGGGAAAGCACAACTACTTTTTTTCCAATTTGAATCTTGGGCATCTGATGCACTCAGACTGAGGCTTGCAAGCCTCAAGTGGCTCTTTCATGTGTTTCCTGTGGCTCTTTGCAGCACATATTAAAACACTGTGATTTAATTACCACCCCCATCTGAGTTATTAAACAATCAGGATGTTTTTACTATGTTATTAGCCAATTGTAGTTGATAAAATAATAATACTTGGTCAGTCATTTTGGCGTGAGGATAATATTTTCACCTGTAAACTATTTCCCCTGGTCAAATATGAATATGCAATATTATAGTAAATGAAACAATGAATTAACAGAACTGTGGCTCTTTTGGGTAACATTGATCACTAATTTTGCTCTTGAACCACTGAGATTCAAGTATCACTGCCTTATGGCAATGAATTCGAAAGGCTTATTGACAATTTTTAAATTTGTTGCTATTCATTTTCATCGGTGCCCTTTGTTCTTGCATCATGAGAGACTAGCTCGACTCACCTTTATTCTGTCATTTATTGTTTTATACTTTATTTGAGCCTCGTCTTGTCTTATTCAGCCCTTCCATAATTTGAATAGTCACAACCTTTTCAGTCGTCAGACAAAAGTTTTTCTGTGCCTTTAACTAGTTCCCTTGCAATAAACACCAATTATCTTTGCTGCAGAACTTATGCCCAGCTTGTCACAGAGCACTCACAGAACATGTGCTAGTCTAGAAGGCAAGAAGAGAGAGCAGAGAATGGGAATTACATTGATGGAGTCATGCTATCATTGCCCATTAAAATCATGAGAACAAGGTAAAAGAAGGCTTCCTAGAAGCTGCGCATTTTAAAGCAAGATCCGAAGGAGAAGAGAGAAGATGGTTGGGAAGGCAAGTTGAAAGTTCTAGCAGTTGAAGGGGGGGTAGTATGACCGACAGTACTAATAAAAAGGAGGAAGAAAGAGGTGAAGGGAGAAGAAAAAACTGACAGCAGCACAAAAAAGGGCTTGGAGAGTATGAAAGAAAGTAGTATGTAGGGGATTTGTGAGGTTACACAGGGCCCTGAAGGGGAGGACAGAGGCTATCAGGGTTTTGCAGTGGTAAGAGATAGGAAAGGATGTAGGGAAGAGGGACAGCAAAGGCCTGATATTGATATGCTTCTGTCTTCCTTGCCACAATTTCCTTGCACTTTTTTGTGAACATTAAAACCACATATTAGAAAGTGCTTTGTTTTAAATAAATCAAAGTTGGTGTCTCAGCAGGGGCTGCTGCCGTTGGGCTGAGCCTTCTCCCGATTCCACACCAGCAAGTATGGGGCCCTCAACACTCTCAGCATTCTCATGTTGTGACCATTGCTTACAGATGCTCCAGCATCCATTTAAGATTGCTGCACACCCAGCTGTACAGCCTTCATTTTGTCAGCACATTCCTGGTCCTAAACATACTTGAGTATCCCTTTGAGAAAGGGGAGAGCCTATTTGTCAGGCACTTTGGCTTTGCTCTTTTCTTTGGCATCCATGCATGTAAGAGAAAGGAATCACCCATGATGCTCAGGTGAAGAGAGATTTAGACCCCACTAGCTAGCAACTTTCAGCTTTCAACATATCATCTCTGCTTCTCGGCTCTCTGCAGACACAGCCCAGCACTTCCAGAACCTGTTTACAAATTCAACAAATGCTAGTACAGTACTAACCTCTCTCATCATCTCTGCTATTTAAAATATCAAATGGTAAGAGGATAAATATAAATATAAACATGG
This sequence comes from Apalone spinifera, assembly GCA_030068395.1. NCBI lineage: Eukaryota > Metazoa > Chordata > Testudines > Trionychidae > Apalone > Apalone spinifera. The sequence continues at coordinate 137,192,031 of CM057845.1, read as the reverse complement.
GAAGATAGCTAACCATTTTAGACGAGAACCACATAGCACATCTTCCCCTGCACAGGTCACAGGAGGACTTTTCATGGTACAATAATTCCCTACAGACCATGAGGATTTTCACTGCAGTTCCCTCTAGACAGTGCCAATGTGGCCGTTAATAAGATAAGCCTGACCTAAGATCTCGCTGCCAAGAATCAGACAGAACACCATCAAAAGACCTGTCACAACACACTGGTCATTCATCCATGAAGTTTCATACAGGGACAAGTGAGGTGGACATTTTAAGATTGCAGAACACAAGCTGTTGGTAACATGTCAAAGATGCAACACATCATTCTGGTTGGGTTTGAATCAGAACCCTTACCTCCCTGACCACTGGAATGTTTGGCGGGAATCTAGAACTTCTTCTTCCAGGAGTGTCCTTGTGGGCACTCCACTGTAGGTGTCTCAGCACCCGAGCTTATAAATTGGACCATTTTAGCAGCAGAACCCTGAGTGCCGATGCATGTACGTTGTGCCACTCACACCATAGCGAGAATGCTGATGTGTGTGTGTTGTCCACCATCCCCAGTTCCTTCCTACCAAGCCTGGGGCAGTTGAGAACCCAGTAGCACGCCAGTTCTTTCTACAGATAAGATTGTTATTAGTGTAGTTCTCTCTCGTTAGCATTTCCTTTAGTTAATTTGAGTGCCTTTCCTTCCTATTGTCTTTTTAAAAAAAAATTCTTAACCCCCTTTTTTTCCCCCAGTTGTGTAGGTATGCTAGGCTCTCCTTGTTTCAAGAGATGCCTTATTTGCAGGCTGTCCGTCCCTATATTGGATAGGCATGCTGAAGGCATCCATTATCTGGGGAGGACCACTCCCCCACAGAAATGCCATCACTATAAAAAGCTATTCTCCAGACCCCTAAAAGCCAGGGAACTGCAGCTCAAGTTTCTCATGATGAAGATGACAGGGAGACCAGTGTCAGAACCGGTATCGCAAGCCTTTCCACCACAAACTTTTCCCATGTCAGTTTCGGACCAAGGGACAATGGTACTGCAGGAGCCTCCAGCCAAGACGACATGGAAGAGGAAGCATACATCCTCTTCACAGAAAGGCCTACAAAAAAGTATCCCCTCAATAGAAGCCTTCCTCAGCACTGATGGCACAGACTTCGGGGGGGTAAGCAGGTTCCAGCCACGTTTGGCGTGGATAAGTCCCAAGGGCCAGTGCTGAACAAGGAAGGATGCCCTGAGGTCTCTGCTTCAAAACCAAAAGAGACGGCGTCTTCACCGTCTGTACCGATACCATCGGCACTGAAAGCATCGACACCACAACTGGCACAGCACACCAGTACTCAAGGCTGCTCAGATCCATCGGTACAGATCCCATCTAAGATGGCACTGGGGCTACATACCGAGGTGTCTCCCACACCGAAAACGACCACAACTTGATCGGATAATGCCTCTGTAGCAACACTACACCAAGATGATTACACCATTTGGTACCATTATTCCCACCACTGTGCCCTTTGACCACACAGCAAGAGTTAGCAGTCACATCGGTACCAAGGATCCCCCCCCCCCCTTTGGCACCAATGCCGCTCCTACACTTGTGGGACCAGGTAGGCTTGCCACCCCCTCTAGCTCTACTCCACTCTTTTCCAGAGAGGATGAAGAGATTTCTCTCTCCACTGCACTTTTCACCCAAACTGTCCTCACAACTGCAACAACAACAACAGAGCCAAGGGCAGATGTGGCATCCCTTTCCCTGGTTTCCACCCACACCTTTTCCCCAGTCTCAGCAAAGATGGGATCTTTTGGCCCCTCCTTTAGAGCCCAGATGGCAGCATCTCAGGCTGCACTACAACATAAACCACAGCCAGTGGCTCCAAAACCTCCAGAACTGAGGAGGCCTGACACCACCCAGGAGCATATAGAAGACCTCCTACTGCCCCTACCATTACTCAGCAAAGTCATCCAAAAAATAAAGCAGGACAGGGCCCAAATCATATTAGTAGCACTGGCATGGCCCAGACAAACCTGTTTCCCTTACCTGTTACAGATGGCCGTGGCTCCTCCGCTTCGTCTTCCACAAGTCCCAAACCTCCTATCATAGGACAAGGACTGAATTCTCCACCCAGACATCCAAAGATTACATCTCAAAGCCTGGCTCCTTCAAGGTTTATCATGGCCAACTCTACCTATTCAGAAGCGATCCAACCGTTAATCATGAGCAGTTGCAAATCGAGCAGCAGGAAAAGCTACACTCAGAAATGGAAACGTTTTGTTCTTTGAGCCACTCACAATTCACTATCACCACACTCAGCCCCTCTGCTGAGGGTGCTAGACTACATGTTTTCCTTGAAGCAGAGCCTGTCAAACTCCTCAGTTAAGATTCACTTGGTGACGATTTTAAGCGAGCAATCCCAAATAGAGGGACATGCAATCTTTGCTTACCCAACTATGAAAAAGTTCTTGAAAGGGCTCAACAATGTGTTTCCTCCATTTAGGCAAATTCTACCCTCTTGGGATCTGAACCTCCTCCTTACAACCTTGCTGGTTGCCCCTTTGAACCAATGACGACTTGTTTGCTCTCACATCTCTCGATGAAAGTTGCTTTCCTCATGGCAATCACCACAGCAAGAAAAGTTAGCAAGCTTGCCACATCCATGGCCGACCCTCCTTTTACAGTATTTTATAAAGACAAAGTGGTGCTCACACTCACCTGAAATTTCTCCCCAAAGTGGTTTCATAGTTCCACATGAACGAGCTTTTATACTTACCTATCTTCTGCCAGAAGCCTCATCTAGACACCAGTGTCGCTCATCTCCATTCCTTAAATGTCCGTCCTGCCATTGCCTTCTACCTGGAAAGAACAAAGCAATTTAGACTTTCTCCTAGACTATTTCCATCTATACAGATTATTCCAAAGGTCAAGCCATTCTTGACCTCCTTCCATATCCTCAGAGCACTGCTCTGTAGTCATTTACAATGGAGCGCCCATGGGGACAAAGAAGTTACTCACCTTGTGCAATAACTGGTGTTCTTTGAGATGGGTGTCCCTGTGGGTGCTCCACAACCCTCCCTCTTCCCCTCTGCTTCAGACTCTTAGAATCTCTCCACAATAGAGAAGGAACTGAGGGACGGTTGACTGTGTGCATGCATCGGCACACTCACTATGGCGTGAGTGGCACAGCGGATGCGCATTGGCACCTAGGGTACTGTTGCTAAAAAGGTCCAACAAGTGCAGGGGCACTGAGACACCTACAGTGGTGCCCCCACAGGGACACCCATCATGAAGAATACCAGTTACTGCACAAGGGGAGTGTCACATTACTGGATTTTAATGTGAGTAGGCAGATCGTTGTTGCACCTACTAGTGTGTGTTTGCCCCAAATTTGGTGAAAAGTGGGCCATGTGATGTGTCAAATGAAATTTTATGCTAGGGATGTAAACATATAGTCAATTAACCGATTAACTGATAAGCAAAAGCTTATAGGTTAATGCTATAGACTACATGCATTCCCCCCTGCCACTGCCAGTACATTTTTTAGCAGGCAGGCCAGCAGCCCAGCTCAGTTCTGGCTCGCACCAGATCCACAGGGCTGGCCTTACCATGAGGCGAACTGAGGCGGCCACCTCAGGTGCCAGACTGGGGCGGGGGAGATGCCACTAGGATCCAGAGAATCTAGGAGATGCCACTAGAATCCAGAGGATCCAGAGAATAAACCTTTCAAAGTTTTGGCCCAAGTGAGGAGGCATGGGGGCGTCATTTGAGCTCCCCGCCTCAGGTGCCAAAATGTTGTGGGCTGGCCCTGTGGATCCAGACCACCCCCTAGATAGGGACTGCTGCTACCTTGTATCGCTGCCTCTATCAGAGGCAGCAGCAGCACAGAGCAACAGCACAGGTCCGCAAGGGGACCTGGGTTTTAAACTTACTCTCCTCACAGACCAGCTCCCACCTGGCACCCCATGCTGTTGTCTCTGATATGGTGGCAGCTGCGCAGAGTGGCGGGGATCTTCTCAGAAATAGGGCCGGAGCACACTGGCTGCCAGACTTGCCCCCAGGGACTAGAATAGTCGACTAACCAATAAGAATTGATGAGATTATTCGACTATTCAATTAACTGATATTTAACATCCCTAGCTTATGCTATGCTGACTCTGTCTTGGCTACTCATGTGCAACCTGAGAGTGTAAAGTTATGAATATGGGCTTTGTATTTATGTTTTAAATGTTTTCTACTGGGTGGAGTGTTTGCTCAATGCTGCATAAACAATGGCTTTTAAGGGTTGCCAATTGACACCTGAGGAGTACACAATGGCCCCTTTCATGGGAAGGACACACCTGGGGACTCCATGGCTCCTTGCCTAAAAAGGGCAGAAAGGGTTTGTGGGTCATGTGATCAGCTTATTTTGGGAGGCACCATCACCCAGAGAAGAATGAGTTTTCCTTCCACATGGGGAAGATTATAAAAGTATCATGAAGGTGCCTCCATCTTGTCTTCACTCCTGTCCTTGGCTCCAGAAGCACCACTAGTAAGGACAGAGGGTCCAGAAGGATTTGTTGACCCATCTTGACATAGGATGTACTCCAGAGATTTTAAGTTAATCTTTTGTTATAGCTCTCCTAAGAGCTTGCATCATAAATTTGGTGATTGATGTATGTGTAACCCTTCTGCCGGGTAGGCCTGGTAGCAACCAGGGTCGGGTTCAATATCTTGGGGTCCATCTCTCACAAAACCGGCTCGAGCCCCCACCCAGTAACCTGGGAAATTCACACACCCCGGGTGCCTCAGAGAGGCAATGCTTCCCCACTCGCAAGCACAGAGTCTGAGTGTAGGAAAGAAACATTTAATGAAAGAGAGAGAGAAGTCATACGGCATTAACTTGGGAAAATACCACAAACAGAGTTCATACCCCAAACATGAGCTAAGCCCCCCGCCCCCAGCCAAGAATCACCCAAAGTCCCAGAGTCCGACACCCCAAAACTCTCTGTCCCTGGTCAGTGCCACCCAGAGTCCAAAAGTTCACCCGCAGGGTTTCACCTCCCAACCTGGTAGAAATAGGGGTGGGGGATAGATAGGGGGCACCTTACGAGCCACTCCGCCACGCTCCACCTGCTGTCTCATTCCACGCCACTGGACACTCTGCTGGTCGCCTGCCCCTGCTCCTACCAGCCGCGCTGCACCGCTGGTCACTGCTCCTTGCCTGCCGCTGCTCCGCACCATGCTGCTGGTCGCCGCTCGCCACTTCGCTGGCTGCCATGGGTCTGGCTCCCAGCCAAACTACAGATTTCAGCTCTTAGTGATTTCAACTCTTTAGCCACTACCTGGACTAGCAAAGGATTCCAGCTTCCACTGGACTAGCAAAAAGGCTCCTCATGGAGTCTGCTGTAGGTCTGTCCTTAAAACAAAGGGGGAAAGGGGCAGGTTGGGCCAGTATTACAGCTCACACCTAGCAGGTGTGAAGCAGGCTGACTCAAGCCCTTTAACCCTTCCCCCCAGCTCAGTTCACTCAACCCTGGAAGGGGGGAGGCTTGTTCCTCGGAGACTTCTTACAATGATGGTGTCTCTCCTGCAAGCACTGGTGGCATGTTTTACAGTTCCCACATTTAGGGGTAGCATGATTTGTGACCCCCACAACAGCCCCAAATTATTTACAGTACACCACATTCCATTCTAACACTGATCCTCCATCAGCCCCGGCTGAATTGGATTTTCATAGCCACACCTCAGATTCCCTCCCCATCCTGGCATGAGCTATATTTACATATCAACAGTTAATTATCTTGCACAGATAAACAATTGTAGTGGGCACACCCACCCCAGGGCAGCTCTCTCCTTTTAGCTGGCCGATAGCAAGCAGCAGTTCAGCCCCTGCTTACATCTGCAATGTATTTTCTTCAACAATCTTACTCCCAACCTTTTCTTTTAATTAATAAACCTTTAGGCTTTGTCTAGACTGCGAGTTTTTGTGGCAGAAAATATGCTATCCTTATACTTCTCTGGATCCAGCATAAGGATCTTGCGCAAAACGGGGGGGTTGCACAAAATGGAAGCGGCTACACTAATTCTTTTTGTGCAAAAACCCCTTGTGCAAAAAGAAACAGCAGAAAATATGCTAATGATATCATGACTTCTGCTAATGAGGCCCTCATTAGCATATTTTCTGCCACAAAAACTTGAAGTGTAGACAAAGCCTCTGATTTTAGATTCTAAAAGATTGGCACAGCATGCTCTTTTGAGTAAGATCCAAGGTATAAATTGACCAGAGACTGTGGCTGGTTCTTTGGGACTGGGAAAACCTGTTCAGAGTTGGTGAGAATGGTTTTATAACTTCTCACCTGTGTAAAAAGTGGTGCTGGTTGTGGCACAGGGAATTTTCTTGAAGATGGAATACAGAATGAATGCTGTTGAGAACAGAATGGTTAAGTAAACAGAGAGGGAAAGAAAGACGGAAATGGAGAGAGATTACCCTCCCCCAAGTCACAAAGTAAGACAGGAATACTACAAATTAGTCAGAATGAGAAGGGGAGAAATGAAACAACACAGAACTGCAAGACCAGGAGGTGATAAGTAGGGGAGGGCAGTTGCATGAGGAAGAGGAAGCAAGGACGAACATGGGAGGCAGTAGGGTGGAAAAGAAAGAGAGAAAGAACAATTAAATAGTGGATGTGAACCTGCAGCCATTGCACTCAGTGACACCGGGGTCTTAAACATGATCTAGAAGCAGAGTTAAACTGAACCAAGAGCCGTTGGTTATTTCAGTACATTTTAGTAAAGCACCTACAAGCATTCTAAGACATTCCATAACATAAGAACATAAGAACGGCCGTACCGGGTCAGACCAAAGGTCCATCTAGCCCAGTATCCTGTCTGCCGACAGTGGCCAGCACCAGGTGCCCCGGAGGGGGTGGACCGAAGACAATGATCAAGCAATTTGTCTCCTGCCATCCCTCTCCAGCTTCTGACAAACAGAGGCCAAGGACACCATTTCATCCCCTGGCTAATAGCCTTTTATAGACCTAACCTCCATGAAATTATCTAGCTTCTCTTTAAACTCTATTATATTCCTAGCCTTCACAGCCTCCTCTGGCAAGGAGTTCCACAGGCTGACTACACGCTGTGTAGTCTGCTCAGGATTTGCCATGCCTTATGAGACTCTGATTAATGGTCAGTAAGTGACAGAGAGAAGACTCATGTCATGCTGTTCAGTAAATGCATTGCATGACAGTGGGTGCTCAGCCATGGTGTGGCTTTATACCCCCTCTTTATGGCTAACGCCACACAGTTTTCTGAGCACCGCAAGTCAACAGACCTGGGATGAAATCATGAACTCATTGAAACCAGTGGCAAAATTCCCATTCACTACAATGGGGCCAGCTTTGGCAAGTAAGAGTGGTTTATTCTTTCAGATCCACTGGTCCTAGGCTCAGACTTGATTGACGACCAAAGGAGTGGCACTGTTACACTACCATTGCTCAAATATCATTTGGGCAATATGCAGCCCATGAACATTCACCCATCCCTTTCTCTGGTGCTGATCACCAATTCTCTAGTTCTACTTGGTCAAAAGACCAACCCTACCTATCCCAGCCATATATATGGAAGAGACAACTCAGGATCCCATCTGCTACCAAAGGGGATTTTCCCCTAGCCCCTTTCTCAGTGATGAATAAAAACTACAGCAATGAAACCAGACTGCCATTTCTGAGGGTTAATTGCTGAAGAATACAGGATTGGTAGGTCTCCTGCTCTCCAGAAAATCCATGAGGCAGGAGTACTGGCTGATTCCCCCAAGAAGTAGGATGGAGGAATTGAACCACTAGGCCACCTGCCAATGAGCCACATGGGGAAGTGAATCTGCCAACCACTCCTTGAAGATGCCAGAAGGCAGGGAGATTAAGACATGCTGAGGTCCCATAGCATTACCAAAAAAACCCCTTGAAATTTAGCTTATTTTAAATGTATTTATTATTAAAGAGGCCCTTTATAATCTAAGGACCTAAATAGTAGCTTACTTTCTTGTGCTTAAATCCAGCACTGGAGGTAGGTTGGAAGACCCCAGAAAATAATTAAGCAAGAGAGGAACAGATGCCTTTCTGGTGAACCCTTAGAACAGAGGGTATCAAGATCAAGGAACTTCCATAACTTGGGATATAATTAATCATAAGAGTAATGAGTTATTTCTCCATCATGAATACCTAATCCTGCAGAAGAAAGCAAAATGCTGTTGAAAAGTGCCATTAATCTCCCAATTGGTACATTATTTCCACTGTATTCTACCTGACATTTCCAATTGCCTTCACTACGCTGTATTGTACATTTTTCACATTTTCAGAAATCTATTGCCAAAGATTCTGAATCTTCAGAATTAATCAGGGGCCTGGAAAGAAGCCAGGTGCAACAAATAAGGAGTAAGGAGTTTTTGGTAATCTCCCAGCCCAAGATGGATGTATAACTCACATTTATTGATGTGCACAGATACGGGGTGGCAGGGGGATAACCCTTGCCTGAATTTTTGGAGGCAGCTGTTAATTAATAGAAGACAATTATTGCTAGTTAGGAGGCCAGGGGATGTGTTTGGTTCTTTAGTTAGTCTTTTGGAGAGCATTAGAGGAAAGGGGCCCTAATTCTCTTCGGTCACTGAGTAAATCAAGAGAAACAGCATTTAAAAAAAAATCAGTGGATTAACACCAGCATAAGTCAGAGGAAAATCAGGTCCAGAGAGAGAGAGAGAGAGGGGAGAGGTCATGGATGATGACTGAATATATGTTCACTTCATGCATAAAATTCACCACAAATGCCTATTACAAATTCAGCCAGTTATTCTGAACTGAGGCAGAAGAAATGTATTTGCTTAGTTCTCCCCAATGGACATGCTGATATTATAGAGAGAAGCTTTAGTATAATAAAAACCAAATAGAATTCCTCTCCCTGCTGCTAGCCCAGGGTGCTGTTAGTTAGCTCATTGACAAAGCTCAAGCCCAACCTATTCATGGAGAATTCTACATTAAATGTGCTACTTACTGTGCCAAGTCCTCAGAAACATTTATGAGGCAAGATAAAGGGAAGCTATGACTAGAGTAAGAGAGAGACTGTGACCCTGAAGCAGAGGCGTGGGAATGTCTCAGGTTTCAGGGCCATTGGGCAATTAATCGGGGCTTTATGGACCCTGAGATGTCAACAGGTAACGCACCCAAGGAGTGACTTCAGTTTAATGAGCAGCAATGTTTTGGAAAGCTGGTGCTGAACTATGGGATTTATTTTTTTCCTTTTAAGAATCGAACGTATCTTGAAAGGATTGCAGTGGCAGATCTCGGAGGAAGCCTGGGCTTGGACTGGCGTAGACAGCCAGGGGTCCGCATTTGCATAGCTCTGTGCTGAACCAACATTAAAAATTCTGTTAGGTCTAGAAATCTCCTGGAGGCCAACATCCAGACGCTCAATGGAAATGCTGCAACAAACAAACACTGGGGTGGGATTTCCCACTGAGATTAGTACCAGGAGGATGGTCACGTTTCCATGGTAGTCTGAAGTGCTGCAAAGAAGTCAGCATCCAGGGAGCTTTCAGGACCCATCGCTGAAAGTCATTTTTACAAATAAATAAAAGATTAAAACAGTTTCCCTTTGCAGGAAAGGGAGCTAAGAGGAGGGGATTGAAATAATTTTTTTTGTGGATTCTGCAATTTTAAAGTCCACATATCAGAGCTGTTGAGCAGTTAGCAACTGCTAAGGTTTACTGGGGTGGTTCTGCACAATTCCATTATATTAGCTAACTGACAAGCTTTCTCCTCTACCAATGGGGGAAATCAGAAAATGGATTTTGATACTGATGCACCTCATTCTCCTAGAACAAATGTAGGCAATTGTTTTTGATGGGGGGGGCAATCCAAGATTTTTGTAAATGGTCGACTGGTCAAGGGCCACACTTTTCTATTGAAGGGTTGCAAGATCTGGGATTGAGGTAGCATGCAGAAGGGAGTTTGGGGTAGGGGATTAGGGTACAGGAGAGGATGAGGGATCTGAGAGGGAGCTTGGGTAAAGGAGGGGGTTGTGGGGCAGGGGATTGCGGTGCAGGATCAGGGAGGGAGTATGCATGCAGGAGAGGATTCTGCCCTGGGGGAGAGGAGTGTGGGAAGGTGCAGGCTTTGAAAAAGAGTTGTGATCTGGAGGAGAACAGGGGCATGCAAAAGGTTTGAATGGCAGGAGAAGGTTCTGACCTGGGGCTGGGAGTTGCGGGGAGGGAAGGGCTGGGGTGCCACATGCAGGCTGTGGCTGGCAGGCACCTACCTAGGTAGCTCCCAGACAGCAGCCCTGCACAACCCTGATGCGGACTTCCTGCCTGCTGTAGCCTCAGGCCGCTCAAAATGCATGGCTGCTCCCTGTGGCTCTCTGCTCTGGATGTTAGGTGTAGGGGGAGGCTATACATGCTGTCTCTGCCCCCAGCAAAAGCTTACAGCTTCCAGTGGCTGGTTTCCAAGCTGAGAGATTTTTCTGGGGGGGGGCCAGGCCGCGAGAACCAAGATAGGGTATGAAGCCTCCATGGCACCCAAAACATAGCGCCAAAGGGATAGCCAGCTTCTTAAAGGGGTATGGAGCTACTCTGAAGTGGCTTGCTGCTCTGTGCCTGAGGGTCCCTGTGGGGTAGCCATGAGCCAGATTGCGCAGCCTGAGGGCTGGATCCATTGGTTTGGTGGGCTGGATCCAGCTGCCGTACCCACCCTTGCCCTAGATGCAGTTTAACAAGGATTAATAAGAATCATCACATACACGGAACTGCACATATACTTCTATTTACAATGAAGACATTTACAACCACCACCAACATTTGTTGTTTGAGGAAAATTATGAAAAGGTAACTTGTGATTTGTGGGGGGGGAAGGGTTGACTCTACATATGCTAGCTGGGAAGCAGAAACTAATAAAATTCTGGGGCTTTGCTCTAAATATCATTGGAAAACAGGGCACAATAAAGCTACTCTAAGAGATGCGCCTGCTTCCAAGAGCCGTAACTCAAATAACCCTGGGCTATTATTTATTGTACCTGTTTGCAGATTTTTAGAGGGCAAATTCAGATTATGGGATCTTGCTTTCTGTGCAATACTTACAATTGTTAGTTCATGTAAATAAGATACTTTTGAAAAATTATTGCTCCCAAAGCTAGAAGTGAAAACCCTGGATCCAGTTATTAATTTATCATGAGACAAAATGTACTGGCGCATGCATGTTCCAGGCCCTGAAAACTTTTTATGCTGACTTCTTAGAAAGAGAAGCTGACTGGCTGCTGGGTTTGTTTTTGGGGTTTTTTTGTTTCGTTTTTTTTTGTTGTGGTTTCAGAAAGGAAGCCAAAAAAGTCAATATTTTATGCACATGCTGTCAGATAAGAATGCAATTGTTTGTGCCTTTGCAAGGATAAATCCGCCAGTTTATCAGAATATGCATAATCTTTATCAGCAATTAATGTAAGTCAAGTACATACAATCTAGGAAGTAATCTTTCACTCCTCTTTTTCTCCTCTGGGAGTAACTGAAATTTGATATGCATTTTTAGCATTATGAATGAGGAATTAAATATTTAATTGTGTACACTTTAAAAATAGCAAACATGAAAAAGCAGCTATTCATCTTTGTAGTCTTTGCTTGATTATGGTCAAGCAGCCTTTCCATCATTCTTAATGGACTTTGAATCTGGTTCAATGGTCTTGATTCAGGAAAGCACTTGAGTATGTTGGTTAACTTCAAGCACATGTCTCAGTCCCATTGGCCCAAAGTTAAGCCTGTGCTTCTGTTCTGTTCTAACTAGTGTAAAGGAACAAAAATGATGAGGCAGAATTAGGAAGACAAACAGATCTGCAGATTCTGTGTACCAATTGTTTTGAAAAGAAAAGAAATTAGATCTCCTTGCTGTACATTCTCTCCATTTTAGTTGTTCTGATCTTTTCAATTCATGAAGATATAAGAGTGATCAGGATTGGAGTTATATATTTAACACTTTTTAAAAAAAAATCTCATTCTGGAATTCCAAAATAAGCTACAGAAAGAAAACAAAATGCTGCTGTATATTTTAGGAATAGCTAACTGGAATATATTGGTTTTCAAAGTAATGCTAAACCTGCACTGTAGTTGATTTGTCAATTCACCCTTTGTATAAAATCACAAAGAGACTTTCACAGTTGAGCAATCCTGGAGAAAGAAAACATTTATGCATAAGAACATTTAGATATAAATTTACTTGGTCAATAGATTCCTGTGTCACATTTGGCAATTATGGAATATATCTGTTTGTGCAATGGCTTCCTCCTTTCTATCTCAGTGTATCTACCAGTAACTTGATCCCACTGTCAAATGATAGAGCCACGTTCAACTTGCTTCCTCAAAACCTCTAGAGGAGTACCTGCTTGAGTAAGATGTGCAGGATTTGGCCCACAATGCTATGTTTAAAACATTCATTACTATAGAAATTTTTGAGAAATCAAAAATCCATCATTATGGGCTCAGTCTCTGGCTCCTGATCACATTATGCTGCTTGGGTAGCATAAAACAGCTGAAGAGCAGATGACGATTCCCCTGGCACAGGTGAATTCTCAAATGATTTTACAGTTGGTAAAGCCAGCTTCATGCCACTTGCTCAACCTATGTACTGCATACAGCTGGAAGAACAAAGAGGCAGGCTAGGGATTTAGCTGGGCACAAAATTCTACAGCTCTCTAACTGATCCTTAACCAGCACAGTGGCCCTATTGAATCCTCTCTTTCTGACTTAGAGCTGCCTTTAAGACTGGCAGTCCCATGATCTGGAAACAAAAACAAAAAAACAAACAAAAAGCATCTTAGAATCATTTCCCCCAACTTGGGTGCATCTACACTACACCATAACTAGAAAAAAGATACACAATTTGCTCATCTTACTTTGATGCTATTTTGAAATAGCTTATTTCGTCTTTGGCGCGGTCTACACAGTGACAGATTCCGAAATAAAGTGCTATTCCCTGGAACGAGGTTTACAGGGACGTTGGACTAGTGAGCCTCAAATAATGGACTTGCTGTGAAGATGCGGGATTGATATTTCAGGAAACTCCAGTCTCCCAAAATAGCATTGTAGTGTAGATGTACCCCAAGTGACCAGCCATGCTGAGAATTCAGCCTGGCAATTGCAATGGAGGAGTAAATTGTCCCTGAGGGAATAAGACTTTGTTGAAGCACAAGTAAAGCTAACAATTAAACTTGCTGAGAAAAAAATTATCAAACCAATTTACTGTCAGTGGTTGCCCCATCAGCCCCTTCAAAAAAGTTTATATTCAGACATAATTGTATGTTTTCAGCACCATGGAAAGCCTCTTTTAAGATGGTCTGTACTGTCCATGGTGCTAAGGCTGGCTTTAGCAGCTCATCTCAGTAACCGGAAAAGTGTTAAATCCATCATTTTCAGTCCGCTCTGTAATTTTCATGCACTTGAGAACCACTGCCAGCTTCCCCGCCCCCACTTGCACCAACCACCAAGCACAAAAATGCTGCCTGCTTGCCATCACATTCAGTATTGATTCTTCAAATGGAAAAAAGTCTGTAATAAGCACAAGGGAATTGAAGCAGGCTTTCAGACACAGCAGTTGATGGGAGGAAAGGGGGCAGCATAGAAGTAACTTTAAACTCTTGGAAATTATAGCACACAGAGTAAAAACAGCTGAGAATCTACAATTTGTTAGATAACCTGCTTGTTAGCATGAAAACTATCAGACTGCTTCCAGATTATTTACCCTAGATTTCATAGGGCAGATAGAACTGTAAGCCTGCTCAATGTAAACGCATGCTCCCGTTGACATGAATTCACCTTACGCATCCATCTCACTTGGAAGTCCGTGGAGCTACTCATGCTCAAAATTAAGCACATACTTAAATATGTTGTGGAACAAGAATAAATTGATTGATTAGGGCCTTTTTCGAACCATCCTACAGAATAATAGTTCTCCACCAGGGATACATATACCCCTGGAGAACCCAGGAGTATATCAACTCAGCCTAGTTTTACAATAGGTTTTATAAAAGCACAAGTGAATTCAGTACAACAAACATTTCATACATTAACTTGTTTATACTGCTCTATATATTGTAAACTGAAATGTAAATACAATATTTATATTCAGATCGATTTTGTATTATATGGCAAAAATTAGAAAGTAAGCTATTTTTCAGTTCTAGTGAACTGACACTTGTATTTTTATATCTGATTTTGTAAGCCAGTGCATTTCAATCTTTGAAAAGTTTTTAAAGAATGAAATGTTTGCACTTTAATTTTAGGAATATGTTAATGCACAATGCACATACACTAGAGAAAATACATTCATATTCTACCAACGTAATAATTCCTGTTCTCTTGAAGAAATCTACACTACATGCTGTTAAGAATTTTAAAAGCTAAGCTCATTACAGTAACACAAGTGCTAAAGAGAGAAGAAATGTTGTGATTAAAATTCCAAACATTAGTAGAAAAACTCTACTATGCATTATTTGTAGAGAAACATTGTTGTCATATCTCTAAATTGATTTTAAATAATTTATCATTTTATATTTCTTTAATGAATTAACAATGCATGTCTGAATAGACTTTTCAGCATTCAAAAAAGGATTACTTCAGAAAGTTCAAGTTATACTTAAGTTTGCATATGACAAAGTTGTTCACTTAGAACTGAAATTAGCATTTAATGGATCTGATGTAATGTTTGAATGAATACCAGCCCATATTGCTCTGAAAAAAAATGTTGATCATTTAGTAGTAGAAACCATTAAGCAGCCAAAGGTTGAAATCAATAATGAAACAGCATGTGTCTGTTTAGCAGGTGCATTACATTGTATGTTGTCAGATTAATAGCTAGACTGCTCATGGGTCAGTTATAATAAGTTTAGGATTTGCAACAGAAATCTGATAGAAAGTCTTAATATGCAAGGTAGAAAATGGGGTTTTGTTAGGCTACAGAAACTATAGATTGGGCTCTCTTTGTATTTAAGGTATCGGTTATTAAGTATGGATGAATCTTTAGGATAAAAAAAGTGTCAACTGTTTCCTATTCCCTTGCAAGAGATTTTATTTGCAATGACATGAATTAATAGAAGAACTAAAGATGTATATACTGAAACTATAAGCAAAGGAAAAGGAGGTGGAGATCTGTGTACTTATTCAGCACACAGTGCAATATCCTCCACAAGAGTGGAAGCATGTGAAAAATAAAGTTTGCTGCTTTAAATGTATTCTATCAAAATTCAGAAAGTTTCTTCTACAGGTCAAAAGGTTAAAGTGTGCCGATACCAAACCAAGCTGTGCAAGCTGGGAAACTTCCACCCACAGTAAGAAAAAGAAACAGGGTAACAGTTTTGTTCCAGCTTCAGAAGCAAATCTTTCTGTTATCAGCCATGCCTGCAGCCAATTTAGTCTGTGTCAACGTCATGCTCAGGGTCTTTTATACTCCTGGGGTAAACACAGTATATTCCAAACCATATGCAGGACTGGACAGATGAATATTAACAAAAGAGGGAAGTGTGGAGTGGGCACTGAGGTTAGTAATATAAAGAAAAAAAATCTATTTAGAATCCTATTCTGATCACGTCTTTGTCACACGTACTATAGGGACTGCAGCAGATTATTAATGAAGCCTCAGTCATATGCACACCACTCTGAGCCAATCCAACAAAGTGCTGAATGCCTCCAGAGAGGCAAACAATGGCCTCAATTTCCAATGATAGCAAAGTACAGTGGAAGGAATGCAATATCTTACAATCACCGGCCATCTCTTGTCCAGTTGTCACTTCAAATGTGCATCTACATACTTGTTTGGTCCACAGTGCAGTATCAGACTTGGGGCAGAAGATACCGTGGGCAGGTCCAATTCCAAGATGGTGTTGCTGTACCTTGCTCCAGATAACAGCAGTCCAGTGTTACGTACCCATGAACATCCTTTGTGTTCTGGCAAGCCAGATCATTTCTCCTGAGAAGGAATGAGAACGTTCATGGAAAATTCAAGAGAGAAAAGTGTTAATCTAAATTAGGCCAACTGAACATGCATGTCTGAAACACTAGATGGAAAGTGTGCCACTAAAATAATTGTTTAATCAAAGGTCTATTCTATCCTGAGTGTACTCATGTAACTCCCTTCAATTTAATTAAGACTGATGAAAAACTAGCAGCCCTTGGCTGAATGAATGTTAAAAAGAGAGCATTGCCTTTCCCCTTGGTTTTATTTATTTATTTTTTGTGGTTACAGACAACATTAATAATGGCAGGGCAGAGGTGACATTTTATGACATTCTTCAGTGACGGCATGTGAGATATGAGCACCAATGTGTCACTTGCTTTAATTCACATTTGCATCCAACCCTCAATGAGTAAAATGAAATCTCACAGCTGCCAACATTCAATTTCTCAGACTCATAGGATTTTCATCACAGAGCAGCAACTGGGATAGGCAGTAACCTCCCAGATGTCTTCCATTTTAAGTTTACAATATTACACTCTTACTGGGGGGGGGGGGGGGAATAGAACTATGCTTGCTTCCAATAAGTCATTTAAAGTGTATGCTATGTGACATTTTATAATTATATCAAATGCCTGGGTAATAAAATTTTACATTTGTGCCAAAAATATAGGATAAACATTTTATTTACTGTATGTCAGACTAAACTGATTTGAGTCTACATGGCAGCCTTTTCCTCTTTAATTACCTAGAAGTAAGTAGGGCTGGGTCTCAGCTTCACTGGAAGAGCAAAGTTATAAAATCTGCTAATATTCATGCCCCATGGCACAGCAGATCACTAGTTGATGTCAGGAAGAAATTTCTTCCCAAAAGTATACAGTGCATTTCAGGATTCTCATTCCAGTTACCCAGCAATTTCAAGGGACATCCAACATTTAGATAACAGTGGGTTTCAAAATATTGGAGAAGCCAGACTTGCAGACTTTTGCACGGGTTTCCAGCCTTCATGTAGATACTTCAAAGCCTGGCTGAATTCAATGCTCACTATGTGGGAGAAAGTTGCCATGCTCTGGAAGCCCAATCCACAGACCAATGAAGTCAGCAGAAAAGACTCTCACTGATGTCCCTCAGCTTTGGGTCAACTCCTTACATTAGAGGTGCCAGACAAGAGCAAGGAGAGGCAATAGTGTCACCTCTGACCCATATAATCACAATGCAATCTTGAAGGGCATCACCAGAGTTTGAACTGACTGGGAACTTGGTTTAACTACTGAACCGTGGTCACACCATAACGTGGTAAAATTGACTTGGTGGGCAATGGGGCATTTGCTAAAGATAACTTTCAAAGCCAAGCAGACATTCACTACAGGAATAGACCAGTGACTCATTTAGTATGGTATCCTCTTTCCAATGACAAATTCTTATGAGGAATACTTAAAATTATCTATAATGTTGCTGTGTGCACCACTTTAATAATAGACTTACAATTATAGACTTACAAATTATGATTACCATAGTTAAAGGTCAAGTCTTTTCTCATAATCTTCACAGTAGGGAAAAGGAAAACCCAGTTGAATTAGTATTTTATATGAGTAATGAAACAGTGACTTTGTTGCCTGAAGTAGTAGTTGCAAAAAGAAATTCAATTCCAATGACACCTCAAAGCCAACCCTAATAAACTTTGAAGAATACAAGTTCTTAACCACTACAATGTGAAAACTGTGAACTGTTGAAAAATATCTTTAGGAAGCTGTCTTCCTCTGATAATACCATGGCTACAGACTCCAATCACAAAAGAAAACAATTATTAATTTTTCCTAGAACTAATGAGATAACGTTAATCTCCCATGTGCCATGGTTTCTGTTATTGCTAAAAGAATAAAAGAAAAAGAAAGGGAAGAAAAAAAAGCCAGCAGCAATTTAAATGGTTCTGTTCTTCCAAATAATAATGTACTTGGTCAAGATTGCAAAAGCTGGAAGCGAGCTATATAAAAAGAATTTCAGTTTTCTAGACAACATACTAATGAAGATATTGCAATCATTCCACTTATTAAAAGAAATAGTGAAGAAGAAATTGCTGTAGGGAATTATGCACACTGTGTTTAGCACACCACATCATGGCAAAAGATTTGCCCCTATATGTGACTTTTTAGCAGTGTCTCTCCCACTGATTTTTATGACAGTGCCATTGCTAAAGGCCTATACACCACTTGAGAAATATAGGGGTAATTGTCTTCTTGTTGTTCATACAACAGCATCTGTAAAGCACTCGTTGCAGAGCTCTGTACAAATTTGACTGTCCTTGGCTTAGTGGATCTTAACACACTGCCAAAACCAAAGATTTTTTGAAAGATGCTTAGTGCATTTGCTAGTGACAACAGCTCATTTTGTGCAGCTACAGCTATTTGTATACATGTGTGCACGATTTGCAGATGCTGATCTATTCAGTGGAGACTAAAATTCTGTTTATTCACAACACAGCTCTGCAGTATGGCATCAAAATGACAAATTTTCCCAAATAGAGGCCTCATTTTCAGTAGCATTTTATTCAGAGAAGTATTTTCTTTCTCTCCCCCCCCCCCCCATATAAAATTTACTGTGGGATGACAGAGTGATGTCATCACATCATCTGCATGCTCATGCCACCACTGCTGCCTGCCTCCCTTCATCCTCAGTCGCTTGTTATGGCCAGCCTTGGCATCATCCCCTCTGGGCATGGGCTGCTCCAGCTCCTGCTTCAAGCCCCGGGGGACTGTGCCAGCAGGGGAGGGAACAATGATATCAGGGGAGGAGGGGCTGCTGCTGGGTCCCCTCCACCATCCAAGCTCGGTCCCTTCACACACACACCCCCTCACCCCTTCCACCAAGGCCTCACATCCCCCGCTCACTTCTGCCCCCTCTTCCCTGGCCAGTAACCTACTCTCAGAGAGGGGGGAGAGGGGGTTATCGAGCGTAGTGAGCAGTGGGCACAGCCCCCTAGTATTGTATTATTATTATTGGAAAGTATCAGTTACTCATGTTTTACTATCTAGCTGGTTACTGAAAGGGATGCTATCAACTTGAAATCCAGTCACTTAAAAACCAGGAGTAGTTTCTATCCCCATGCCAAGATTTGTGGCTTCACAATCACATCTAACTTCTTCCCCGCCCTCATCCCTCCTTTTGCTTTAATTTTATTCTTTAACCTTGTGTGGATCTCTCGCACACACTCAGAGCTGTGGAAACTGACTAGGCACAAAGTTCTGCTAAAAGCACAATGGACAAATATTTTCCTCTACTTTTAGGCATTACTTGTCAAAACAGCTGGTTAAGAAAACCCTTGGGGGGACACTTGTAAATTTTACATTGATGCTGCCCCTTGAACCAATGTCACATAGCTTACACTCATCATGGCATTCTGTCAGAGTGTCACAGAATGCTAGCAGACAGTTGGTATTTTTTTTCAGCGTTACCTAATTGGGCTCAGTGCTTACTGAGGAACAGAAATTTTTCTAGGTTCTTCCAAGCTATAACACATAGCAAAGCCAACGTTTTAAACCCTTTGCAAAACCATAAGAAATAGGCCTTCGGCAAGGGAACCTCTTCTAAAACCTACACACAATTCTCCCACAGACTATTGAACATTACAAAGCTACCCATTATGCCCTTTGGGCATAATGCATAGGTGTGATGCTAGCAGATTAGGTGAAGCTCCTACCAAAGTCCCAAAGTTTCAACTGACCACTGACAAATACATGGCGGTAATCTGTCTAGTACACCTATGAGTTACTATAGCTAAAATAAGTACTACTGTTATAAAAATGTGTTTAGACTTGATGAAATGCTTATAATCTTCATGCATTAACTTCACTTATAATATCTGTATCTTATGTCTACGTAACAAGTAACTTGGAAGTGTTTCCTCTGTAACAGTAAACCAACCACCAGTCAGACGAGAAGCATTACCAAGTGACATCACCTCCTGAGGTAAACTAGTATTTTATCTCCTGCACAACAAAAGGTCCATAAACCCCAGACAAACCATTTTTGTGGAATGTCAGCACAAAAGACTTTATTGATGGCTCCTCCCTACCCTGAAGAGAAGACATGCTCATGAACTCATCAGCTTGAAATCTGGGACGAAAAGAATAAAAATCCCCTGACAACATGAACCTGTGTATTTCTCCTGCTTGGAATCTGATGCACAAGGTTTGCTAAGCACATACAAAAGCTTCCCTGTGGTTGGCCTGGGTTAGCCCTAAGGGACGTACAGAGCTTACTTACCATAGAAGCATCTGTTGCCTTTCAGAATTTCAGGTTACCTCACTTATGTATTACCTCACTTATGTTTACCAGCTTTAGTTTTGTAAACAGCTCTTATTTCCTTTCCCTGGTTAATAAATCTCTAGACAGTTTATCGTCAGATTGACTAAATGCAGGGTCCTTTTGTGCAATCTAAAGTGCAAATTAACTGGTCCTTTGGGACTGGGAGAAACCTAAATATTGCTTACCCATGTGACAAAACAGATTGGAGTACTCATGGAGACTGTCTGTGACACTAGGTTCAGGCTATTTATTATAGTGAGTTCACACCTGATAATTGTTGGTGACATCTAAGTATAGAATTCACATTCGGGGGTTGTGCACTGCTTCTTCACAAGCTGCCCAAGTATTGCCAAATCTGTGGAAATTGGGCTGGTCTTTGGCTTCATTGGCTTGTAAGTTGCGTGTTTGCTAGTTTTTTTGCTAGGAGCTTTTTTTTTTTTTTTTTTTTTAAGTAATTGGCTCCAGCAAGCAAGGGCGAAAGAGCTCAAAGGTGTGCACTGGGCCCTGCCACAGCCCCAGAACCCATATTGCACACTGGCAGGGATGTAATCACAGAGTATTTGGATTCTTTTAGGGATCAGCTTGTTTGGGCCTTGTTTTAAAACAGGATTAGCCTGATTTTTGGCTTATTGTGAAATCAGTGCTTTTTACAGCATGTGAAAGTGGGAGATTCACCTAGTACTCAGGTCCTTGAACCCATCCAGACAGCTTGTTCATAGCATCTGTGCCTTCTCTCAAATACTGGACTTAATATCAATGGAACTGTGAAGTCACAGTTTGAAGATTCAGACTCTGAAATCTCCAGTATTCTAGAATCTATTTGGGACTAGTCTTTTGATCCTACTACATTATTACTCACAATACCAACAATCACTCCAATAAGGCCGTTGCATTTACTGGGTCTACAGTGCATATCCTTTATGGGGAGTAATCAAGGAAAACAATGTGCATTGATTCCTTGCACAAATCTAAGGGAGGTTATAACAGCCCCTCTATATCTCCCCGTGCTGGTGATACAATAGTGAAGAATTAAACTGATGCACTTTTGCAAATCCTCCTTGTTTAATCTGTGATCATAACCTTGCCCTTTGCCTTTTGGAATAAAAATGCTAAATTCTGAAAGCTCATCTGACAAGAGCTTTCATATATTTGAGCCAGTGGCATTATGAACCATGAAAAACACTACAAAACATTTGAATGTTGTTGTGGAGACCACACACTTATCAGTGTTAATAGTGACATTTGCGCCTGGCAAGGACTAATGTGAGGTCTAATTGGCATTTATTGAGTAATATTTTAGGCCTTTTGTATATTGAGCCTGATCTTTGGCATTTGTGTCTAGCAACTTAGTTATGGTGGTTAGGATAAGTAAATATTTTTTCATCATAATATCTCTCAGATGTCCTTGGTTTTACCATTGTCTTTTCCATAGACTTCATCAAAATCGATGTAAATGCTTATTCTGATGTCAGAGGTTTTATAAGATCATGAAAACTAAAGAAATTGCTTTCTGGATGGAAAAGAATTATACAAAGAAAAATTAAAAGGAACATTTTGTAAAGCTGATCTTTAGCTTTCAGGAGACCTTAGACTCTTTAGAACAAATATTTGGCTTCCTCCTCCCCCCCAGAACTTTTTTTTTTTAAGTGCTACACAAGCTGTAAAGATTCTATATCATTCAGTCATAACTTGACTCTTTATATACTTACTTTTGGTGTCCCATATGAGAAAACAGATCTAGGTAACTGAATTTTATAGTCCAGCATAGTCAGAAGACACTTTGAAGAGTTTTGACCAAGCCAGGACACAGTTCCTACATAATCTGGTGACATTATGCAGTCTGATGTCTAATTCATTTGTTTCATACTTTACCTGGGACCCAGACAGCAAAAAAACAACAACAACAACAACAACAAACCACAAAAAAACCATGAGCTCCTGTCTGCATCTATTGGCCTCAGATATGTTTTCCCTTTGAGTTCCCTCAGCTGAGTTCTGCCTCTTCATTGCCATGCATCTGATGAAGTGGGTCTTTGCCCACGAAAGCTTATACTCCAATACATCTGTTAGTCTATAAGGTGCCACAGGACTCCTTTTCGCTTTTGCAGATCCAGACTAACACAGCTACCCCTCTGATACTTCATTGCCACAAACACCTACCTGCGGGAAAAGATATCAGTCGCTATTACCGAGAGCAATTGTCTATCTAATATATATTAGAGAGTTTGTCTGTTTTTGATCAAGAGCTAGGACCACCAAATTCAGTATACATCTTCTTCTTCTTCTGACTTAAAGCAATGTATGGGTTGGGTTGTGCCCGGAAAACAGGATGTGCCTGGAATGGGATGGTTCTCACAAAACCAAACAGAACAGAGACAGAATCACCAAATTAATTATAGTCCTCAAATGTCAAAAAGGACTGAACCAAGATGAGCCAGAAACATAGGATGAAGCAGGAATAAGATTGTTTCTCAATAAACTTTACGGAAAAGAGACAACACTGAGAAATTTGCAATAGTGTTCTGTTTTGGCAGAACACTTGACTATAGCCCTTTTGTGCTAAAACTCAGTGAATGATAAGAGTTTATAATGATGAAGTAAAAAATACACTTCATGGAATTCCCATTTTAAAAAAAATACTAAATACATTAGACAAATTTTAACAATATTTTTTTTAATCCAAACTAAAAAATTAGTTGCATAAAAATAAGTGTATTTTAATAAAGTATGTACAGTCTCCTTTTATTCTTCCTCCCCCCGAAAAAAATTAAATTGAGTTAAGGATGAAAGCAATGTGAGGTAAATCTGCTAATTTTTATAAGGATGTTGCTGAAAAATGAATTACTAACAACATGAATACTGTTGTAATGGAAAGTCCATTTTGGGATCTGAGGCATACATGCCAAAAAGCATTTTTAACCACAACACAGAAAGTTTCAGGTCTGGAAGACACTGACAAACTGGCCTGTGATGAACAAGCCTGAAATAAGGTGGCAATGGATAGCCTATGACAAGTAAGACAGGGTCAGAAGTACCAATATGTATGCAGCAGAACTGATTTTTAAAAAAAGCATATACTGACAATAAAGCTATTTCATGAAGCTAGTACTAGGATTCATCAGAAAGGTTAAAAGCTGTGTTAAATATTTTTTTAATTCAATGGCAATTCTGAAAAAAATAATCTAGAAAAAAATTCAGATCAAACAAAATTATTTTTAAAAAATTTGTTCAATTAAAAAGTAAGCAATTTGAATGATTTTTTAAAAATTTTAACTAAAATTGAAATTTTCTAAAAATATAAAAATGAAGCATTTCATTTTTCTGATTTTTTCCACAAGCATTTTACTAAAATCAACATGAATTTGGGAAATGTTTCTGCATTTTTCAACAAAAATGGTTTTATCTAAAAATTCCATGATGTTCTAATTATAGTTAAGGAGGGCAATGTACACATTCTCCTCCTCCAGAATTTACCAGCCACAGAATAGCAGATCTGGACACTAGATTGATGGGCTGAAGGCAAAATGTTAAGTAGGCCAATCTAGCTTACCTTACCTCCAAAGATTACTTTGGAAAGTAATTATCAGCATTTTTCTGTGGTTATTTTGTATAGTGAAGTTCTGCTGCCTAGAACCCTCTACTGGAATGTTGAGCTGTAGAATTGTTAGCACAGTAGCTGCTTCCTCAGAATGGAGATTTCATCCTGAAGGGCTTTCTCCTGAATATGGCTAATAGTCAGATCAAGGTAAATGATTGTACTCTATCTTTATTTTCTCATTTTATAAACAGGACAGAGCCACAGACGGCAAACATGTTCAAAAACCAATCCAATATGGCTGACCACAAAGATTTCAGATGTCCTTAACCGATGTCACTATCTGAATCAAAAATGTTTCAAAAGTTTTTCCCAAACGTACTTGTGTGGTCCTGACCTACAGTTTCTCTCAACAGAATGGCATACCTTTCCCAAATGTCTAATGTTCACTGCTGAATTTGGCTAATCTTCTGAGAAATAAGCAAAAAAAGGTGGCAATAATTGGAGAGCTGGCTGGAAACAACCAACTGCCACCCTCCAGCAGTTTGGAAGAGCCACTGCTCCATGGAATAATCCTGGCTGGAAAACAGCAGGTCTAAAAAAATAACAGCTGTTGAGAGAATTTGTTACCTGTACTGTCATGCTGCTTAGGAATCTGCTGCATGCATTTCAGAAGGAAATTTGGCCATGCAAGCAGCAGTGCATGTTTATACCAGCTGTATTAAAATTCCTAAGAACTTTTGAATTGGGCAGCCATAACCATCACTAACCCTACATTTTGACACCCTTTATTATAGGCAATAGCAATGAAAACGTCCTTCCAAGAGCATACTTAAATGCCAGATGGATCTAATTGCAGAATAAGGAACATTACCAGAGCAACTTGCTGAACCCATCAATATGATTTATATAATCGACTGATTTATATAATCTGTTCACAGAATACAAGATGTCTGAAGAGTTGGTACAGTACTGTTCTATAAATAAACATGTACTTTACCTGGCTGAAGTTCCAACTTACTTGAAGAATTTGCACCCTGCACTAGTTCCTTGTTTAGTGGATCATTTAATCTGACATCCTCAGGAATCCTAAAATCTCTGCTGGTATTACTCATTTCTGGTCTGTTGAACTATTTTATTATTTGATTTGCCATACCAGACACTGGAACATAAGAAGATAGAAAATGGACAACTTTTCTGTTTTGATTGCCAGTTAGATGAAATGACTGATGCTTGCAGCTTCTTTTTTTCCATGATCTGTGGTGTTTATGACCTTTTCTCTGTTATTGAAAGTCTGAGAGATTTTATTGGGAACTCACTTGAGTTGTTCAGCAGCATTCACATGTTGATATTGTCATGGAATAAACTGGCTGGGTTGAAAGTGAGTGTGGACTGGGACTTTTCAGCTTGGAAAAGAGGTGACTAAGGGGAGGGAGGAGATGATAGAGGTCTATAAAATCATGACTGGTGTGGAAAAAGTGAATAAGGAAACGTTATTTACTTGTTCCCATAATATAAGAACTAGGGGCCACCAAATGAAATTAATGGGCAGCAGGTTTAAAACAAATAAAGGAAGCTCTTTTTGACACAGCACACAGTCAACCTGTGGAACTCCTTGCCTGAGGAGGTTGTGAAGGCTAGGACTATAACAGGGTTTAAAAGAGAACCAGATAAATTCATGGAGGTTAAGTCCATTAATGGCTATTAGTTACGATGGGTAAGGAATGGTGTCCCTAGCCTCTGTTTGTCAGAGGGTGGAGATGGATGGCAGGAGAGAGATCGCTTGATCATTTACTCTTCGGTTCAATCCCTCTGGGGCACCTGGAATCGGCCACTGTCGCAGACAGGATACTGGGCTGGTTGGAGCTTTGGTCTGACCCAGTATGGCCGTTCTTATGTTCTGAGTGTGTCAGGGGGAAATGGACAATAATCTGGGTGTTTTAGAATCACAAATATGTCTTCTACTTGGACCCCTCTTTAGGGCCTCAAATCCAAGCTATGTCTAACCTTTGGCAACTCATTCTGCAGAACATCTAAGATGGGGGAGGGGGAGCGTGGAAGGACTGAGACTTATTGAGATCCTGGACAAGGTAGAGGGGGAAGGCTCCACACTCCTAGAAGGGGTGGTGACTCAGGCAGCAGGGGTGGGGCTGGGGCAGCCAGCCCTCAACACCCTCCCACCCAAAGGCAGCTCTTAGCGCTGCCCAGAGGATGCTGCATGGTGCTCCAGCAGCAATTTAAAGGGTCCAGGTCTCCGGTCAGTGCCACTTCTGTGGTAGTAGGTGGTGGTGGCTGGGAGCTGCAGGTCCCTTTGACTCTCCAGACTCCAGGGCAACTGCCTCCTCCTTCCCTCAGCAGGCCTGTCTAAGATTCAGCCTTTCTTACCCACCTACACAGTTAAAACTCTAATCCTGGCTCTCAGTATCTCAATTACTTCAATGTTCTTCTCTCTGGCCTTAACAGATGCCATCTTGCCCTGCTCCCATCTGGTCACAATTCTGCTGCAGAAATCATCATTATAACCCATTGCTCTAACAGGGCAACTACACCTATATTTCCCCCTCCTTGATCAACAGCCACCTCTCTTGCATAAAGCCTCATTTCTTCATGACCAGGGTTTTTTCCAGACTCTGCATATCCTACAGGCAGAGACATTATTCCCAGCAAGCCTTAACAGGCCAGTGTCTGCACTTTATATTCTCAGAGGGAAGAGCAAACTGTGTAATTGCCCAGGGGGCCAGATCCGGCCCGCCTAACACTTTGATTCGGCCCACAGATTGCATCTGGCTGATTTCTATTTATGTCCTGCTGCCTGTGCCACCAAATTTCCAGGCAGTGGCTCAGGCAGCAGGATTCTATTTAAATAGCTCCTGGCTCCCAGTTACAGCACTACCCTGGCAGGGGCCGGAGCCATGAGCCCTTTAAATAGAAGCAAGCAACCCCGGGTGGCTGCCAAGTAACGTGGAATCGGCAGGGCTGGGATTTTTAATTCAAAGCCCTTTGCTGTGTTTTTAATTCAAAGCCTCCAGCCCTAGACAACTCTAGATAGAGGCTAATCCCCACCCCTTCCAGGTATTGGGGAGGTGGAGCCAGCCTGTGACTACCTACCAAAATTCATTAAGTGGCCCTTCCTGCAAAAATTGCCCACCCCTGCTTTATATCAAGCAGAGCTTATTCCATTATATCTGTTTCCCTGTGATATTCTTTCCAATAATCCAAATATGAAAGTAAACAATACACTGTCAGCACCTGTATCCATATAACCAAACTGCCTTATTTCTCGTCTATGTGGAATTCAAGTAAAATATGTTTAAAAAAAAATAACCCTTGAAAATAGTCATTTTGCATCCTAAATGTTCTCAGTTTTACATTTAATCTGGCAGTATTGTTTTCAAATGTATATTTTCTTTTATTATTAACGACTCCCTTTTAAAAAATTAATCCCTAATGTTTTCATCTGTAAGAGCCCTTCATTGCCAAGTGGCAGAGAGCCCACTGCTCTGTAAACTCTCCATCAGGGTCTGACACATTCACTACACCTAACACAGTCATAGTATGTACTTGGAAGACCACAGCTGTTGCTGGACCACAGAGCTCCAGTCAGGAGCCACCAGGGAAGGGAGCCACCACTGGCCCGGAGTGGAGCCTGCCAGTGGGCTAGAAGCACACTGGCCAAGCTGATGGCCATGAGGGGGGCCCCGGGAGAGCCCAATGCCTGACCTCCACTGGTCCAGCAAACTCCCTCATTTGGGCCACTTAGGTTCTGAGGGTGCTGGACCAGGGAGGTCCAATCTATAGTATCACATGAAAGTTGATGACACACCAATCAGTAATATCACTGTGTGAGGTGTGCATGGATGGTGTATAGGGTTTCGCTCATGAACTGGAAATGAATTCCTAACATATGGCTTAAAAGCAGACGTGATAAACCAAGGAATGCTGATTTTAACCAGTCTCCCTAAAGCCTGAGACAATGCAAGTTGCATTTGTCTTTGAGTCAACAGAAAAAAGCATATTGAGAGGGTAAGGAATGTCAGGAAACACAGCAGGGGAAGATAATGTATCTCCAGAAAAACAACAAGAGAATGCATTTCAAAGGTTCACTGGGCTATTAAAAGAGTGGGAGAGGACCCCTTTGGCATCCATCACTTAAATGACAAAGGCCAGTGCTCTTGGAATCAGTAAAAGGTGGATTGCCCAGCCATGTGGGGTAAATACTCTGAGAACTGACTGCAAATAAAAACTTGCCTGAGCCCAAAATTGTAAGCTGTTAAATTTTAGGTGCTAGAAAATCTCTCTTTCTGGAAAATATTTTCTGTTACTATTATCTTTACTTACTATATCACTTAAATCTCTGTTCTTTAGTAATATACTTATTTTCAGTTTGACCATAAAAACCATCAGTGTTGTTTATTAAAGTACAGGTAGGACCTCCTTGTTCCAGCACCCTCAGGACTTGAGTGGTACCAAACCATGAAGTTTGCCAAGGGGAGGTCAAGGCTCCCCTCCCACCTATTGGTCCTGCTACCGGCCACTGGCACCGCTGCCCGGGCTGCACTCCCACCTGAGGCCAGAGCTGTGCTCCCCACCGCACTGGGGGCACCTGTCTAGGCTGCTCTGCAGGATGCTGGCCCTGCTACTTCTGGTCTGGCTAAGGCTGCACTCCCAAGTGCTGACCTTACTGCCTCAGGCTCAGGTGGAGCTTCGCTCCCCACCGTACCAGCCTTGCTGTCACGGAGACCGCACTTCCTACCACCAACCCAGCCCCTGAACTTGGCCAACTGGGGCTCTCTGCTCTGGCAACATCTGTGATCCTACTGGACCATAGGTTTTAGAGGTTTAAGCTGTACAGCACAAGTTCTCAGCTAACCTTATGGACTGGCACATGCATAGTCTCTTTGGAGGCAGCAGATGTGGTAGTTTTGGTGCATGTCTTGTGACGGGGCTGGATACTGCTGAGGAACACTCTTCCAGAGGACTGGATTAGGAAGTGGGCTCACTGAAGTTACCTGCAAGACAAGGTTAAGATCAGCAAAGGCTCAAGGTGAGGCAGACTATGTGGCAAGGAGCTAACAAACATAGTTTAAGTTCCAGCCAAGGCCTCTTTCAGATTCAGAGGGACAACACAGTAACTTAAATTTTCATGGGGCACCAAGACCCACCACACTAGACAGGTATTTCAACCTGAATGTAAATACTGAGAGAAATCCTGACTCTACTGAAATCAACAGCAAAGTACCCAGTCTCCCAGGCCCTTGCAGTGAGTTCACTTTGGGTTGACCCCAAAGTGAGAGCAGACACCTGCCTATGCAGAGCTCAATGCAGGACTGCAGCCCAAGAATTTGCAAAAGAACAAATTTATTTATTTAAAAAAACCATACATCTCGTCTCCTATTACTTACCCAGTTTTCCTTTGTGTGTAATATTCTCTTCCTCGATGAAGGATTCATCTCCTTTAGGCCATACCATAAAAAACAATATTTCCTTCTTCCAATACTCTTTGATATTGCTTCTTTAATCTCAGTTTACATATAATGTGTAATCAGATTTTGAGCTGAAAGGGATAGTTTTAGTTATTACTACAGCAGAAAAGATCAGTGAAGTGGAGATTGTAGTCTCAAAACAAATACTAAAGTGTTTAAGTGCTAAGGCATTTCCAAGGAAAATGTGCATTTTTAACAAAATACCCTTGCAGAATTCTTTTTATTAGCCTTATTATTAGAGTAGCACTCAAAAGCTCCAGTCAGGAGCTGAGTCTTCTCAAAGTACAGCTGTGGAATATGTACAGAATGGTTGCCAAACAGTAATATTTTGGAATTAATGAGGATAGAAAAAAAATCAGTCCTCTGTTATACTGGATGGTTTTGTAACTGCAGTTATCATGATTGCTATTAAAATGTGCTCAACAATAAAGAGGTACTGCAAAACACCCATGTAGGAGGACATGTTGTGGATTGTCCTTAGTGGTGCTAACATGGTGATATCAGTTGTGTTTTAACC
Source organism: Apalone spinifera (assembly GCA_030068395.1). Lineage (NCBI taxonomy): Eukaryota > Metazoa > Chordata > Testudines > Trionychidae > Apalone > Apalone spinifera. Next base: position 137,162,254 of record CM057845.1, on the reverse strand, counting down.
AAATGATTTTGCCAGTTTATATGCCCATTTTTCAGAAATGAGGCTACTATTATTTTTAAAACCTCTGCTTTAGCCATAGCCAGCTATCAATATGAAAATGGGGCTTGAAATTAAAGCTGGGCAAACTTATTCCAGTGCTTAACCATCTGACAGGAAGTTTTCATAATGTCTAACCTAAACAACCCAAGCTGCAATATAAGCCCATTGCTTCCTGTCCTAACCTCAGAGATTAGAGGAAAAAATATGTAGCACTTTAAAGACTAACAGTTTTTCCTTTTTTTAGCAAGATCAGACTAACACAGCTACCTTTCTATTACTACTCAGATTAGAGAGAGCAATTTCTTTCACACCTCCAACAGTCTTTTCTGTACTTGAAAACTGTTAGAAGACTGAGTGGGACCTCTTTCTCCAGACTAAACACACACAATTTTTTCAATCTTCCTTCATATAGTAATTCCTCAATTAACAGTGTCTGGGTTAATGTTATGTCATTGCTTACCTATTAGAGCTCATCCCCTTTTAAAGTTACACAGTGCTCCTTTGGCTGCCTGCTTTGTACACTACTTGCTGCTTTTCCAGGAAGTCCTGCCTATCCTTCTGGGGATTTGGAACCAGGGTGGGCTGGCAGCCCCCATTGGCTCCCCTAAGTTCCCTGTAAGGTATGTAGCTGGGCAGCTGCAGTTCAGCTTCCCCTGCTCCCACTGCCATGCTGCTCCTGCCCTCTGCCTTGGAGTTGCTCTCAGAAGCCTCCTGCTTACTATGCAGTGGGGAGAGGGAAGGAAAGATGGGTGCCAATGTCAGGATGTCCCCCTCATCATGCCCCCCCATTCCATACCCAATCTCCAAAAAGCAGGATAATCAATTGCCAAGTCTTGTGTCTATACTTCCTAATCTACTTCAACTAAGTAGCATTTCTCAGGAACATAACTACAACATTAAGCAAGGAGTTACTGTAGATTATGTTTAATAGACCTTCAATCTTTTTTTTTTCCCCTCTTCTAGAATTTCTCCAATTTGTCCACATTTTTCCTGAAATGAACCAATCAGAACTGGACTCAATATTCCACTTGAGGCCTTATCAACATGAGGGGAAGAATTACTTCCTATAGCTTGTTTACAACATTCCAATATTCAGAATGCCATTTGAGTGTAATACACTATATTTCCCTTCGCCCCATCCCTTTCTGCAGTATTCCTTCAAAGACCGTCATTTTCCATTTTAGATGTGAGTAACAGCTTATTCCTGTCTAACTGGAGTATGTTGCATTTATCCTTATTGAATTTCATCCAGTTTACTTCAGGCCTTTTCTCCTATTTGTCTGGATCATTTTGATTTTTAACCCTATCTTTCAAAACACTTACAACCCTTCCCAGCCAGTGTTCCTTCTAAGCTG
>CM057845.1:137133057-137160760 GCA_030068395.1 Apalone spinifera | reverse complement strand
TTTCCTCCCGGCTGGTCTCCTCCCCCCATCCCATTCTGCGATCACTTATGTCTGGTATTTTTTTGAAAGCCATCTGGTAACCCTAGCTGCGCAGCACGCAGCTTCCCAGGTGATTAATCAGCCCTGCCTAGTCAGAGGCTCAAGGGTCCATGGAAGGAGTTGTGCTGCCATGCAGCTTAAAGGGAACACTGTGCCCAGCTTGTTATCTGCAAAATTTTACAAAGCTACTCTCTTTGCCATTATCTGCATCATTTATGAAGATACTGAGCAGTACAAAACCTAGGGCTGATCCCTATGGGACCTCACTTATTACACCCTTCAAACCTGACTGTACCCATTGATAACTACTGTCTGGAAATGGTTATTTAACAATTTATGCACTCAACTTACAGTAGCACTATCTAGACTATATTTACTAGTTTCTTTATGAGCAGGTCATGCGAGACTGTATCAAAAGCCTTACTAAAGTCAAAATATACATCATCTACCCCTTCCTTGAACCCTCCTGCCCCATCCACAAGGTGTGTCACCCTGTGAAAGAAAGCTATTAGATTGGTTTGACATGATTTGTTCTTGACAAAACCATGTTGACTGTTACCGATCTCCTTATCTTGCAAATAGATTGCTTGCGTTTCTCCACCTTATATCAGTATATCCCAGATCCCAGTAGCTAGGGAATTCTACTGCAATTTGGGAGACCCAACCTGAAATCCTGTCTCCACAATAGGAAGAGGAGGGAACTGAACCTGGGTCTCCCACAGCCCCAGGGAGTTTTCTAACCACTAAGTTAAAAGCAATAAATGGGTTCACTTCCTCCTGTCTGCTTTGTGAATCTAGTCCACTTTTGTCTGTGTCAAAATACCTAAAATTCAAACATTTTCCTAGTTAGGTCAAAATACAGTATTTTGTTCCATCATTCATCAAAATGAACATGTTTTTTTCTCTTTAGTAAAAATAAATAAATAAATAATCCACAAATACAACTCAAATTCGTGCATACTTTTGGATAGACCAAAGCTGCTTCCTCCCCCCCCCCCCCCCCCCCCCCCCCCCCCCCCCCCCAACTCCAGAAAATTAACCAGTAGAAAAAAGAAGGATCACTCGGCTAAACTTACAATTAAGTTTAAGCAGAATGTTAAAACCTGCATAGTAATAAGCCAAATCCAATTGTATTACCTAGTGTTAAATTTATTTTAATTCTACACTATTCTCAGGATATGTCTAGATTGCAGATTTTTTCTGGGATACTGGAAGTATCTTGGAAAAGCTCTGGCATGTCCAAGGAATGCGTCTGCTTTTCCAAAAAATTTTTGGAGAAGCAGACACTTTTTTCGGCATCCCTGTAAACCTCATTCTACGAGGAAGAAGGGATGTCCAAAAGAGGCTTTTTTTCCCTACATTTGGCCAAGTGTAAATGAGCCAATTGTTGGAAAAGACTCTTTCGGGAAAAAAAAGCGGAAAAAGTATGCAAATTGCGAACTGCAAATTGCATGTCTTTTTCCGATAGAACTTTGTAGTCTAGACAGTCTCACATATGGTGATTTCAGTATCATATGTAACTATGGTTCTTTAGTACAGGCCATTATCAATCTGTCACTAAAGCTTTATTCCAATTAAATTATGGGAATGTTAATGACAGTCCAGCCAGAAGTAATTTGAAAGTGAGAAATTTTGACAATTAATGAAATAGCAATTCAGTTCAAAATACCCTTTCCAGAAAATAATGCATAGCCAAGCCTACGCACAAACCCCAACTATGCAGTTAAAACTCCTACTTTCTTTTTAATTTCATCAGTAGATAGAAACCCAAGTCCTTTTCACCGTAATCTTAGTTGACTATTGTGACGGCACATTGGGGTTTTCCCATCTCCTGCACCCCCGTAATGGCATGGACAGACTCCACCACCCAGTAGAATAGAGGGGGTTTATTGCTTCTCCAGGATACAGCACAGCATAGATGTAATCTGGTTACAGGGCAGGCCTAGGATGCCTCAGCCCCCCTTGAGATGGGGGAGCCTGGCCCCTAAATCCCAGCCCGTTGCCTAGGCTGCTTCCTCCATGATACCCAGACAGAAACTAAACAACTCACTTCCAGCCCTGCCCCCATCCAGGGATCCACCCACTTTCTTCCCATTGTTCTGCTCCCTGAGAGATACTGGTCAGACAGGGTTGAAGCTCCCTTTGCATAATGACTCATCCCCTGCCCTGCTGGGCCGTGCTGCAGACAGCAGCCAGTGGAGGTCACTCACACTACGTCACAACTATAACTCTTGTTTTATTTTTTTTTTATAGTTAGAACAATGATAAACTCCGTTTAAAAATAATGTATTGCTTAATTCAAGCCTTTTCTCTGGCTGAGAAGCTGTCAATTTCATGTCATTTTTCTATTCATGGCTATCACTACCCCTGCAGTTGCTTTCACTATATAGATTCTCAATGATTCTTTTCACTTTTGTAAACATTTTCTGATATGGTCAAATAGAATAACAAATTACTGAAGCTCTTAGACATTTATTGACTCAAATTACTTCTCATGTTCTAAGGTAAAGATATGAGTTATCACATTGTAACGGTCATACACTTAATACATTTTCAGGTTTGTAACTGAGATGTGTTTTTTCGAGGCAGTATAACATGGTGGTAATATTGGAAATACAGGTGAAAGGGGTTGTGTAACTAGTTCTTTAGCTAAGTTTGAGATAGCTGGTCTCCTAAGATTGGTAAACAGAAATTTCAATTTAGTTCATGGCAGTAGAGATGATGGCAATGGTTGCACTGTGTTTTTCCTCTAGTAAGCTGCAGGCCTTCCTTAGGCCGAAAAGAGAGTAAATAAAGGTGCTTAACTATAATGAGTGTTAGGACACCAGAAGTAGTCATCATCAGTGCTTCAGTTGTAATGAAAGAGGTGTCAAGGCTTATGCCGTATTTTTTTACATTCATAACTGATGCAGTAAGCCCAAAGGTGCCGGAGCTATGAACTGCCAAGCCCTGACACCAATTAAGCACTGGTTATCATAGGTGGGGAGCTCAGCTCTCGGATTTTAACCCAGAAGTTCTTACCTTATAAGATGCTAGTCAATGCTGGATTTACACACAAGCTGAGCAAGCTACATCTTAGGACCTCACAATTTATGGAGGCTCTAAATACAACAAAAATTGCTAGGTGTAGCTGCAGCCTTGTCTATGTAACAGTATACATGCGAATGTAAAATTTTTATTTTTCTATTTTCATTTTCCCGTTAGAGCTGCCAGCAAGCTTAGTTGCCTGCAAGTTAAGGAAGTATGGATAGGATAAATGGACATAAGGTGGATAGAAAGCTGGCTAGATTGTCTGGCTCAACAGGTAGTGATTAACGGCCCAATGTCTGATTTCAAGTTGATTTCAAGCAAAGTGCCCCAAAGGTTGGTTCTAGGGCTGGTTTTGTTCAACATCTTTTTTAATGACTTGGATGAGGGGATGGATTGCACCTCAGCAAGTTTGTGGATGACACTAAGCTAGAGAGAGAGGTAGATATATTGGAGGTAGGGATGAAGTTTAGAATGATCTAGACAAATTGGAGAATTGGGCCAAAAGAAATCTGATGAGGTTCAACAAGGCTAAGTGCAGAGTCCTGCACTTGTGACAGAAGAATCCCAAGCATTGTTACAGCCTGGGGACCGACTGGCTAAGTAGCAATTCAGCATAAAACAACCTGGGGATTACAGTGGATGAGAAGCTTTATATGAGTCAACAGTGTGCCCTTGTAGCCAAGAAAGATAATGGCATATTAGGGTGCATTAGGAGAAGCATTGCCAGCAGATCTAGGGAAGTGATTATTCCCCTTTATTCAGCACTGGTAAGGCCACATCTGGAGTATTGTGTCCAATCCTGGGTCCCCCATTAGAGAAAGGATGTGGACGCATTGGAAAGGGTCCCGCTGAGGACAACAAAAATGATTAGAGGGTGGAGTACATGACCTACGAGGAGAGACTGAGGGATTTGGGGTTTAGTCTGCAGAAAAGAACTGGGGGAGGGGAAGAGCGATTTGATAGCAGCCTTCAACTACCTGAAGGGGGGTTCCAAAGAGAATGGAGAAAAGCTGTTCTCAGTAGTGACAAATAGAAGAACGAGGGGCAATGGTCACAAGTTGCAGTGTGGGAGAAGGTCTAGTTTGGATGTTAGGAAAAATTAGTTTATTAGGAGGGCAGTGAGGCACTGGAATGGCTTACCTAAGGAGGTAGTGAAATCTCCATCCTTAGAGGTTTTTATGTCCTGGCTTGACAACGCCCTAGGTGGGATGATTTAGTTGGGGTTGTCCTGCTTTGGGCAAGGGGTTGGACTCGACCTCCTGAGATCTCTTTCAGCCTTAGGAATCTAATAATACAAGTTTTTTTGGGTAATGGTGTAGGGCTTCTTAGGACCTCCACCTGTCTTAATCAGGCCGGGATGCCAGTTGGTTTGACCTATCAGAGTTTATTTGCTTTGGCAAGTATCAGAGAGTTCAGATGACATGCATCTGATGAAGGGGGTCTTTGCTCACGAAAGCTTATGCTCCAATACATCTGTTAGTCTATAAGGTGCCACAGGACTCCTTGTCGCTTTTGCTTTGGGAAGCAATTTGTGGATGTCATTTGAGGCTTGTTATCTATTTTAGCCTTCCTATTAGCTCGTCTCCTGAAATAGGGTCTCTGATAAATCAGTGAAGAAACCCACTGATGAGGTCATGTTCCATAAGGGGCCATCTGCATACTGTCTCAAATTCATCCACCATTTCATCTCCATTCTGAGTTGGCCTTCCAGGCACTCTTACCCCAAACATCTATCAGACCTTTCTGTCTGTTTTTTATGCTTATCACAGGCTATGAAATGTTCCAGTGCCTTCCAAGTTCATATTGCTATGGAACAGGAGACATTTATTTTTGTCCACAATCTTACTTTTGGACTGTAGTAACCGTAATTCTAAAAGCTTGAGTCTCTTTCCTCTTCAGCCCTGGGACTTCTGCTTAGACTGCTGGGGTTCAGGGCTGAAGTCAGCCCTGGGGACCCCATTAGAATGGGGGCATGACCCACAGTTTAAGAACTCCAGTCTTAGGCATTAGAACCACCATCTATCAGTGATTTGATACTGTTTTAATTTTAGAAACACTCAAATTCTCTGATAGATATTACAAGAAACACAGAAGATGATTGTTCTGCAATGAGCACTACACAGCAGCAAGGAGAGCAGAGACTTGCAGCCTTAGAGCTGGAGTCAAACAAATGCTCTTACAGATCGTGCCAATGGAAATCAACATTAATGCAGTCTTTGGGCTATTTGAGAAAAAGTACAAATCTCTCATGCTTATGGGAAAAATATGAGTATTTACAGGAATCCAAAAGTCACCTATTCATTCTTAATCCACTTGTCTGACCTGATCCCATTAGAAAACCTGCTCATTTCCCAGGGTACAGTGCTAATGCTCAGCAGCTTTCCTACACACCGCCTCCTTCACTCACATTAAGTGGTAGTATTATTGGTATTACAAGAATCATTAGTGACTCCAGTCAGGATTGGGGCCCCTTTCAAGTAGAGAGAGTCATTATTGCCATTCCCTCTAGAGCATAGGGCTCAGGTTACTGCTGGGAAGGAGCATTAGGAAGGTGAATGAGCACAGCTGTTGGAGGCTGCTTTGGGAAATTTAAACAAATTATCATCCAGGTATTTCAGTCAAGCTGGGTACGTGTATTCTCGCACAGAGGAGATATTTGGTTTACTGGTAGGCTTTAATGAGTACTCTGAAGAGTAATTCCTCTATGTCCATTAGGAGGGAGGCCTGTGCTTTGCAGCTGAAAGACACGACTTCTATTCCCGTCTGATGACTGCCGGCCTTTGTTGGTGGGAGTAAGGTGAGAGTCATTACAAAGTGATAAGTGTCCAGGAGCCAGGGAAGGAAACGTTCTGGATGAGGAATGTACATTTCAATAAATAGCTGCTAAATTTAAATGTAGCTACAAAGGTAGTTCTTTTCTTACCTTGGAGACTGGCTTTCTTTCAGTCTCCATACTGGGATATACTAGGAGATTGAGCACATTTGTTTCAGGAGTCTGAGCAAGTTTGCCTTCAGCAATTGAGCCTTTGGAAGCAGGGACTGTTTCTAAGAAGACATGAGTTTATCGGCTAAGCCTCCTCAGATACGGACTCTGGAGAGAAGGGCCGCAGGTGGATTTTTGAAGGGGATGGAGGATCCCCAGCCAGTGCTTTGGGGGCTAAAGGAGAATTCTGTCGGGGAGGAGGTCAAGTGAGGAGGTGTTAAGTTTCTGGAAGGGGATGCTGTTGTGACTATTTGGGGTCCAGTGTAGAAAGGATATAGGGGAAGATTAGTGATTAACTGAAGGGTGAAGGACAAAGCACTTCTGAGTGCAGAGGCTGAGGTGTAACATAGGGTTGCCAGGCGTCTGGGTTTTTTAACCAGAATGCCTGGCTGAAAGGGGAGCCTAGTGGCCATCAGAAGTCTGGTTGGCAACACTGCAGTGCTAAGACAGGCTCTCTTCCTTCTCTGTCTCTGTGCAGGTCCTGGAAGCATATGTGCATGTCCAGCTCCTAAGGGGTGGGACACAGGTGTTTGGTTTCATGCAACCCTCCTTAACCCCACACAGTCTTAAACTCTGGTCCTTCTTCCTGGTCTCCGTTATCCCTCCCCCACTCCATATGAATCTCTCCCACCCCCAATCCCACCAACTTTCTGCAGGCTGAAGGACTATGCTGACTGCCTACACACATCAGTCACCATCTTAATATGCCACACTCTACCCTTGGGTGCACAAACACCCATTCACAAGCGTATGTGCCTCTTCCTTTAATGAAAGAAAAAGGTCACAAATACCCTCCAAGCATAATTACTTCTTCTGTCTTTGAACTAATGTTTGCCAATACGTTCTGGGAGCTTTCACCCAGCACTGCCAATGAGCCATGCTGAAGTAAGCAAGCACAATGCCCAAAGACTTCAAAAGCGAGTGGTGTTCTACCCCAAGCAGTGTACACACGCACGCACACACCCCTTGCCTCACACACCCTGCCTCAGGGAGCTTACAGTCCACATTAGAAACAGTAGAAGTGACTATAATGGGAACCAGAAAAGTAAGATGAGGCTAATAGCAACAGGACCATAAGTGTCATGTAGTAGTCAATCACATCCTGCATTACAGAAATAGGAATTTATTATATATAAAAAAATCTATAACAAGCACGCTTCCTGATAATGTAAGCAAAGGAGACAAAACTGAAACTCCCCAGGTGACATACACTGCCTGAGAGCCTAGACAGCACATACAGACATCAAGTGGTTGAGAAACTTGATTGCACATCACAGCTGATATATGCAATTCTAGCCTAAGTGATGGTTTTGAATCACTTGATATGTTTTTTTAAAAAGTCAACAATATTTGACTGCCACTCAGCCACAGCCTCTTTTGGCTGCTTTACCATGCACCCCTATCAACCATTCAAGCTTCTACCATAACTTCTGTCTTGCTCTCAAAGTCTAAGAAATAATTTCAGTTATTTCAGTCATTTTCATTTTTTAAAGCTGGAAGCTAAAGCAGACCAAAAGTTGCATCAGTAGCTATACAATGTACAGCATGTCTGTCTTCCCTCTTAAAAATGATCACGCCTGACTTGAAAAAAAAGTCACATCATTCAGTGCTACCTCATTCCATGTAAGCTTCAAGCTCCACTGCTAAGACTTACTAACTGCAGCTGAGGCAGCACTGATTGGACGATCCAGAATCCAATAGAAATAAAGGGCAGATGGATAAGAAATTAATATGAGTGAGATAGTGAGAAGTTCTGCCTGGAGGGCAGAATGAATGAGCTAAGTAACCTACTCAGCCCTACTATCTAGCCAAGATTCAGTGAAAAGTCTTTCACAGTATAGTCCAATAGAAAACAAAATATTTCCAACACAAGACCTGGCAACATTGTAAAAGTGTGCACATGAGGGAGTAAATAGCTGTTCTATTGCTAAGTAGCTCTTCATCCAGAGTTAATACCTTCTCTGTTTAAATTCCCCTGCCCCCGGTACAAAAGTCAGTCATGTTTGTTTACCAGTGGATAGCCATCTTAATTACACCACTGAATCCAAGTTCTTCTCTCTGTGCACACAGAGAGCTGCTTCATTTCCTCTGTCATTGTTTACCTTGGAGAGTGTCTATTGCTAAAATGAATCATTTCCTATCTAATGAAACAGAGTAATAAGCTTCATCCTGTAATCTCAATGCATGTGCCACTTACACAGAAAGTAAGCAGGACAGGCCTAGATAATTAGTATGAGCTAAAAGCCAATGAAAATCCAGCATTATTGGGCAGGTTGGTTATTTAAACAATGGCTCTGCTCCCCACAGTATCTGGAATAAATCAAATCCCAAATTTGATTTTCCAAATGAGTACTCCATGCAATTTCAGTTTAATTGCAATTCTTCCATGAGCAGCTTGTGAAAAGGGGTGAAGCTATTTAGCAACCTTTTCCAAAAGCAGCATGTCAAGGAGACAATAATTCTCCTTTTGGGAGTGTGGAAAGAGAGGTAGTGTCTCTAAAGTCAGAGCTGTTGCATCTCCATGGTTCTTTTTTCCATAGGTCCTCACTTCATTCCTGTGGCTCCAAGTAGCTGCTTTGATTGGTAGGCTCAACCGGGTTGAAGGGTAGCCATTTTCCCTCACCAAAGGTGTTCCCAGTGGCCATCTCCAATATTCTAAGTGCTTTGGCAAATCAGTCAGAAGAGACGCAACATTTTGGTTGAATGGCTGAAAAGGCACTGCAGGAATGTTACATGGACAGCATATGGCTTGAGAAGGCACAAAGATGTCAATGGCTGTCCACTAAAGCTAGTGAAGTTCTCAGTCATTGTCACCTTATGTGCCCACTGGTCTTTGACTTCAACAGCCGAGAGAGAGATTGCCTCTGCGTAATAGTCTTCTCAAACTTCACGTACAGGTATTCAGAAAAAGTACCACAGCAGTGGAGTGAAGCAACAGGTATCGGTGAACTCAGTCATAATCACAGATCTGCCTACAGGCAACCTGGGAATCTGATCATTAAGCCTTGAATCATAGGCAGTAGGAAAGTTTGGCAATACCCCATGTGATTGAGCAGCCCTTTTTAGGACAGCACTGTTCCCTCTATTAAGGGGAAAGGTTAGCAAAAGTGCCTTAATATTGCCTGCCAGTTTTCATTTGACCAGTTTACCATAACTGGTGAATCATCCACACAAGTGGTTGTTCTGTAACATAAACCAAGTACCCCCACCATGGTGTCATGGAACATCTCTATTCATTAGAATCTATATAACACATCAAGATCTGAAAAGCATGCAGTATTATCTGTGAGGGAACTTACTAGACCCAACATTGATGTAAAATGCCCTCAGCAAAACCAGACTTGGGATCAAGGCTTTCAAATGGAAGTAAAAGGTGGCTCTACCTTCTTTTCAAGAGACGATATTGCAGAGGAGGATAAAATTTATAGCACTGGTTGTTTCCATTGGAAACAGCCTCCTGAAAGGTTTACTTGTGAGTAAAAAAAAAAAAGAATCACTAATTACTGTCTGACTTTCTACCTGGAGAATCATATTTTTCAACTCTTATCAGTGCTTATTCTCCAGCTATGAATAGTACAGAGCAAACAAAAGCACAGCTGTAACCATGGATGACTTGACAAAGTCAATAGGTGGTAAAGGACATGCTCCTACTTCCAGAAGACTTGATGGTAGTGTTGGAACAGATAGTGAGGCTTGGAGTGATGTAATAAAGACCAGGGAAGTTAGAAAAATGAACAGCAGTGGTCCCCTCCTGCTCAGCAAGTGTGAATAATGCACAGCTGCATTATTACCAACACCATTTTAAGGCAAGCTGATGAATATCAAAACATTTGCATACATCTGAGACGAAAGCACTGCCATGGGATTGACAACAAAGGGACATCAAGATCACCGAAGCAACACAAGGGGAAAACAGGATATCAGAGCCTATTGAAATTTACATGCAATTGCCCCTTAGGAAATAATGGTAAACTAAACTGAAATTAGCCAAAAAAGCTGTGTATTGGTCCTCAGTCGGCATCTGTTGTGAAGTGTAGCCTAGTAGGGCCTTTGGGCTACCAAGGCTGCTTAAAGCTATCCTCCCTGGCCCTCTTCCTCTCAGATCCCCGCCTCGCCCCCCCGGGCTTAGTCCAAGGCCTTCGCTGAGTGGGGGAAATTCAACCCAAAAAGTAGAACAATAGTAATAGGAAGTTACCATTGTCTATGGTCACAGGATAGTTCCTTCTCCAGTTGTCTCTGGGGTGGGGGCCTTCCTTCAGGCAGCTACGTCAGAGATTTTAGGCTTCCTTCTTCTCTACTAGAGCTGCATCTGCCCACCTCCAGATCTGCCAACCAAATGAGCCAATTCCCTGCCTTTTAATTCCTCCAACAAACGGAGCATTTCTTGCAGGTGTGGCAGAGCGGGCCTCACTGAACTCAAAATAAGCCCTTTTTGCTCAAGGGCTTATATACAATCACAAACTGAGACATCAATTTCTTAAAAAACAAAAACAAACAAAAAACAAAAAACAAAAAAAAACCCACACACTTAGAAGAAAATGTAATGGCATTCCATCACTACATAGTAATGCACATGAAATGTGTAATAGGTTCAAATTGGCTATTCTTCAAGTCTCCGAAGAAATTCTAAGTAAAAAGCAAAAAAGACAGGCCCAGAACTGGTTTGATGAAAATGATGATGAAACCAGAAAGAGCCACAAGGAAAAGACTGATGTGTTTAAGTCTTGGCAAAATTACAAGACCAATAAATTCAAGGACCTGAAAGCTAGGGTTTAAAGAGAACTGTGTGTCTTACAGGACAACAGATGGGCACCAGAAGAAAAAAAACAAAACAAAACAACCCCCCCACACCCACACACACACACACAAAGAGGTTTTTTGATCCCTGAAGGTCAGGTATGGCCCATCGAAATCAGGACCAGCTGAAGAATTCAGATGGCTCTGCTTTAATCAAGGACATCTCTAAAAAATGGGTGTAGCACTTAAGTGAAATCTGTCAATCCACAGGCATAAAGTAACTGACACAGCACCCTGTATATAAAGAAATTGACAAACTATCTACAGTTAAGGAAGTGCAAAAAGCTATAAAATAATTAAGTCATAAATTACCTGACAAAGACAGTAAACCAGCTAAAACCCTTAATCTTGCAAGCTCAAAACTGTCAACTGTCTATATGAAATAATTAAGAATATCTGGAAACCTGAAGAAATTCCTCCTGACTTCAAAGATGCAATTAGTTACATTATTCAAACACAACCATCTGACTGTGGTAACTTATGGGCAACTTCTTCAAGCTATCTGTAGGCAGTAAAATCCTCACCTATGTTTTGCACAAATCAGCTTGTCAAAATAATAATCAGAGATGTTTCCACCAGAGACTCAATATGGATTTAAACCAGCTCAGAGCACCACAAACAAGATTTGCATTGAGAGAAATTCAGGAAAAATATATATTGAATGAAATATGGAACTGTAAGAAGTCTTCATTAGTTTGAAAAAAGGTTTGACAGCTGTTAGCAGAAAGGAATTCTGGAAAAATCTAGAAAAGTTTGGCTGCCCCACTAAATTTATTAACATCCCACATCAATTCCACAAATACATAACTGCTCAAATACTCCCCAGAGGGTGACTTTTCTAACCATTTCCCATATTTGGTGCCATGACACAAGGCCATGTACTGACACCAGCCTTTGTTGTCTCTTTTTGCAGCTATTCTGAATTGTGCAATGGATAACCTTCAAAAAAAGGTATCTATGGAACGTTCAGAATGGATGGAAAACTTCAGTTTCTAGAGAAAAGTTCTTGAGGAACTCTCATATAAAGCCCTCTTTGTGGATCCTCACGTTCTGCTTAATCATAATGTAAATGAGTTACTGACAGCTTATCTTTGACAGGTATGCAAAGGCAACTAAGGAGTTTGGTCTCACCCCTCAGCCTGTAAAAAGCAAAGTCCTCTCCTAACCAGCTCCATCAGCTATTACTACTGAGCCAATCTTCTTCAGAGGTATAGAACTAAAGAATGTCAATCACCTTACATACTCTCAAGTGATGAGTCCCTAGATTGAGACATATCAAATAGAATATGAAAAGCAAGGAAAGCCTTGGAAGACCTTGCCATGAGATATTTAACCAATATGTATTCAGTCAACAGAACTGATTATATACAATGAGCAGTGATAGCTTCCCTTTTATGTGGGTGTGAAAAATGGACAGTTTACCATAGACACATGATAAGTCTTCAGAGGGAGCCTGCAAATGCCTGTATCATTAGATCTTGCTCCTCAAGAATCAGTCTGCACAAGCACACAAGAACATACATGATGCTGTCATGTCACTGTAAGATAAGATGGACAGCCATAGGAATCCACTATATACAAAAAATAATATCACATGGTGCCCCCATGGAAACTGATATTTGGCTGTGTCATAGTAGTCTTCTGACCGCTGTTATGTGTAAAATCGAAGATGAATTCAGTGCAAATTTTTCCTGGCCTTGATTTGTTAGATTCCACTAAAGAGTTATTGCTGCTGATGCTGCTCTGATAATTTCTCATGTTCCCAAAGAACATTCCACACAAACCATGAGAAAAGTATAGCCCAAGGTCAGGGAGTGAGAGAACCAGTGCATACTACTCTGCTAATTTATACACCATACCATAATCTTACTCAAACTGTTTATAAAGCAAGTTTTTTTTAATTGAGTGGATAAATTAAACTGTAGGGACTATCAATCTTATGTGAAGCTTAGAAAAAAGAATATTATCCTTAATTAGGTCTTATTGAATGTGACTACTTAAATTAAGAATCTAGAGTGCCACTCCCAACCAGAAAGGAAACAGGTCCTTGTGGATGCCAGTGGAGTCAAAAGCCATGTTTCTGCCCAGGTTGGCTGGCCCCAATGATCTCTCCTCCAGTATGCCCTCTAATTTTTTTTCCATCCATGTGTGGAATAAATTTTGTTACATTCACCAAGGCATATGCAGGTGTGCACCACCAGTGGAAACACATGTTGCTGGCTCTGGGCACTTTGCTAGTCATCAATACAGCATTTGGATCTCTCCTGGGTGGTCAGCTAAGCAGTCAGCTTACAGGGAACACTGCCCACCTCTCTCTTTGCTCAGGAGAGCTGAGGCAACCATTGCCCAGACAATTTTTCCTCAGATGCCTTGGGAACCCTCCCCCATCAAGAAGCAGAGTTTTCTACCCAAAAAGACCAGCAATGGAGATAAAGAAGATTTGCAGAGCCTCCTCCTTGCTCTCCTTCACTGCCTTCTCTCTGCCATTCTCTGAGATGAGAAAGATGAGGTAGAAAAACCCACAGAAAGGGAAGAGGCCCGAGCCCCAAGAAGCATCCTCCACATAGCCACCAAGAAATTAGGGCCAAATCGGAATGCGCTGCTGAAACTCATTTTCCTCTTTTATTGAATTCTGAGGGTGCTGTGCCGCAGGAGGATCCAGTTGCCTGCCTGAAGTGAGGAGCCAATCATTCCTCACCGCCAGTCCCTTCAGGGGTAGTGACTTCCCTGCCCTTCCAGCAATAGACTCATCTGCCTCCTTTCTGAAGGCATTTCTTAATAGAACCAATTAACCACAAAAGAAATTTTCATGAATGAAGCAACTTTCCTAATTTTTGACAACTCAAGGGCCCAGGAGTCAATGTAGTGCTAAACAATAGGTTTCCCAGGCCCTGGTACATGAGCACTGGGGAAGGAAAGATGGACGGGGTGGGGAGAATACACACATCTGAAAGCATCACAGTGGATTAGGACAAGTTTTCAACAGTAAGTACATCACTGTCTGCTCTGGCAGCTGAAATTGATATAGCAGAAAGTAAGAGTTAGCTCCTTAATCCCTCCTTTTAAAACTGGGCATTTTTTCTGTTAGAAACAAATATTTACAAAAGCCATCAGCTCATTTCCTGTAAGTGAACACCCTGATAGCTGTCATGATTGGAAAGTGACATGAATCTTTCCCACTGTCATGCACTTAGCACTAAAGAAACAGACTGAATGCTTTCAGCCTGAGTTAGGATGACTGGCAGAAACTTTAATTCTGTCACCAGCCTTTCTTGAACATCAGTGCGAATCAAGTTTCAACTTTCCACACCCATAACCTACAAATAATGGAAAACAGGGAAGAGGACAATGGCACAATCTCTACAAAGCCATGGTCAGAGATCTTAGCTTAATAGTTACAGTGGGATACTATGCTCTGCTTAGCCCAGATGAGAGGGGGTGTATCAAGGAACTGATTATAACTCTGATTATGTGCTACCCCACTGCAGCATATATTAAAGCAGCTAGAGAAGTTAATATCTAATTTATGTTAATAGGGATAGATGCATAGCAGGTCTCTGCTGTGCCTCGCCCCCCACAACGTTCCTAGCTTGCCTTTGGCCCACCTCTGCCTTACTCATCCCTCCCCCAATGCACACTCTGCTCCAGAGGTGGCAGGGATGACTGGCGTAGGAGACTCTGACATTGCCAGTGTTCGACAAGCGTTACCCCATTTAAAGTTCTCCTACACAAAAGCAATTCTCCCTGGCCACATCCAGCCAAAAATATAAGCCACTTTGTGCTGCCTGAGTGGCACCATATGGCCATATCAGAGCAGACTGGAAAATCCATCCCATCAACTTTCTTTTGGGCCTGACCTAATGCCTATGAAAATCAATGTGTCTTTTCTTATTCACTGCAGGGGGCACCATGTCAAGCATTTAGTACTGGAAATTATATTAGACTACTGGGCTAGTCATGTGACCTCTCTGCGACTCATTTTCCCACATCTGGAAAAAAAGGCTAATAATAGGAACCTCATTTCTAAAGTGATGTAAGATTGACTGATGAAAAGCACTATATAGGTGCATCTACACAGCATCCTTACCTCGAAATAGCTACACAGCGCCAAATTTCAAAATAAAGCACTATTCCTACAAGTCCCTTAACCCTCGTGGGATGAGGGTTACAGGGATGCCAGAATAGGGCGCCCCTTGTTTTGAAATTATTTTGAAATAACGCGGGTGTCTAAAGATGTGGAATTGCTATTTCAGGATAATTTCGGTATCCACAAATAGCCTTGCTGGCTAGACATAGTCTAGGTATTATTACTGTTCTATAACAAATAAATATCTGGGTAAAAAAACCTTCTAACTCATTTCAGACTTCTTTTCAAAATGTTGAATTCAATGATACATAATTTAGGCCAGCCTTGGGAAATTATAATGATGGTTTACTAGACTGTACACCATATCTGCTTGTCTGTCCTTTACTGAGACAATTTATGGTAATGGAAAAGCCTGATATTTCACTCATGTCCAAATTAACATAAATAAATACATAAATAAATTGCTGGCTCCAGGAAATTAGGCAACTAGGATTTTGAAAGGCTGACAATCAGAAATTATTTTAAATGTTACAATCTCTTGTGGCATGGTAAACAAAAACTCTCTTTCTGGCCCTCATATATATGGCATTGAATACTGTCATCTTTTTTTTTTAAACTCCTTTTCAGCCAAGCAATGAAAAATGCTGGGAAAATGTAGCTCACTTTATCCCTAGCTACACCTGTGGATACTGATGAGCTCTGAGAATTAAGGATTAGGAAGGACTGTCTGTGCACCAAGTTCTTATCATTTGCAAGTATTTAGGCAAAGGCTCAATAAAGCTAAAATTTTCCTCCAACATCACCAGGCTAATGAAGTTATGCATGCAAATGAGTACAGAAAGGTTCTTTAGCCTTGATATCTCCCTCCACATTCGTACCAGCTCAAGGTTTTGCCATCACTTCAAAGCACTTTTTAATTTTGCGTAAGCTTTCATACAAAGAGCCTCAAGTGAATTTCACAAATTTTTCTGGGGGTCTCAATCTCATGCCATTCTACTTTTTTTAAAAAAATGTAGATTGTCTCCATTCCTTCCTCCGTCTGTCCTTCTTGTGAGTGTTTGTGTGGAAAAATATATCAGTGGTTATATGTAATGGCTAAAAAGGATCTCATCTGACCAGAACTTTGGAACCCCTACAATAGAGAACATCCGCTAAGAATCCATCTCAGGTTGAACATAGGATCTGTTTACACTTCCAAATATGGTGTTTTACTCCTTATCATGCATCTGTTCATCATTGCTGCATGTCTCAAATAAAACAGCTAGTTCTTCATCTCCACACTGAGTACTCTCTATCAATTAAGTTCTCCCAGTAACCTTGGATGTAACACTGCACATCGTACAGATACTGCTTTTGCTTTAAGTAGCTCTTGGACAATGAAAAATAACTCATTGTGAATTACAATATATATACAGACTGTGGGGATTTACTGAGTTTAACCTACTCTAGCCTATCCATCAAAGTGACAGTAAGTCACCTGCAAAGTTTCAGGGAAGCATTATGCCTGCATTCACCATAGCTAATGAACACTTCACAAGCTCTTGTGAAAATTAGTTTTGCTTAACCAGGGTCACCTCAGCTGTGATTGTGTCTTTTCTGTGAAGTAAAGAAACTTTCCCTAAGCAACAGAAATAAACTTCCATATGTGCTCAGTGTTGCTCTAAGCCCATTTCCCACCCATTACTCTGAGCCTGAGAATCATTTTTTAATTCACATTTTCATGTCTTTACTGCAAAATCATTTTGATGACCTGTTCTGTAGTGATTTGGGAAGAGTTCTAGTTTCTACTGGAAACTTCCCTTAGGGACATATCAGAAACACAGGTCTCCTTTGGCCAATGCCTCGCCTGACATACAATAGCATGAAAAGGTTATATAGTTTCATTACAGCAGGAAACTCAGTCTTCCAGTTCAACCTTTCCCCTTCCATGATCTTCTAAGGGTAGGTTGAGTTGAGCTCTCACCCTCAATAAAGTAAGGGCAGTTGATCAACTGTTTCAGCATTTGCATTTGATTATCCATTTGCTAATCCAAACCTTGTAAGAGCCCCCATCATTTCCCAACTCTCTCTTCTTTATCTTCTCTTTCCCTCATTACCTTCAGTGGTCTTCTGACCACCTTATTCAGGGAGCAGCAAGTAGGGGCGTTCAATGTGGAACAACTTGTCCCACAATTGGTCTGATGGTCCCATCTTATGTTCCTTATATGGGGGAGGCAGCAACTGTTAACCCCCTTTCCTCTCAAAATCCTCTGACCCACTTGTCTTGGGGGTAACCAGCTTACCCACTTTTCCTTTCTTCAGAACTGGAAACTTGGATATGCAGTCAAGTCAGTCTGCTCCTGTTTCTACCTTTAATGCACTGTGACCGAGAGATGGCAGCATGAAGCCTCAGTTCTAACAAACTCTCCCCCCCCCAAAAAAAAACCCAACTTTACTTCAGCACAGTTGAATGTTCAGGCCCTTTGAGCAGCACTAAGGGCTGCAGTGCCAGAATGGAGCATTCCCAGTGGCACTGAGGGCTGACTGTCTCCAGGCCCATCCCTTCTGACCGAGACTACTCCCCTCTCAAGAGCACAGCCCGTCCCCCCTGCCCCTCCCAGGAGCCATGTCTCTCAGCTTTCCTGTCCTGCACCCACTTGGGGAGAAAGGGGTCATTAAAATGCCATGCTCCCTTTGTCCACTTAGGCTTGCTTAGGGATGCTGGAAAACATTTTATGGTGGGGGAGTTGAGAGCTATTGAATCAAACTGTAAACCTTGTGACAATGGAAACTGTACCAAGCCAGCACCCACAACAGGCCTAGTTCCAGCACCTATAGGCTTGCTGCTTCCACAGTTCTCCCACTTTTGCCAGCCTACAGCAAATGACAAGGTTGGGACTCAAGTCTGAATCCTTCCAGAAGAACACAGATTCACTAGGTCATGGAGCAAAACCAATTTCAGAGCTTATCATGGACACTCCATACTTCTACTAGAGTTTATTAGTACTGCATTCATATTTCCAAATCCTTTTCACACCCTCAAGTAGGGCAAGGGCCCCTCCACCTCTACAAGAACCATACACAGATCCTGCCACACACAGAGGAGAAGCCAGCTGGGCCGTTTTGTGGTGTTAGAACAAGAATGTGCATCTTAAAACTGACCTTTCTACATATGTCAGCTAGCATTCAAATATGCACTAAAACAGTAATAATGCCTCTGATCTAAAAAGAAAATATAGCTATATATACACACACACACACACACACACACACACACACACACACTTTTTACAGAAACAGGAAGCTTTAAAAGAGCACATCAAATAAGGACACTAGGGTTCTGTTTAATGAATTCTGGAGGTTTGCCAAATATTCAAAAAAAATTGTAATGTAGCACAAAGGAAGCTTGGATTGCTGTTGCTCAGCTGTATGTGGCCTGAGGTTAACTGGTACTGCATGTGCTGGTACAGCTCTGCTCTCTGACCTTCTTCACACACAGAAAATATTTGCTCAATTTAAAAACCTTATATCAGCAAAGATTATTAATAACTGCCATAATTTGAGAAGAAAAGATTTCTTTTTTCAGAGCTGCAGAGTGAATCCAAGTCAAAAAGCAAAAATGATCTCTCTCGGATGAAATGCAGCTTATTCGTATGTCCCCATGCTCTAAATGGGGTGTTACGAAGCCTTTGTGATCAGTGCACTCCATGCACTTTTGTTCCAATGGATTTCGGCAAGGGAAAGGCATGGCTTTGGCCCAATGGCCACACAAATATACATTCCCCTTTTTTATAGTAGGCAAAAAAGCTTTTCAATCCCTTACATGTAAAAAACAGTAGCCACCTCAGATACAGGGCCAATGCATAGTACACGTTGTAAGGTGTAGATTACAATGCAAACATCTAAATATCCCATAGTTCAGTGGTTACAGCACTTTCCTGAGAGAGAGGTTTTCTACTCAAATCCTTTCTTCCACTTGCTGATTGAACTTGGGTCTACCACATAGAAGGAGACTGCAGGAAGCACCGTGCTAATAATTATACTGTGGGTATCTCCTCTACTTCCACCAGCCATTATGTGTGTGTGGAGTGAAACAAATGCCCAATGCATTTCCCCTCAAAAAGCAGCTTAGGTACTTAAGCCACCTGATGCTAGGAGGTGGGGTGCAGGATTGTTGGGGAATATAACAGGTCACGACTCACCGCTATGGTGCCTCCTGCTGGTCCCTCAGAGAATTAGCTCGGCCCAGCCTCAGAACACTTTCTTCTGGTGCTCTCAGCCACTATTACCCTTTGTCTGTTCACCACTTGTCAGGACATGTCCTTCCCAGATCACAGTGCCCTTCCCTCCGGGTACTGCCCCATGTCAGTGCCCCACACTCTTAAGTCTCTCTTGCCAGGAAACCCAACACCCTATACCCACCTTGCTTCAGTGACACATTGGCAGTCATCATCTAGCCCCTGCATCAGGGGCAAAATGCACTCATCATTAGTAAGTGGTATGGACTTTCTGCCTTCTCCTGCCCTGGCTGTTCTTCTGCAGCCTTAGTACCTCCCTACATCCCTGTCACTGGGCCTCAGCTTGGGGTTTTTTCAGGCCTGAGTTTCCCCGACTCACCTGCCTTCCCCTAGTACTGCTCTATTTAAGGAACCCTCTACTAGCAGTCAGCTCAGCCCCACTCCCGCTAGAGCTAGTGTGCGCTTCTCCTGGCCAGCCATCTTTTTATACAGTCCTGCTGGGCTCTGATTGGCTGCCACAAGTTCTCTCCCAATTGGCCCCCAGCCTCAGCCCCTCCCAGGACTATTTTAACCCTTTTCTTTTTAGGGCGGGGCATCCACCCCATCCCAAGGAGGAAAAAAACCAAAACAAAACAGTCAAGCATTTTACAGCACACCAGTCTTTGACATTAATTGGTTTTCTGAACTTATATATAAATGTGCTTCTAATTATATTAGTCTTAGAGTGATATTCTCTGTTCCTTCATACCAAGTAAACTTAAGGATTGGTTCTATTTGCCAGGGGGAGTGAAACACCAGAAACCAAACACAAGCATAAAACTAGCAATGTGCGATCAACTGTGATCTTATCATGGTCTGTGTACAGGGAAGTGTAAAACAGTCTAGAACTATTAGGACTGGCAAAGGAAAACATGTAATTCCACTGTGGACATGAAGTGAAGGATCAATTGTTTACCCTTACAGGAAGATCCTTCGATGGATCAACTTTATTGGAAGCTTTCACCCTAATGCTTCAAATTAATGACCACCATTCACACCCTGATAATATTGCATACTCCACCTGCCACTCATGTCTAAATAAGGACATTATTAAGTAGCTCTGGGTCAATAAATCAATAGTTTAAGGGAAAGCATTACCTTTATATGCAATCCAAGTCATCCCTATCCATAATTATTTTTGTCTTAAAAGAGCAACCATGCCAGAAATGTAAGCAAAGCGAGGGGAAGATATTAGAACTTTATGCTGCTTTGCATTAGTGCCTAAAAATTCCCAGGAAACATAAGCATTGCCATGTTAAATCAGACCCGAGCTCCATCTAGCCAAATAGCCTGTCTCTGACAATGGCCAGCACCAGACATTTCACAGGAAGGGATCTCCCATAGCAGATACACATGCGATAATATTTCTATGAGGAGTGTTTCTTCCAAACCCCAGACAGTTAGGGTGCATCTACATTGCACCCATAGCTTGAAATAAGCAATGCAGTTTGAGCTATGCAAATTGCATAGCTTGAGTCAATTTCAAAAGAGCTTATTTCGTAATTTGGCTCTGTCTACACAGCACCAAATTTCAAAATAACTGGCTATTCCGAAACATCCCTTATTCTTTGTGGAACGAGGTTTACAGGGACAGCAGAATAGCAAATCCATTATATTTCAAAATAACAGGAATGCTGTTAAGACGTGGGATAGCTATTTTGGGATACCTCTGGTATCCGAAAAATAGCGCCACAGTGTAGTCGTAGCCTTAGTGATTGGTTAATGTTCTGAAACAGGAGGGCTGTATCCTTAGTATTTGTTTTCCCCTAGCTAGTCAATTGCAGAGAGAGTGAGAGAGAGAGGATAGATAGATCCAATTCTTATTGATTTTTGTGATGAGGCTGGGTTTACCTGTGGTGCTGCCTAGTGGTTAGGTCTCTGGGTACCAGCTCTCCCCCATCTCTGGCATCCCTTGCCAGCAGCCACTCTGAGGCTGTGGAGTTCCCTTTCTGATAGGTAGCAATTCAGCCATATGGCTAAGTCACCAAAGGAATCTGGCTCCTTACTGGTTCCACAAAATATATCTAGCCCAATTTCCCCTGGTCATCAACCAACCTCCAGACTAAAGTGTAATTTAGTAATTTTTAAAATAAACCACAGGGGATTCTCTTTTCAGCAATTGAACTAGCCACAATGCCATTGTTATAGGAGGGGATCCAGAGGCCCAAAGAGATTGGCAGGATCAGGAGCTGGCCTGAACCTTGAGGCATCACATAATTGACACTAGCCTTAGAACCTGCTTCTTTCCTGCTACTACTGTTTCCATTCATGAGAAGCAAGAACACTGTAGTTTCTAATGCTTATCCTTACTTACTCAGGGAGTAGATTTTCTCCTTACCCACATGTAATGGTAGAAAAGGATAAGAACAGCCATACCAGGTCAAAGCAAAGGTCCATCTAGCCCAGTACCCTATCTGCCGACAGTGGCCAATACTAGATGCCCCAGAGGGAGTGAACAGGGAAGCATCAAATGATCCCTCTCCTGTCATCCATTTTTAAACAAACACAGGCCAGGGACACCATTCCTACCCATCCTGGCTAATAGCCATTGATGGACCTAACCTCCATGAATCTATCTAGCTCTTTTTTGAACCCTGTTAAAGTTCTAGTCTTCACAACGTCCTCTGGCAAGGAGTTCTACAGGTTGACTGTGCACTGAGTGAAGAAAAACTTCCTTTTGTTTGTTTTAAACCTGCTGCCTATTAATTTCATTTGGTAATCCCTAGTTCTTATATTGTGGGAATAAGTAAATAACTTTTCCTTATTCACTTTTTCCACACCAGTCATGATTTTATAGACCTCTATCATATCCCCCCTTAGTCTCCTCTTTCTAAAATGAAAAATCCAAGTCTTTTTAATCTCTCTTTTAATATAGGACCCATTCCAAATCCCTGATCATTTTTATTGCCCTTTTCTGAACCTTTTCCAATGCAAATATAACTTTTCTGAGACGAGACGACCACATCTGTATGGAGTATTCAAGATATGGGTGTACCATGGTTTTATATAGAAGCAATAAAATATTCTTGGTCTTATTCTCAATCCCTTTTTTAATGATTCCTAACATTCTATTTGCTTTTTTGACTGCCACTGCACACTGAGCGGATGTTTTCAGAGAACTATCCACCATGAGTCCATGATCTCTCTCGAGTAGTTATAGCTAACTTAGTCCCCATCATATTATATGCATAGTTGGGATTATTTTTTCTAAAGTGCATTACTTTACATTTATCAATGTTAAATTTCGTTTGCCATTTTGTTGCCTAATCACTTATTTTAAAATTAGCCAATTAACCCATCATAAGACGGGATTTTCAGGTCTCTTTCGCTCCCTCTCTCCTCCTTCCCCCCTCTCTCTTAGCTCTCCTCCGCCTCCTGCCTCTCTCGCCTTCTGCCTCTCTCTCCCCATCTCTTTCTTTCTCTTCTCCCAACTCCTGCCTCTCACTTTCCCTTTCTCTTCTCCTCCTGTCTCTCTCTCTGCTCTGTCTCTCCCCGCCCCCCATTCCCTTCCGCCGTGGTGCTCGGCTGGGTGCTGCACCGCTCAGCTGGGCCACCACGGGAGAGGAGCGCAGGGCGGAGACGTACACGGCCTGGGGGCGGGGCCGTGAATGTCAACCCTAACCCTTCCCCTCCTAACGTGGCACTCAGCTGAGTGCTGCGCCGCTCAGCTGGGCTGCGGCAGGGGAGCAAGAGGTGGTTTGGGGTCCGCGCTCCCCAAACGGCCACTTGTTGCTGTTTGCCCCTCTCCCCCCGCCACATCCCAGCTGAGTGGCGCAGCACTCAGCCCAGCACCGTGGCGGGAGAGAAAGGGGGGTGGGCCAGTGTCATACACGGCCAGGGAGCGGGGCCGTGTACATCAGCGTTACAGACTCACAGATATTGGGCTATTTTTTAAAATAAACATGCAGTGTAGACATAGCCTAAGCTATTCCAGAATAGTTATTCTGAAATAGCTTATTTCAAAATAGCACATCTACACTGCAGGGAAGCCTCAAAATTAGTCCGAGGCAGGCTTTCCTAATGTAGATGTGCTATTTTGATTTAGAACCCCAGGAGGCACTGGGGAGGAGTAAGTTAGATGGTCCTGGTGAGGGTCTATTTTGAACTAGCCGAAGTGGAGCGTCTACACAGCCCCTATTTTGAAATAACTATTTTGGAATAGGCATTATTCTTTGTAAAATGAGGTTTACAGAAGTCAGAATAAGCCTCCCTTTTTTTGAAATATTTAAAATATTTGAAATATTTCAAAATAACGCTATTGCTGTATAGACGCTCACATTATTATTTCGGATAACAGCCATTATTCTGAAATAAATTTGCTGTGTAGACACACCCTTAATTTCGTGAGATCTTTTTGAAACTCTTCATAGTCTGCTTTGGTCTTTACTATTTTGAGCTGTTTGGTATCACTTGCAAATCTTGCCACCTCGCTATTTACCCCTTTCTCTAGAACATTTATAAATAAGTTGAATAGGATGGGTCCCAGAACAGATGCTTGGGGGACCCCCCTAGTTATCTTTCTCCCCTCGGAAAACGTACCATTTATTCCTACCCTTTGTTTCCTGTCTTTTAACCATTTCTCAATCCACAAAATGACCTTCCCTCTCATCTTGTGACAACTTACTTTACTTAAGAGCCTTTGGTGAGGGACCTCGTCAAAGGATTTCTGGAAATCTAAGTATACTATATTCACTCGATCCTCCTTGTCCACATGTATGTTGACCCCTCAAAGAATTCTAGTAGTTTAGTAAGGCATGATTTCCCCTTATAGAAACCATGTTGACTTTCCCCCAAAAAATTACATTCATCTATTACTGTCTGACAATTTTATTCTTTAGTACAGTTTCAACTAATTTGCCCGGTATTGACATGATCTGTCCTGTCAATATTAATTGCAGCACACACAGTCTTTTGTGTATGTTTCTATAAATACATTTTTTAAAAATGCTGTAGAGGCTTCGATAATCTCCCTTATAACCAGGCCTGCTGACTGAAGTTTTGGGCACCAAGGCAGAACAGTCAATTGGCCCTCAGACACACACGCTGTGCCCATACAGAAACAGTCTGACTTACATTTGGGCGGTACTGCACCTGCACTAACTAGTATCCAGTAAGCTGCCAGCTGCACTGAGTGCACTTTCCCAGCATGGCCAGGGCTTCCACATGCCCACTGAGTAGGGTTGCAAACTGTCTGGGTAAACCCAAAGTCCCTTGCTCTAGCCACTGCTCACCCCTTCCCTGAGGCCACGTCCATGCCCCACCCCTTCTCCAAGGCCCTGCCCTCTGTTCATTCCATCTCCCTTCCCTCCACACTACCCTCACTTATTGTCACTGGGCTGGGGCAGAGGTGTGCAAGGCTCTGGGAGGGAGTTTGGGTGTGAGAGTGGTGAGCTCTGGGAGGGAAAGAGTGAGGGGGTGGGCTCTGAGCTGGGGTAAGGACTGAAGGCTCTGCGAGGGCGGAATAGAGCTAAGGTCTAGGGCATGGAGTTGGGATGCAAGAGGATTGTGTAGGGGGGTCAGCATTTATCTCAGACAGGTCCCAAAGGTGACTGGCATGCCCCTTTGGCAGCAGCTCCTAGGCGAGGGAGTCAGGGGGTCTCTACACTCTGACGCCTGCAGGCAACACTCCCAGAGCTCCCATTGGCCTTAAAAGGGAGGTGCAGAGTTGGCACCAGAGGCAGGGGTAGCATGAGGAGACACGCCTGAGAAGCCACAGGCACGTGCTGACTGTTTCTTGGAGCGGAATGGAGGGAGGGTGGGTAGGAAGCCTGCTTTAGTCCCACAGCACTACCAACAGCAGCTGGGGTCCCTCCAAGCCCTTTTATATCACCCACAACCCTGGGCAATTGTCCCCTTTCCCCTGCCCTACTGGTGGGCATGTTGATAGCAAATCCTATTTGCCTATCCATCCCTCTCCTCAGTCACTTTGCTGAATACTGTCAGTTCACTTTTGGACTGAGACCAGGAATGACTTTACCATTGTCCTAAGTGTTGCCAGGTCTACAGTCACAGACAGATGAAACTGATGATTGCCCACATGCTAACAATGCTTTAAAGTTGCACTCTATTATTATCGACGCACCCACATATACCCAATACACTCCTATATTGAGTGAGGGTAAAGATTGGTATAGTCAATGCCAGGAAGCTAGCTGAGTATGGGAGCAGGGAAATGTAAGCACAAGCTAACCTTATGGGAAATCCTCATAGAGTTTTAAAAGACAGTAATTATTATATTCCATTATATTATTGTCAATGTGTCTAGAGTACCCAAATGGACAAACACCTTAAAAAGCCTTAAAGAGCTCTTTAAATATTGATGGGCTAAAAATGGATTGTGTGGTTTGATTTGGGTTTTGCTTTAGTCATATTTTACTTAACATCATGACAGAGATACAGTACTCAGATAATGGGTAATGGGAGATGAAATGCTCTGCTATATGGAGAGATAGCTAACTAGAGTAATACACCAAATAAATTGAAAACCAAATCTCATACACAAAGTATTATTAATACTAATTTCCACTTATTACCAAGCAGCTTCTTTGCATGTATGACATTGCCTTTTGCACCCTATACATGACTTTAATTAAGATCTAAGTTATTCATGACTATAATTCAGATCTACTGCTAGTCTAGTCAAATCAGTATAATTAGTCCCAGAGGGCATTTGTATGAGAACTAGGTTTCCATTTCATCTTTATGTTTCAGCAAACACGATGGATACTGGAAGATCATTCTGAGAACTTTGTAATTTAAGGAGCGCTATGAAGCTGGTGGGAAAATTCTAAACAAAAACATTGTTACAAAGAACTCCCATAAAGGCTCATTTAGTTTAATTTATTTTACATGGTATGCAGTAGAAGAGAAACAATGAGGCTGATTATCGAACACAAAGCTCATAAACTTTTCATAATCGCTTCCCCAGCTTATTAGGAAATAAGGCAATACAAGTTCATTTAACCCATCTGGGGCTTACTCTGAAAAGTATTAAAGGGGTGAACATTAGGATTTGGGGTGGGGGCAGGGAGTTCTGGAGGGGCATTCTGGAGGGCAAAATCCTGAGTGAATCTCTAGCATGAGCCTCCCACCCAAAGTGCATATGCTACTGAATACTTAGAGTAATCATCTGTATCTGTGTTGATAAAGCATCCATCACCACAGTTTCATGGAGTTGGCTTGACAGAACCATGTTCTGACTTCAAGTCCATGCAAATACCTCTGTATTGAACTCAAAGACTAGTTAGACATCCTCAGCAGACTAAACTGTTTTATTCCACCGACAGACAAGGAGACTCAGGTGCCACCTATGCCCTGATTATATGAGTATGTGCAGATGATCCATGACCCATGTCCATTACTGCAGAGAAAGGCAAAGCAAAAAACTGACCTAGGGGAATAGTCCTTCCTGATCCCAAATTTGTCAATCAGACTCTCAACCTGTGATCAAGACCCACCAGCTTCGCATCTAAAATGGAGGGTTCTCTGCACCATCTCAGAGCACTGGTCCATTGTGTCTGGTGGGGTGTCTAACTGTAGCTAATCTCTGATTCTTCACAGGAAGACAAAACAAATCCCAGAATACAGTTATGCAGGGTGGAGGAAGGGCATTTCTTTCCTACCCCTACAGGCAGAAGCCCTGAAGCATGAGATTTGGTTATTGTCATTGTCTTAATGAAGAGTTGCAATGCTAGTACCCAAGTGCATATCAACACTCACAAGGAGGAACTATGGAGAACAAACCCATCAAGCTGGATTGCGTATGGTTTCATGTTACTTTTTCATTCCATCCCTATGTTTTACATTACCTTCCACATAATCTCTTCCCCACCATCCCCTTCTGACATCTGTTCTTGCAGCACACCATTACAACCCTACAAGGCAAATGCTAGCACAGGTTGAATCTATCTCTTCCGGAACCCTTGGGACCTGACTGGTGCCAAACCAGAGAATTTGCTGGACTATGGAAAGTCAGTATTGTCTGACAGCATTACCAACTGATTATTGGGCTCTTAGAAGACACTTAGGGGGTAAATTGGAGCTAAATAACAGCACGGAACACTGAAAGCCGGACTGGTGGCTGCAAACAAACTTTACGAGACACCAGAAACTTGGCCACACCCATGATAAGTGAACACCTGGCTCACTAAAATCATGCCAGACCATGGATGTTGCTGGACCAGAGAGTGCTGGACCAGAGAGGGTCAACCTGTAGTTTTTCCTCACAAGTGGCTCTTCAATTATTCTATTCAGAGTGCATCTAATGAGCAAACAGCCCTTACATGGATTGTTTCACCTGCTATCTGGCCTCTTGCTGGCTTCTCAAAACATTTTATCCTGCAGACTTCGGATATTAGAGTTATATGGGCTGCAGTTTGACAGCAACAGCATCAAATACTCAGTGTTCTGCAGCTAAACTGACCCATATAACTCTAGTCATTTAGATCTCCAGATTAGACTGATAGGCTACGTCTACACAGGCCCCCTTTTCCGGAAAAGGGATGCAAATGA
>CM057845.1:137113671-137132957 GCA_030068395.1 Apalone spinifera | reverse complement strand
CTCTCATTTGCATCCCTTTTCCGGAAAAGGGGGCCTGTGTAGACGTAGCCATAACATTTTTACTGGATTTCAAGATGGTCCTTTGTTCTGGGCCATGATTTCTTGTTATACTGATGCTGAAGAGAGTGGCACTTTTAGGACTCAAACCTGTCTTCTGTAACACCAGAATGTGTCCCAAAACATATTAAGTACAATAACTGATTTCACAAGATCCAGGCAAGTATCCCTATTTAGAAAAACATTTACATATCTGCTGAAGACCTTTAAGGACATGCTTAGACTTCTGAATGTGAAAATTATTTTCCTGAATTGGAGCTACTGTTTGCATCACCAAGAGCAGTTATTTTAAACTGACCCTTGGAGGAAAATAAAGAAAAAGAAAGATGATGATTCGACAATACAAAGGAACTGGTGCACTTATATCCCATATATAAAGATGGTCATTGTTGCAACATGCTCCATAACATAGCAAAAGGTTGTTATAATATATTCATGGGTATTGTTATTAAATTGCCATTTCAACCAGAAAGGACACTGTCTCAACGACTTAATTACCTGCATCCTGCTTCAAAAGCCTTTTAAATCTGCACTTGAAAGGGAATCCTCTGAACTGTCATTCATGCTAAAATTCGACACTCTACGCGTCGGTCTCAACAAAGACGCTAACTATCTTACCCATTACAAAGATAGCTTCCCCAGTTATCACCTCTAATACCATTAGCTCACAGACATTTACCTTTCCCCACCTCTAATACCATTAGCTCACAGATATTTACCTTCCTCCCCCCTCCCCCCGCATCCCCCTTCTGTTCTGAAATGCGATTTATCCTTTTCATATGTGTTCATTTTTTTAATTGTATCCTTTGGTATATATGGTTGTGACTATTTTCTTCCACTATTTGATCTGAGGAAGTGGGTCTGACCCACGAAAGCTCATCATCTAATAAACCATCTTGTTAGTCTTTAAAGTGCTACATAGTCCTGTATTTTGTTATTAAATTAGTTTTGTTAAATTACCATAAGGGAAAAAAAACATTTTTTGGACGATGCAAAATGACAGCTGATTGCCAATAGCAAAGTTATATCGCTTTTCAAAAGATAAATGAGATTTCACAATATATGGAGGATGAAAACAGAAAAATCTTGCTTTTCTTTTGCTGTAATTTAAACGCCACTAAATCCAGGGCTTGACTTTGCTTTCGCTGTAGTTTTACACCTGTGTGCCTTTGCTGAAATCACTTATTTACATCTTTATAAATAAAAGGAGGACAATCCAGTCCTCCAGAGGTTAATGATAAATTTGTTTTCTATTTGATGTAATGCCTGTGTTCAGATTTAGCAGCGTGTGCATTTAATCTGTTACCAATATAAACCAGTCATTTTGATCCTAATCCCAATTTGGAGATATACACAAATGCATCTTTGAATAGAAAGTTGTGAGTCTTTGTTAGAGGCATTTTCAAAACTCTACAACAAAACCAGAACCATACCTCAAGAAGGAGAAGGGCACAGAGTTGTTTTTAAACAGATTTTTGGATGGTATATCTGTTAAACTAAAGTTTTTCATGTATAATACAGCATCAGTGACCTAAAAATGTGTGGAGCTTTGTCATGGGGCAGACTCCCGGTCATGGTGCCTCCAGCTGGTAGCCCTGGGAATTAGCTCATCAGCTCACTGGACGCCTCCCTCTACTTCATGTCTCCCTGTGTTCTTGCGTCCCTGTCTAGTCCAGACATGTCATTCGTGGACCATGGCATTCTCTTCAGGACACTGCCCTCCGGCAATGCCCACTCCAGTGTCTCTGAGTCCCCTTCTGGGAGTAGGTGTTTATCCAGCTTTGCACTCCAGGATCCTCCTCTCCCAAGGAACACCCAGTTCTCCTCCCAGCGAACACCCAGTTCCCCTATACCCACCTTGCCTCAGTGGCCCACCGCCAGCCTTCATCTAGCCCTACCTCAGGGGCAACTACAGTCTGTAAAGGCCACTCATCACTGGCAAAGGGGCGTGGATCCCTCTCTACAGCCCTAGTAGCCTCAGGCCTTGCTTCAGGCCCTGCAGCCTAGGAGTTCGCTTGGCCAGAGCTTCCCCAGCCCTGCCTTGCCTTTCCCTTCCCTTCCCTTTTTTGCTCTGCTCTGCTCTTCAACAGCCAGATCCCTCCTGCTCTCTATCCAGAGCAGCAGTCAATATCCCTTTCCCACCAGGAGTCCTTCTTTATATAGCCCCCAGTTGGGCCCTCATTAGTGACAACTCCCTCAGCAGGAGCTTCACACTCAGCCCTCACTCAGGGCTGGGTTTTTGCCCTTAAATGGCCAGTGTAGGGTAAGCACCCTGTTACAGGTTTGCACGATCATTCAAACTATGCTATACTAACCAAAAAAAAAAAACTATAATGGGTCAAATTAGTTAGAGATGGAAATGTCCTGGGATCCCATCACACTGCTTACAACACCATTTGTAGGTAGTATAAATAGCTAGGTATCTCCCTTCCAGCCCTGGATGGAAAAGGAATTAGAAATTCAATTGATGCTACTATATAATATAGGGTCACTGGAAGATTTCTGAAATAGAATGACCAATATACTCTTGGGCTACGTCTAGACTACATCCCTTTTTCGTAAAAGGGATGTAAATTAGACGTATCGCAATTGCTAATGAACTGGGGATTTAAATCTCCCCCGCTTAATTAGCATAAAAATGGCTGCTGCTTTTTTTCAGCACGGAGCTTTGCTGGAAAAAAGCGCCAGTCTAGATGCTGATCTTGCAGAAAATAAAGCTTTTTCCGAAAGATCCGTTATCCCTTATTTCAAAGAGGGATAAGGGATCTTTCGGAAAAAGCTTTATTTTCCGCAAGATCAGCGTCTAGACTGGCACTTTTTTCCGGCAAAGCTCTGTGCCGAAAAAAAGCGGTAGCCATTTTTATGCTAATTAAGCGGGGGAGATTTAAATTCCTGCTTCATTAGCAATTGCGATACGTCTAATTTACATCCCTTTTACAAAAAAGGGATGTAGTCTAGACATAGCCTTGCAGTCTGAGATAAGGACAAATTTAAAGACATCAGAGATAGGTTTATACTATAGCTTGAATCTTTCTAATTCAGCACACTCTGGTCTGCCAACATCTATGGTCTGGTATGGTTAGCCAGATATCCACTTTTCATGAGTGTGGCCAAGTTTCCCGTGATCCAGTGATGTTTGATTACAGCCACCAGTCCTGGCTCTCAGTGTTCTGTGCTGTTATTTAGCTCTAATTTACCCCTAAATGTCTTCTAAGAACCCAGTAAGCAGTGGAAGTGTTGGTAATGCTGCTAGACAATATTGACTTCCCGTAAGTAGGCAAATTCTCTGGTTTGGCAGTGGTCAGGTCCCAAAGGTGCTGGATGAGAGAGCTGTATTAGAACATCCTTATGCCAACATAGGGATATTTTTCTTTGGTAACTTTCTAATATTTAGTCTAATTTTAAAATGTCCCAAGAGATGAAGCTTACACCAATTCCCTAGTGAGATTAGACATAGCCTCATTGGTCTCATAGTGAAGGAAGCAAATTCCACTACTTAACTAATGTTTCCTTTTAAAATTTGATCCTATTAATCCTTCTTATCCCTGAAATATTCCTGTCCATCTCTGCACCCATCAGATATTTGTTGACATGGCTACTTCTGATCTCCATTTAGAAATTCCTGGATATTTAGCAATATTTCCCTTAACACACACATTGATTCTTCCAGAATATTAATAATTTCTAGCTCTTCCCAAAAGTGTTCCCGATTGCTAATGTCTTGCAACATTGGATCCAGTAGTTCTGACCCCACAGTTCTCTGTCATAACAGTGGTGCCACCTAAAAACTGAATGAGGGTACTTTGGAGGGTAGAGGTTACATGGGTGGGGTCAGGAAGTTCCTCAGTTACTAAATGCATTCTTCTCCTTTGCACAGTGTACAACTGCAAAAAATATAAACATAGAGACCCATTCCTTACTGAAGGTTTTTGTATAGCTCAAAAGTCCATAATGGATCTGTGAATCAGGCAATTAAAGATCCACACAAATCAAGTTAAACACATTTTGCCATGGTGCATTTTACTTAATACCTGCCAGGTGGCAGTGTACCCTTAGAAATGAACAATCACAACATTAATATTTTATGCAGTCTTTTAAGTTGTTTTGGTCCCAGGATATTAGAGAGATGCAGTGGGTGGAGTAATATATTTTATTGGACCAGCTTCTGTTGATGAAAGAGACAAGTTTTTGAGCTTAGACAACTTTTCTTCAGTCTTAGGTGACCTGAAGAAGAGCTTTGTGGAGTCCAAAAGTTTGTCTCTTTCACCAACAGATGTTGGTCTAATAAAATATATTACCTCGCCCATGCTGTCTCCCTCGTGAATATTTTAAATATTGCTATTAGCAAACATTATTTTTTCCTTTTTTTTCCCCCTCAGATGTATTTACAACCTTAATCCATGCATTTATTCACAGGATTAGTTCCATAGAACTTAAAAAAAAAATCACATTCAGATGTAGTCACATTTCTAGTGGCTGTTGTCTTATCATTATATAAAAATTTTACCATGTATGGTTCTACACAAAAAAGATGCTAACATGAAGTAAGTTACTTCACACAAATGCTAAAGGGGAGCACGGAAACCTGAATTAACAAGCTTGTGGATTATCATAGAACCATAGAACACTAGAACTGGAAGGGACCTCGAGAGATCATCAAGTCCAGTCCCTGCCCTCACAGCAGGACCAAGTACTGTCTATAACCTCTTGTCAACCTCTTGCCCCCCAAAAGTGTGGCTCACAAAGCCACTCCTGCAGCCCCCTCAAATGGCCCTGGCCCCCGCCAGCTCCCCTCTGGCTCCCAGCTTCCCTGTGCTTTTGTTTTTGCTCAACAATTCTGTTCTGGGGGGCTTTTTTTTTTTTTGCTTTACAATTCTGTTGTGGCTCTTCGCATTTTTTCTGCCGCTGTTTTGTCTCTTTGTTAAATGGGTTGGCCACACCTGGTCTACAATATCATCCCTGATAGATGTCTGTCTAACCTGCTTTTAAATATCTCCAGAGATGGAAATTCCACAATTCCCCTAGGCAATTTATTCCAGTGTTTAACCACCCTGACAGTTAGGACTTTTTTTCTAATGTCCAACCTAAACCTCTGTTTAGCTTAAGCCCATTGCTTCTTGTCCTAGATGCAAACTAGACTAGATGCCAGCTCACTCTGCCATACCTAGCTTTGTGTTAAAAGAAGCAAAAAATTTATCACTACAGTAAACATTTCCGTGACTCTGAATACATAGAGGGAGCAGATCTGCTAAGATGATGGCCTTCTTATATAGTCTCTTTTCATAGCTGAATGTATTGTTTTTCAGCATCTAAAATATTTCCAGCATCTAAGAGATTGGGAAGATCATCTGATGACACTATCCCAGACAGTAGGCAAAGGCAAAGTTATGCAACTCTATAAAGGCAAGTACAAGAAGTTGCAGCTAGATGCATTGGAGCAGGAGGGGGCCAGTGAAGGGAGTCAAAGTCATGTGGGGTAATCAGATCAGTGGACCAGAAATATTAACTTATTGGCCATATTTTGTGTGCACCAGAGCAGAGGAAAACCTAGTGGGAGTGTCAGAAAGACCAGATAGGATAAAATAGATTGCAGCAATCCAGAAAGAAGTGAGCTGGTGTTGACATACCTTAAATCAAGTTACTGCAGGATCTACACCATGGCAGGAAAGGGCACAGAGGGACTCAATGGAAGAAACTCTCCTGTTGATTTCCATTACTCTTCTCATCTGGGGGTAGAGTAACAGGGTTGATGGAAGAACAATCTGCAGTTGATTTCGCAGGTCTTCACTAGATCCACTAAACTGACTGCCAGTGGATTGATCTCAGAGCGTCAATCCAGGCGGTGATGTAGATGAAACATTAGTTGAGGATTTGTACTGCCCTAAAAGGTTTCAGGGAGGCAGAAACAATTCACACTTCAGTTATGGCCATGTCACATTAGAGTAGGGGATATCCAGGAGATGTCAGAGAAAAGCTGATGTGTGAGACTGGATAGGTAGGAGACTGATCAAAATGGAGAAGATGCCTTGTATGGTGTGAGTATGAAGAGAGTACTAGCAGATGAGATCACCTGGAAAAGCATGAAAAGGGAGAAAATGAGAAGGCCAGAGACAAAGCCTTTAACATCCTGCAAACAAATGGAAAAGGGGAGGAGGTGAACCACTGAAGGAGTGACCAATGTAGGAGAAGAACCAAGAGAGAATAGAGCCAAAACACCAAAGGAAGAGAGAGTTATCAATGGTATCAAGAGTAATTTAAAAGCAGGCATACACTAGCTCCACCCTCAACTTCCAGCACAGAAGATGTGTATTTATCAGGGTGGGAGGAGGACTTATAGTATAGTGTGGGCAAAGCTGTACAGCATTGTGTTTTCTCTATTCCCAGCTTTTCCTGGGTCCTTGGAAAGCTAATAAGTTCAATCACCTTGAGGCTGTTCTGACTCGCAATAGAGACTGCAGTGACCCCCAAATGGTCACGGATTACAGGGAGTGTAATGGTGGCCCAAAGCATTAGGTACAGGAATGGCATTCATGAGAAGTGAGTCACAGGCACAATTTAAGGTTAGCTTGTTGAGGATCAGGGAAAGCACAGTGTGCTTTTATCTGCCGGGGAAGAAGCCAGAACTGAATGGCAAAAAAGTGCCACCGTGGCTTAACAACCAGGTAAAAGAAGCAATGACAGATAAGATATCTCTTAAAAAGTGGAAGTCAAATTCTAATGAGAAAAATAGAAAGGACCATAAACTTTGTCAAGTTAAGTGTAAAAATATAAGAAGAAAAGCCAAAAAGGAGTTTGAAGAACAGCTAGCCAAAAACTCAAAAAGTAATAATAAAATGTTTTTTAAGTACATCAGAAGCAGGAAGCCTGCTAAACATCCAGTGGGGCCCTGGATGTTTGAATGATCAAGAAGCTAAAGGAGCACTCAAAGATGATAAAGTCATGGCGGAGAAGCTAAATGAATTCTTTGCTTCAGTCTTCACAGCTGAAGATATTGGAGAGATTCCCAAACCAGAGCCATTCTTGTTAGGTGACAAATCTGAGGAATTGACCCAGATTGAGGTATCATTAGAGGAGGTTTTGGAACAAATTGATAAACTTAACAGTAACAAGTCACCGGGACCAGATGGCATTCACCAAGAGTTCTGAAAGAACTCAAATGGGAAATTGAGGAACTATTAACTGCGGTTTATAACATACCCTTTAAATCGGCTTCTGTACCTAATGATTGGAAGATAGCTAACATGACATCAATATATAAAAAAGGGTTCTAGAGGTGATCCTGGCAATTACAGACCAGTAAGTTTAATGTCAGTACCAGGCAAATTAGTTGAAACTATAGGAAAGAATACAATTGTCAGGCACATGGATGAATATAATATGTTGGGGGAAAGTCAACATGGTTTCAGTAAAGGGAAATCATGCCTTACTAATCTGCTAGAGTTCTCTGAGGAGTCAACATACATGTGGACAAGCTGCATCCAGTGAATATAGTATACTTAGATTTCCAGAAAGCCTTTGACAAGGTCCCTCACCAAAGGCTCTTAAGTAAAGTAAGTAGTCACGGGATAAGAGGGAAGGTCCTTTTGTGGATTGATAACTGGTTAAAAGACAGGAAACAAAGGGTAGAAATAAATGGTAAGTTTTCCAAGTGGAGAGAGGTAACTAATGGGGTCCCCCAAGTGTCTGCCTTGGGAACCATCCTATTCAATTTATTTATAAATGACCTAGAGAAAGGGGTAAACAGTGAGGTGACAAAATTTGCAGATGATACCAAACTGCTCAAGATAGTTAAGACCAAACCAGACTTTGAAGAGCTTCAAAAAAATCTCACCAAACTAAGTGATTAGGCAACAAAATGGCAAATGAAATTTAATGTTGATAAATGTAAAGTAATGCACATTGGAAAAAATAATCCCAACTATATATACCATATTATGGAAACTAATTTGGCTATAACTACTCAAGAGAAAAGATTTTGGAGTCATTGTGGATCGTTCTCTGAAAACATCCACTCAGTGTGCAGCGGCAGTCAAAAAAGCAAATGGAATGTTAGGAATCATTTAAAAAGGGATAGAGAATAAGACAGAGAATATCTTAATGCCTCTATATAAAACCATGATATGCACACATCTTGAATACTGTGTTCAGATGTGGTAGCTTAATCACAAAAAAGATATACTGGCATTGGAAAAGGTTCAGAAAAGGGCAATAAAAATGATTAGCGGTTTGGAACGGGTCCCATATGAAGAGAGAGTAAAAAGACTTGGACTTTTCAGCTTAGAAAAGAGGAGACCAAGGGGGGATATGATAGAGATCTATAAAATCATGACTGGTATGGAAAAAGTGAATAAGGAAAAGTTATTTATTTATTCCCACAATAAAAGAACAAGGGGTCACCAAATGAAATTAATAGGCAGCAGGTTTAAAACAAACAAAAGGAAGTTTTTCTTCACTCAGTGCAGAGTCAACCAGTGGAATTCCTTGCCAGAGGATGCGGTGAAGGCTAACACTTTAACAGCGTTCAAAAAAGAGCTAGATAGATTCATGGAAGTTAGGTCCATCAGTGGCTATTAGCCAGGATGGGTAGGAATGGTGTCCCTAGTCTCTG
Source organism: Apalone spinifera (assembly GCA_030068395.1). Classification (NCBI taxonomy): domain Eukaryota; kingdom Metazoa; phylum Chordata; order Testudines; family Trionychidae; genus Apalone; species Apalone spinifera. Next base: position 137,124,292 of record CM057845.1, on the reverse strand, counting down.
TTTCTCTGGAGGTGGGTGACGGGAGGGATCGCATGAGGTTTTGCTCCTCTGGGGCATCTGAATTTAGCCACTGTCAACAGACAGAATACTGGTCTAGATGGACCTTTGGTCTGATCCTGTATGACCGTTCTTATGTGCTTATGAGTGAGAATTTAAAACCAGGAAATAGGGAAGAGGTGGTTTTGAGCGATCAAGAACTCAGAAGGATTGGGGTTTAGATGCAAGGCTGAAGGACTAAAACAGACGAACAGGCAAGAGTCCTGCCCCAATTCCCCTCTGTCCTTGGATCCAGCCCTTATTATATTAGTTGGACTTCGTGTTTGTACTTGCCACATTGAGTCAGCAGAAATTCCACGTCACCTCCATAAAGCAACAGATAGCAGGATTCTTAAAGAGAAGATTCTACATCCATGCTCCATTTTCTACAGCATGTTACAGGCTGGAAAGTATGAAAATGTTTAAGTACTGCTGAATAGTGTTCCCAGTAAGCTGTGCACTCATGTTGCCACTCAGAAGACATGCAAATGCCACCCAGCTGATTAGCAGAGTGCTCACAACTAGGGTTTTTGTGTGTGTTTGTTGCTGTGGATGGTGCCCTCTCGCACATGCCTTGGTACATATAAACAAATTATTTTATATGTGAATGGAAAGGATTAGAAGAAACATTGCTGCAGAACCCCCTGGAACACACAATTCACTAGCTGCTCTTTAACAAGGATGATTGCTTCCCCCACTTATTAGGATGATAGTAGTTAGAAACATAAAAGATCTATTAGATATTGATCTATTGCCTCTATTTTCATGCAGGACTGTTAGCTTTTAACTCCTCACCATTTGCAATGTGCAGTAGGCTTACAGTGTTATTTATGGAATAATGATTCCTTAACATAGCTTCAGAGGCATCACAACTCAGTTCCTTTTTATTAGGCTGGTTTAATGAAAATATTCCCATTGGCTTCAATGAGCTATGGATCAGGCCCAGGGTGACGTCCTCAACAGATAATGGACAATGATTTAATAGCTCTTTGACATTTCTAACTACTATGACCCTAACAAGTAGAAGGAGGTAAGATTGCTAGAAAGGCGAAGAGTGGGAAGCATGTAAGAAAGTTAGTGTCTAACTCCCCTAGGTGCTTTTGAATGTTGTGTGCCAAAAGACCTAAATATGGATAGCTTTGCTAAACTAAAATGATAGGACATAGGCATGTGAGGCACAGAAATAAGATGGAATTAAGTGAGGGGGTAACAGAAAGTGAATAGCAGTGAAAAATTCCTATAGTTAGATTATGGAATAATTCCTCCGGGAAACAAATGCCAAACCCATCACTTGGTAGATTTAAATGTGGACAAAACAATAGTAAAAGTGCTAGAGAGAAAAATTCTGCAATGGTAGGGAAATGGTTATCTAGATGATCTAATGGTTTTTTTCACCTTTAGATTTTATGGATATTAGGATATTAAATACATGAGTTAAACACTGAAAGTTCAGTGACAAATTATGTACACTTTATGCAAATATCTGAATACAAATTATGTGGTTATTCTTGTGCACATTCCCAAGGAATCATGCCATCTTTTATGTCCTTTCTACTGCACAGAGAATAGAGGTAGTCGCCCATGACAAATCTGTGCTTTCAGAGAAGCAATATACTGTATTCCTCAGTGGCAAAAAATTGAATGGAACTGCCATTTGAAAATGTAAATATTCATGTAGAGAGGACAATTAAGACAGTCTTATATGCTGTTATCAATGAAATGCTAATAAGTACTGCAAATGGCCATGAACTCACACCCTGTTATTTGCCAATGATTTAACATGAAATGTTACTTTAGATGAGCAAATACAAGTACCATATGATGTGCAATTTAAATTGTAGTGTTTTATGCTATTTGGGCTTCATAGCTACTTTTTCTGGCAATGTCCAATTTCACCCTTTTATTGTGTCAGTAATAATAATAATTTGCTCAGGAACTGTTCTCTTTCAAATGGCTCAAAGTGACTTATGTACCTGATTTTTAAAGGAGCCTAAGCAACTTAGGGGCCTTTATTCTACTGAAATTCAGTTGAGGTCCTAACTCCCGTGGACTTTTTTGAAAATCTCAGTCTAAAATCTCGGATCCTGATCCTGCAAGTTGCATGTGGTCCCATATGCCCACAATGAGCTGCATTAAAATCCATTGGGCTGTGCATGAGATTAGGGGTCTGTTTACATAGCCCAGCTTGGAGATTCAGGGTCTTAATAAAGCTTTATGGTATGCATTAGGAATTGTAGAAATTATTGCCAAGCCCATTATACAGAGAGATAAAGAGAAGTTAGAGATTTTAAGGAGCAGAACTAAACTTCTTTTCAAGGCAATGGAGAGACTCGACAGAAGCCAGATCATGCTGGGGCTCTCAAATATTGTAAACAATTACTCACGAATAATTTATTCAATTACTAATGAAAAACATCAATAAGTTATTTGTCAGACTGTTCCAACTGATTAAACAGTTGCTCGAATAATGGGAAAAGGTTATTTGTTGGGTTATTCAAATGATTAAAAACACCCCAAATCCATCAAACTGTTGGCTGAATATTCTTTCCCCTATCTATTATAAAATGGGTGACTGGCAATGAAAACTTGATTCATTGAGCCATACTCTAGCCACTCTAGAAAAATAGGTCAGATAATAGTAGATAACCTTACAGAAGGTAAAAAACTATACAAATCTCGGTTGTGACTTGTGGACAGCAGTAGATAATAGGCTATGTCCAACAGTTGGGTTGAGGAGCAAGGATAAGATGCTGAGCGCTTCCATACACTTAAAATGCTCCCATTAGACTGAAAATAAGTCTAGAACGAAATGTGCATATAGTTTATTGCAATCTTTTGTAAAACTAAAAGGTGTGAGAAACAAAGTAGCTACAAAACCCAAATGGTTCAGTCTACATGTGATAAAAACAAACATTTCAGGATCTGCAAATATTACAAGAATTCACCAGCCTGCCAAGTTTGGGTGGGTGAGAGAAGAAATACATAGTATCAAAAATGAAGTAATAAAATCCGATGTACCCTGAAAATGTTACACTCTGGATCTTAAGGATTAAAGGCTTGTCTACACTTAAAATGGGACAGCAACACAGCTGCACTATGGTAGTGCTGCATTCTAGAAACTACCTTTGCTAGCAGGAGGCATTCTATCATTCATGTAGGCAATCCACCTCTCTGAGAAGAAAATTTTCTCATCAACCTAGTGTTCTCTACACTGACTGCTTAGGTTGGTTTAGCTGTATATCTCCGGGATGACCTAACTTCCTAGCATAGATAAGGGCTGTCTACTCCAGCTTGTGCAACAAAATAATTATGAGGTGGGTTAAGTTAAAAACATATTCAAGATGATGCATGAACAAGCCCTCCATTTAAAGACAGTTATAAGAGACAGATAAGAGGCCAAACTTAAAACAAAGCCTGGGTAAAGTCTGCCAAGAAACTAGCACTCTGCAAGTGGCAGGTTCAATGAGGTATTATGACCAGGTGGGTGTAGATGTATAAGACAGCACACAGAAAGAAGCTGAAAATAGACAAGACTGCAAGGGGGGTGGGAGCAGAGGAGTAAGAAAGTCCAAAACAGTAGCCTGTGAGAAAGAATGGGTGATTTCAGATCTGGTGCATTGGCTATAGAGACTTGGGTGTTGTAAGCTAAGAAACTGATCTTTTTGTTCTTTGAGCCCAGAAGGAACCAAGACACTGGAATCTGTATGCTCTTTGTAAATAAACAACACTACACCAGTGAAATACCTGACTATCACCAATTCCTACTTCCAACCCGAACATCTCCAGAGCCCTGAACTTTGACTAGCAGCGTGGGTCACTATGGGGAAACCATACAATGTAAGTGGCATTTTTATAATATGATCATGCTCCTAGATCAATGAAAGTCTTTCCATCAAGTGGAGGTCTTAAGACTTATATCAGGTGCGCCTTTCAGAAAGCACGTTAGGCCATTTTTTAAAATGATACTGTAATAGGTTCGGTCCTGTGTGCAAGCGCCTCTTGGTGGCTGAAGGGGGTCTCTCAATGTTTAACTTGCCTGTTTGCGGGTGAGTCAAAGTCCAGTCCATGGCCGAGTTCCCCTTGTCCGGGGTTCTGCAGAGTTGTCACTGGCTAGCCTTTAGCTACAGGATCTGGTTCCACTTAGTTACGAAGGCCCACCTCCCACTTGGAGCTGTCCAAGGTTCTGGTGTTCCCAGTCAGCCCAGAGGGCTCCTTGGGTTGAGCTCCAGGAAGGAACTGACAGGTCTTAGCTAGCAGCTCTTTATATAGCAGCTTGACACATCCTATAATTGGCTGCAGTGAAAGCTGCCTCTCTACCCTGCTCGGAGGACCTCTCCACTGCTCTTGCTGCTGGCTAGGGTGCTAAAAGGCCTCCATCGGGGAGGTCGGGCTTTGTCTGCCCCATCACAGATACATTTGGAGTTCTTTTTATTGGCCACTGAGATTCTCATTTTCATACTCTCTTTATATCAGATGAATTAAAAACTCTAAGTGAAACATAAGTTTCTCACATAGTAGCATGACTACAAGGATGGGGGCTTTAAGGAAATACAACAAATATCTGGAGACACCCAATAACATCATGAGAGTTGGAAAGATTGTTAATGGGTAGGAAAATGGGTGAGGACAAGGAGCTTGATTCGAGGTTAAACAATACACACAGCAAATGACATAGGAACACGACAAATATCTTGCCACAAAATATACTCAGAGCATTTACCTTCCTCCACAACATGTCATCAGAGACCTCTCCATAAGTGTTAGGGGTAGGGTGTCTGCATTATGGTGCCCCCCAAACAATATATCTACAAAAGGGAAAGTGGCCAGGATCTCAGAGTTCCCCCTTCTGTGAGGTTTGCAGAGATGATCCTTTTTTGTTTCCAGGAGGTTCTGGTGCTCTGGAAGTTTTGCAATTTTCCAGAACAATACAGTCAGGTCCATGTCTAGAATAGTGATCAAGGCAACTTCCCCCTCTCTGTCCACTTCCCAGTCTACAATCATCTCTCTCCAAGGCTAACACTATGCACGGAACTAGGGGTGTGATTCCTCCACTTGTGTGCACATATACTGGTGGGAGCTCAAAAGGGAGCTATCACAAGTATAAATAATGTCACTGCAAATAGCACAGTCAGTGGTAGCCCAGATTAGTCAGACCATGTACATTTTGAGGGGTGTTTGTTCTTGGCATGGTTATCCATGCCTCTGCTGCCATTGCCCTGGCCCAAACTACCATGTCTACACTACTATTTATATTTATTGAGTAACAGCAAGCATATCTATGCACATGGCAGAATCAACCCCTTAACCAGCAGTGTAGATATAGGCTAAGATGAGTGCCAGGGATCCTCTAGCAGAAAGGGGCAGGGACTTAAGGGAAGCTTCTCTGGGAAACCCCACTACTCTGATTCACAAATGGGCCATCTAAAGTCTGTGAAGAGGTGACATGAAGTGGATTACAGTGGTTGATTTTGTTTTTTATGCTGAAAAAATATAAAGAAATCTTGCACTGACTTTTCTGCTGGGACACAGCTTATTCTACATCCTGGTCCATTATGCCAGAATTGATGATAAGCATTAATCAGGAGAGTACAATAAACATATATAAATATTGCACAGAAGAGAGTTAGTCCACTTAGATGGATGGCAGTTAAATTGCAGTCAACAATTTAAAATATTGCATTTGCTTTAAAAACATTATGCATATTTTCTTCTAGCTTGGGCACCACAGACAAAGCCAGAAGAAGAGTTTGCTGAGAACGGATATTCTGAGCTCACAAAAATTTCCTATTAGCCTGAAAATATGGCAACAATTTGACCCTGACTGTCTGGAGGTCGGCAGATGCAGAAAGAGGGCATGAAATTTCCCTTTCATACCCCCACAGCACACCATGGCACAACTGAACACTGCCCCGCAATATTCTAGTTAAACTTTCATGCACAACAGTTTGAACATACATTTGATTTTTCTAGGTTTCTGCCTCACTACAAATTCAATTATCTATTTCCCTTAGTAGATTAAAGCCATGCAGTTGCCTAACAGCATGGCCTAGACCTGCAATTGGTTTTAACAATATTATCAGTAGAGTTGTAAAAAAGCTTGATCATTTTTTCTTTCCTCCCAGGATCTAAAATCTTGTTCTGCTCTGTTTTATTCATTCCTTTCTCTCATTATCATATACAGTAACACTGCAGTGCAAACAAAAATTGGCTGGCAAGATGAATATTTAAAAGTGGGAGCTTTAGATGCATCACTTGACTTCATACAACTGCGTGTTTTAACATGGGTAATCAATGCATCTTAAAGTGCCAACATGTTTTACTTGGGTTAACAAATGTTTTGCAAATGACCAGATCCTGACCTTGGTAATGCCCAGACACAGCCAAAAAAGACAAGTTTCAATGGCACTGCAGAACCAAGCAATGGGGAACATGCACAAAGAACTCCAAGAAATATTTCGGTACGAATAAGAGATCTCCTTAGTAGCTCTAACATTGCATTGAAGAACAGTAAGAACAACTTTGGAACTCCTGGCCTTCAGGTTTGCACACTGAGAGGTTGTTTCAGCTTCCCCCTAACTTCAGAAGTGGACTGAAGACCAACTGTTTATTCTAGTCCTCACCCTCCCCTCCTTCCCGGAGTCCTTAAAGGGGTAGAGTCTGGCCACAGTGCCTGTGCCAGCTCCAGGCCTGCCAGCCCAGAGCCAGCAGTCACTGCCCCTGACCCAGTGGCCCCACAACATAAGCCAGCAAGCCACCAGCAGCCAGCCTTCCACCGCTCCCCAGGACCAGTCCCCCAGCTCCCAGGAGTCTACCAGGGGCCACAAAAGGTGGGGTGCCTTCCTGATCTAGTGCAGAGATCATGGACCTGATTGAGGTTTGGGGGGATGCCTCCAACGTCCATGATCTCCGCACTAGATGCAGGAATGCAGCCGTCTACAGGAGGATGGCTGACAGCCTGGCCACCAAAGGCCACATGCGCACCCAGGAGCAGGTGTGGATGAAAAAAAAGGAGCTTCTGCAGGCCTATGCCAGAGCCACAGGGGGCAGCTCCCAACCAGGGGCAGACCCACACACCTGCCCCTATTTCAACGCCCTGGACCACATCCGTATTTAAAGGCTGTTCCCGGCATTCTGACTTTTTCTAAAAAACAGGCACATTATCCAATATTTCACCTGAAGTAGGGGATCGGGAGGAGCTGCCAGCCCTCAGGACTTCAGCCACTGAAGTCCCAAGCACCAGAGGCTCCTCTCCCCTCCCCCGTTTGCATGCTGCAGGGCTGAACTTCATCCCTGCAGTGGGGCAGGGTGGGTGGGGAGCCACCAGCACTTGGAGTTTCAGCTGCTGGAGCCCCGAGCACTGGTGGCTCCTCCCCCCAACCGCTCTGAGCCTGGAGCCCTGAGCAGCAGTAGGTTCCTTCCTCCCTCCCCTGCAGGATTGGAACCCTGAGTGCCACCCCCCCACACACACACACACTGCTGCAGGGCTGAAGCCCCAAGCACTGCCTGCCCCCCTGCAGAGCTGAAGCCCGAAGCACCAGCAGCCTCCCTCCTGGAGTCTCGTATTTGGCATGAGGAAATATGATCACCCTATAAATACTAGAAAAATGCTATTAAACATAACCTAGCTGAATGGCATAGCACACCAGTTGGGGGGGACTTTGCAAATCTAGTGTGTGTTAGTTATCACTTTATCCATGAGGTTAGGGATTTTGAAGAGTGACTGTAAAACTGACCTTTATTGTCCTTTATAATTTCTAAATCAAATCTGATCAACTTACAAGATTTTTATTTCCCCAGCTACGAGCCATACAAATTCAGCCTGGCACTTGAAGTCATCTTGACTGTCTTTCTGGCTAATGCAGCACCAAGAAAAAAAGATTCTATCTAAATTTTGCTCAAACAATTTTGCTGATGCTGCATGCACCAGAAAAGAATCAGGTCATTGTCCTATTGTTCAATTGTTTCTGAAGTGCTAAAAGGAGTATCAAGTAATAAAATTGTGTTTCATTCATTAAAGTAAATGTATATGACTCTTAATGCACATAGCATTTAGCAGGTTTGCTGCTATTTTTACACACAATAGTTTTTTCAAAATAAAACTTCATATTTTTAAAAGAAAAAAGAGCATACTAGTATTAGTCCAGAAAAAATGTTTTCAACAGTTGGGACCCATGTAAAAATTATTACATTACTAGGTTGTTGAACCCAGTCCTAAGTATGTAAAAAGATATAATGCTTTCAGAAAACCACAACATTCTTGTAACACAGTCTGCAGTAGCTAGTCATTGCAGGTGCCATAAGGAGCGAAAAGGTGGGCAATTAGAATTGAGCATCACATAGCTAGCAGCCAAAGTATAAAGAATGTGTAGAGCCTTAGGATTTTAGAATGAGTAGGGTAATATATTCTTTTTATTAAGACACATTAGGGTCTCATTTGTCTGATTCCTAGTTTAATGATACAGCCTCTTGGCAGTAAAATATTTTTCCATTATTTAACCTGATTCTGCTGAGGGGGTTTTGTAAACAGAAAAGCCTTAACACCAAATTGATTTTTGTTTTATTCAAAATACATTAGTGCAAATAGAAAGATGTTTTCTGAGACAATTGGTTTTGCTTTGGTTGGGTTGGTATTTTTGTTTTGTTTTGGTTTTTTTCCCCCTCTGAAATGGATCATCACTAATTTAAGGTATTTTTAATTGTAGGAACTCATTTCCATGGACTCATTCTTTAATGAGATATAGCTTTGTTTCAGTGAAAAAATAACTGTGGGGATGCCTCATTTGCTCCTATTTATTTGAACAGCCGCCAAAGTCTTAAAGCCCTTTTGTGAATTTCTGTTACAGGGCAATAAATTATTGATGTAAACAACCTCAACATAAAAATACTAAACAGTCATATTTAGAGAGACTTATTGAGCATTATTTGACTCAGAAGGACAATAGGAAAGGTTGCGAAGCCCAACGTGTTACATACCATGTTTGTCATTTTCAGTGTTTCCTTGCAAAATCTGTTTAATTTTGATATAAATTGTGTATTTCTTTTTTCCAGATTAATGCTAGAATGTTCCATTTTCAAAAAATTGGGACACAAATTAAAGCCAGCAATGCAGCTAAGCCATGCCAGATTCACTGAAACAGGGATCTTCTGTTGTTTAGGGGAGAAGGAAAAGGTAGAGGAATTTGGGGTAAAAGAAGGGGATGGAAAATAAGCTCCTGAAGTCTAAGACAAGAAGGTCCATAGGTGCCTCACTCCTGTTAGCTAATGAAATAGAATTTACTGTGGTATTACAATACTTTTCCAGGCTTTGGCAAGCCAATAAAGAATTGTTTATTATGACAATGTAACTCTGTCTTTTGTGGTGCCACACTCAATCACTGGCTAATCCTTACACTTTAAATTTTGAGTTAAAGTATAGCAAACATGAGGCAGAGGTGATGTAACCCTTCGGCCAGTACCAGTCGGCAACCAGAAGGGCCGGGTTCAATATCTAGGGGGGGTCCCTTCAACAAGGTGACTAGAACTGGCTCAAGACCCCACCCAGTAAACTGGGAAAATTCCAACCTACCCGCTGGGTGCCTTTAGAGGCAATTCTTCCCCTCTCGCAAGCACTGAGTCAGAGATAGAAACAGTCTGTTTAATCACAGTAGGCAAGCATCACCCCACAGGACCACACAAACAGTGAAAAACCATAACACGAACAACCTGTGAGCAAAGTACCATCCCCAGAGTCTGCACGGTGAAGTCTTTTGTCTAAAGGTCTTTAGTCCAACCCCGCTTCAATTGCCCCACTTACAGCTCCGTCCAGTCAGTGCAGACCCAGACACATCACCTTGATGACTCCCGTCATAGAGCCGGATGTGATGCCACCTGTGTGCTGCCCCTGCTGGCCGGTTGCTCAAGCCAGCTCCCTGCTGGCCACTCCTACCGTCCGCCTGCCAGTTGTTCCTGCCAGCCGCTCCACTGGCTGCAATGCGTCTGGCTCCAGGCCAAATCAATGACTTTAGCTCTTAGTTATTTCAATTCTTTAGCCACCACCTAGGCTGGCAGAAGATTCCAGCTTCCACTGGACTAGCAAAAAGACTCCTGATGGAGTCTGCTTTAGGTCTATCCTTAAAACAAGGGGGAAAGAGGCAGGTTGAACTAGTCTTACAGCTCACACCTGGCAGGCACGAAGCAGGCTGGCTCAAGCCCTTCCCCCCAACTCAGTTCACTCAACTCTGGAATGGGGAGGCTTGTTCATCTGAGACCTCTTACAATGATGGTGCCTCTTCTGCAAGCCCTGGTGTCATATTTTACAGTTCCCACCTTTAGGGATAGCATGATTTAGTGACCCCACAACAGCCCAAATTAGTTACAATACATCACATTCCATTCTAACAACCAATCCTCCATCAGCCCTGGCTGATTTGGATTTACATAACCACACCCCGGATTCCTTCGCCATCCCAGCATGAGCTGTGTTTACATATCAACAGTTAATTATCTTGCAAGGCTAAACAACTTCAGCGGGCTGCATTTCAAGCAGTCCTTCAGACCCCTGGCTTACATCGAAATTAAACTTCCCATGAACTAAAGTGCTTTTCCC
>CM057845.1:137099215-137113614 GCA_030068395.1 Apalone spinifera | reverse complement strand
AACATCTTATCGGGCGGTTATGGGAAGTAGATCAGTGCAGCTCAGCCTATTCAAATGTCACTACCCGCTTCTGAGAATCAATTGCCACCAGGTCTCAGGTAATAAATGGAAATTCTGTAGCACAAGCAAAATAAAGCAAAGCAATTTCCTAAAACATCAGTGGCCTCTCACAAACACGCTATCGACTTTCCACTATCTGCTGATAGATAATTGTTATAAGAAATAACGGGAGTGTCTCCTAGAAGATACCTTTTTTCCAGATACTTCTGATTTATTTGTGCATTGTCTGATGTTGAAGGAGGTTACTTGGCAACTTAGGTATTGCTTAAGAATGACTTTTTGTATGCCACTGTTGCTTTTGTTATTAAGCATGGATTAGGTCCATCCCATCATTGTAGGCCATTTGCTTCTCCCACCTTTCAACCTACCACGAACTGACAAATAGAATAACACATCAGTCTCCTGTGGTACGGAAAGAAACACTGCTCATGAGCATTAACAGGATGGCTCAAGTTTCAATAGGCCGTTGTACTGTTTCTCTTCAACTTATATTCTGTCCTGCCCTTCTCACATAGAACATTAACAAGATAAGAATGTTAGAAAATCGTTAAATGTGATAAACATGTGTGTGGCTCATTTACTGTGTTTCTCAATATAGTAAAAAGCAAGCCTAAATAAAAAGGGATTGTCTGCAGCCAAAAAAGCTTGAGATTTGTTTTAGCTGAGGCTGCACAATTTAAAATCCAGTATTTGACACAGGCCAGATCTACAGGGGATGTTGAAACTATATGTGCAACTACAGCTACATTCATTATGTAGCTGGAGTCGATGTACCTTGTTTCATGTTTCCCTGCTGTCCCCACAGCAGGAAGCCAACAGGTGCAAACTCTCCTGTCAGCTTCCCTTACTCCTTGCACAAGCAGGAATACTGGCAGTCAGCGGGGGCAGCAATCTTCCGTCTAGCGAAGGCATGGCCTCAATGAATATCTACTGAATTATTTCTGTGGACATTCATCATTGTTGGTACCCAAGCTCCTCTGTGTGTGCAAATTCCCCAAGTTGATTTTATGTTACAAGGATGTAAAATGGTATTTCCTTTTATTGCTTGTTCTGTTCCGTTAAATAGACCCTTACTCTTATAGTTAGGTGCTTGGATGAGAAACATTCGAATGTCCTGATCCTGAAAGGCTCTGAACCCCTGCAACACATACAGTAATTACTTGTTTAACACCTGCCCGCTTAACATGTTTTCGCAATAGCACAATTTTTTTTTAGGGAACTTTTTTTGAACAACACGACCATCCCCGAAATAACACGAAAATAATCAAGTGGCGGATGACTTTGTGCGGGGGTAAGTTGGTGAGAACAGTGGTAATACACATGAGCGGATGAATACACGTGGTCACAGCGCTTCTCCGCTCACTGACGTATTTATTTTTGTATTTTAACAAACAGCGGCGACTTGCGTTGCTAGATATCTTGTGTTGCTAGATATCTAATGTTGACGTTGATGACCGAGCACCAACAAAAAATTGACTTTGCCATCATCACCTGAAACGCAACCCCCACCTTTTCTATTATTTTAATGGAAAAATTGACCCCGCATAGCACGTTTTCACTTAGCACGAACATTTTCAGAAACGCATCTATAATGTTAAATGAGGAATTACTGTACTGAAGTAAGGAATTAAAATAAATACATGATACAATGGAGAGGGTGATGGGCCACTTTCCATTAGTTTCATCAAGTTACCTCACAGGGTATATCAGCCTTTCTAGATGTGCTTTAGTCAGATGCAAGCTATGGGGCCTTTATTGGGTGAAATTCGATGGTCTATAATATTTAGGAGGTCAGACCAGATAGTCTAACAGTCCCTTCTAGCCTTTAAAAACTATGAATTTAAATGATCTAATGATCTCTTCTGGCCTTAAAATCCATGAATCTATTTATCAGAATTACTTTCCTCCTCCCTACTGGCTACTTAGCAACAGTGAATCAATTAGCATAAATAATGCTCAATCTTTGGGGAGGAAAGTTTGAATTCTCTGCTTCTGCTGACATTGTTTCCTTGCTGATGTACAAGAATTGAACTTTAAGGAATAACCCAAACCCATAGACTCAGCTTGAGTCCACATGATAAATAAATGCCCCATTCCAACTCAAAATCTTAGTTATTTCACTAGGGGATAGAAGGAGTCTTCAGTGGGCATTTTGCCTGATTAAGGATTCAGGACTAGCACTCAAGAGAATATTCATGCATCAAGTGAAGCCAAAATTAGTGTAGATTAAACCCAAAGGTTATGCTTCTGCTATTAAATGGGTAACGCTCCACCAGGTATTTCTGGTGTTTAACCTGATTTTCACCTATAAACAGTTGACAGGATAGATCATCTACTAGAGACAAAGCAGGTGGAACAGACTGGGCACTATACTCCATCCAACTCACAAGCATGTTAACAGAATGCTTCTTTATAAATAAAGGTATAAAGTGCATATTGAGATGTTATGGCAGCTGACCAAAAAACAAAACAAAACCCCCAGACAAAACCCCTTTGCTGACTGAGTAAGGCATTTCTCTGAAGTATACCCCTTTCAGCTTGTGTGCTGACCTAACCGAAATGATTATAAAAGGTAAGAAATATTCCACTAACTAGGTTTTAAATGCAGAATCCTTTTAGATGACATCTCAAGATAGAAGAGAGGACTGATTGCATAGCAATATTAAAGTACCAGGTTAGCACTCCCTACAATGGATGGCTAGTGCCCCCTTCCACATCCTGGAGCAGACAAAACCCACAGATCCCAGAGAGGGAGTTATTGAAAGGAAAGCAATTTTTCCTTCCCCCTAGCTTCATAGAAAACATGGTGGGGGTGTGCTGCAAGGTTCCAGGTCCACAGGCCACTGGATTCTTCTCCTTCCTCAACCCGTTGGGCAAGCATCCATGTCCCATCTTGGTGTTTGCACCAGTTAACACCAGGGCTGATTTCAGGATGATAGATTTAGAGTGAAAGTTTCCTCCAAAGACAGGCTTTATGGCTTTGTGCTTGGAAGGGGAGTGGTTAGTTCAAAACTTAATCTGGTCCAAATAGCTGTTTGTCTACACAGAATAAATTAATTTTTATATGACACAAAATGCACATCCTTACTAGAGCTGCTGCTAGCTTCCAAACTGTAGCTTTACTGCTAGCAAAAGAATACCTCACAGTAGTTTACACACACAAAAAATGCTATTTTGATGTAAGGTGAAGTAAGTATCCATCTTCTCTGTGCATATGGAGAAATATAATACCACCAGGCTACAACAACAAAATCACAGCATCATAATGCAATACAATGGAGAGTTTTTACGTGCGTATGCTGTGGAAAAAATCTCTTCACCTTGTCATGTCACATTGTGATAGCATTTTAATTTCCAAGCCCAAAATTCATTCTGGGGCTGTAACATGGCCCTGCCAAGTTTTATGATGACAGGCACATTATAAAGTGTGAAGATAACTCACTTTGCCAGATTCAGACTCCTTCCATTGTTCTTGGGATGATCTAGTCTTAAGATGACAGATGGGGTTGAGGTATCACTAAAATTTGCAGGAAACCATGTTCATGTCTTCCAAACAAAAGCCAAATGATAAGCTCAAGATTTCAGGATATTTATTTACACAGTGGCACACCAATTCCTGACATTTCACCCATTTCATTTCATTTTAATACTGATCTTTAACGCCATTACATTTCTTTTTCCGACAGCTGGTTGCTAAATGTGATAACTGCCAAAGAAGTATTCCCCCAAACATCAGTATTATGAGCAGCACAGCCTGATATAAACAATGCTATAAGCAATGTTAATTTGAACAGCTTCTGAGCTTACATCTACATTGCTGACACCATGACATTATGTATACTAACCTTAATGGCTCCAGTTATATGATGCCTCAGTAAATTTGCTAACATTAACTTACAACAGTGGCAACTTAGCATTCCCTCATGCTGACTTATATTGATTTGGAAACCTGCTGGTTCAGGAACAAAATAGCACAACCGTTAAACTGATTGCAGCTGTATATCAGTCATAAAGATTTGCTTGTTGGGTGATGTTATAGTTTAGTCTCTGTGTGCTCAAAAATGAAATACAGAATCTGTGACTCTGATCTAGTTTGCTGATGTGCCCATGCTGAAAGGTGCTGTAATCCATAATGAAAAATATTGTTTCAGAAAAAAAGAACAAGGCCTGATCCATTTTCAAGTTGCATCTGAAAAAAACCCCATCTTTTCATGCTTGCTTGCATATCTGACCGTCTCTGCCTCTGTGTTCTTGCTGCTATTTAAACTTGACGGTTTAACCCCCTTTGGTATCCAGTTTCTTTGAAACACCCTATGGAAAATAAATTGTGCTGTACAGTAACACAGTGTTTTATTTAGGATGTCAGCAGCTGCAGGTTGTGCAGTTGGGCGCTTTCCCACACGAGGTCAGCTGAGAGGTGGATATTAGCATCCAATGGGGCTGAGGCATGGTGACCAGTTTTCAAGGACCTGTCCTCAAGGAGACCTGTGAGATGAAGGATCCTAACTGGCTACTCATGCTCCTATAGCTGCAGCCCAGGCTATGTCAACACTGCAATTAAAACCCTACTGTTAGCCCAAGGCAGAGTCATCTGGCATGGACCACGAGGTTGTTTAATCGCAATATAGGCTTCTGGGCTGTGACTGGGCTGTGACTGGACACTCCTAACTCACAGATTCCTGGAGTCTGAGCTCCAGCCTGAATCCAGAAGCCTATACTGCAGTAAAACAGCCCTATACACCAAGTCAAAGGCAGCTGGTACAAACCAGCCGCAGGTGTCCAATTGCAGTGTAGTCATACTCTGAGGCAGTGCTATAAAACCTAAGCTAGATATAGCTTGCCCCTGGCACTTCCCTGCCATTACCACATTACAAGTGGAATAGTTTATCATGGTTCATGAACAAAATTAAATATTCCATTGACACTGGAACGGGAGGAAGAACTGTTGCATCCAGATCAGGTGATAGCTTTGACTTTGTGCTGGTCATCAGGCTTGATGGTCCATCTCAAATATTGTAGCAAGATTTCTGCTAAAGAAAATAATACACTTGTCCTGCAAGAGCTTCACTTTACATCTAGCAACAGGAGCTGGTAGATACAAATCATAAAATTGGAGGATTAAAAGGGACCACAAGAGATGAAATAGTCCAGTCCCACGCAATCATGGTGGTACTAGTCTGCAAACCATAGGGCTACTTCTAGACTGCCCCCTCTTGTGCAAGAAACTATGCAAATTAGGTGAAGCAGTGAATATTGCCATGCCTCATTTTCATACTTAATGAGCCGCCATTTTAGCCCAAGGGGCTTTTGCACAAAAAGGAGCTGTCTACACGGCTCCTTTTTGCACAAAACCCCCCTCTTGCACAAAAGCCTTTCTGGCGCTTTTTTTCATGTAGACGGCTCACTTTTGCACAAAAAGGAGCCGTGTAGATGGCTCGGTTTTGCAAAAAAGCCCCTTGAGCAAAAATAGCAGCTCATTAAGTATGCAAATGCTTCATTTGAACGTTCTCTTGCACAAGAGGGGGCAGTCTAAATGTAGCCTAGGCGTTTGTCTAACCTGCTCTTAAAAATCTCCAGTTATGGAGATTCCACAACTTCCCTGGGCAATTTATTCCAGTGCTTAACTACCTGACAGAGAGGAAGATTTTCCTAATGTCTAACCCACTCCTCTCTTGCTGCAATTTCACTCCGTTGTTTCTTGTCTTATCTGCAGAGATTAGAGAGAACCATTTTATATACTGGAAAACTGTTATGACCCTCTCAGTCTTCTCTTCTGCAGATTAAACAAACCCATTTTTTTCAGTCTTCCCTCATAGGTCATGTTTTCCAGCTCTTTGATCATTTTTTGTTGTTCTTCTCTGAACTTTCTCCTATTTGTCCACATCTTTCCTGAAATGTGGTGCCCAGAACTGGACACAATACTCTAGTTGAGCCCTAATCAGCATGAGCTAGCATGGAAGAATTACCTCTCATGTCTTGCTTACACCACTTCTGATAATATTGTAACATTGTTGACTCATATTTAACTTGTGATCCACTATGATCTCCAGGCCTTTTTCTGCAATACTCCTTCCTAGGCTGTCATTTCCCATTGTGTAGGTGAACAACAGATTGTTCCTTCCTAATTGGAATATTTTGCATTTGTCCAAAATGAAAGTTCTTCTATTCATTTCAGACCATTACAATTTGTCTAGATCATTGTGAATGTTAACCCTATCTTCCAAAGCACTTGCAATGCCTCCCACATTGGTAACAGCCACAAGCATTATAAATGTGCTCTCTTCTACACCATTGATGAAGATACTGAACAGACCCAATGCAGGACACTATTCAATATTCTCTTCCAGCATGACTGGCCCACTGATAACCATTCTCTAGGAATAGTTTTCTGACCAGTTATGCTCTGACTATACTATACTATACTACTATACTATACTATACACCAGTTATAGTAGCTCCATCTAGGTTGTATTTCCTGTTTGTTCACGACAATGTCAGGCAAGGTAATATCGAAACCCTTACTAAAGTTAAGCTATACCACATCTGCCACTTCCCCCATTCACAAAGTTTGTTACCCTGTCAAAGAAAGCTATTTGGCTGGTCTTACACAACTTGTTCTTGACTAATCCATGATGTCTGTTACTTATCTTATTATCTTCTAGGTGTCTGCAAATTGATTGCTTACTTATTTGCTGCTTACTGTTGGCAAGGCAGAAGCTGAAACCAATGAGAGGATTGTGTTTTAGAGGTGTTGAGAAAAAGCTAAAAAGGACACTGACAGGAAAGGAAGAAAGGTAATAGAGAGATAAAGGGGTAAGAAACTGTAGTGTCTGAGGAAAGAAAGGAGAGGAACACAAAAGGAGAGTGGCAAGAAAAGGAAACAGAATTTTTGCCAGAAAAATCCACATTTTCTTCCAGAAAACGGGCACTTTTTAGCATTTCAGCCAACGATTCAAGTAGGGATCCCTTTATGAGATGCACTGGAGCTTGAACTACAGAGCAGTTTTCACCACATCGAATCAACACACATGGATGTTAACATTTATTGCATTGTGAGCTCACTGCCTGGAAATTGTCGCAGGCATATGCCTCACAGGGGGTGCTGGGTTTATGCTGTACCAACGGCTGCAAGGATCCAGCTCAGTTGCTTTGTCCTATTAAGCTGCAGGTAGTGAAATAACATGCATATCCCCATTAAGAGAGATTATTGTCTGTCCCTCTGGCAATTAGCATCAATCCCAGCATCAAGAACTACAAGTATGGAGCAGGATTTCATCTCACAAAGCAATGAGTATCACATCCAGCCTCTCTAGCACCAGACCAAGCCCGTTGAAATCATCCAAACAAACAGCTGAAAGTGTTTGTTTGGTTTCAATGATAAAGGCTCAGATTCTGATTTCACAAAAAGTATAAATTGAGACTAATGCCACTGAAGACATTAGGTTGTATGTGAAATCAGCCCCAGGAAAGAATAGCTGAAAGGCAATGTACTAGATTTTTTACATGTATGATTTACAGTAACTACAAAAGTAAACTATATTCATGCCATACAAAAGAACAAACTCAGGAAATACAAAAAAGTTAATGTTCCTATAGAAACAACTGCATGGCAACATTGTTGAGAAGTAGAATTTTCTATTCCTATTTACCAGAAGGCCTCAATCCCCCAAAGATTTTTGCCCATGTTTAATCTTTATATGCCAGAATAGTCCCACTGAAGTCAGTTCTCTGGCTACCTACATTGTACTACAAAAGTGCAAAATATTGATAAATGTGATTGTGACATACTATGGACTTCCACATTTCTCTAGTGGATGGCTGCTTTTATCTGTGGTACATTTTATCTGCTGGATGTCCTTCGACACCTGCCCTGAAAAGACAAGGTCAGGACAATATCTCTACTACAGAAGCAAAGAGAACATTTACTTGCCCATTCATGAAAGACATGAAGCCAGAGCAACAATTCTAAAGGTCATAACAGAGATCTCCTAAAAAACTCTCCAAGGGAATACAAAACAACAGCATTAGTGAAAGTACCCATAGGAGCACAGGAGAGCACTGTCTTAGGTATCTTAAACATATTACAGTAGCTGGTTTATATAGTATATCTGGTCAAAAACTCCCATGGAACATTTCTCGAGGGCTATGACTACACTATAGTCTTTTCTGCAAAAACATATGCAAATGAGGCGAAGCGTGGAATATTGTCATGCCTCATTTGCATAATTAACGAGGCTCCGTTTTTGCGCAAGAGGCTTATGCGCAACAAGGAGCCATCTGCACAGAAATGCGGAAGAATGGCTCTTGCGCGGGGGTGGGGGAATTGTGCAAAAAGGAGCTGTGTAGATGGCTCCTTTTTGCACAAAAGCCTCTTGCACAAAAACAGATCCTCATTAATTATGCAAATGAGGTGTGGCAATATTCCACACTTTGCCTCATTTGCATACGTTTTTGTGCAAGAGAAAGGCAATGTAGACATAGCCCTGGTTTTCCTTCCACCCAGCTCCTTGATAATCCAGCTAGTGGACTGTCAGGGAACCAAAAGTCTGGAAGCCATTTCTCATGCACCCAAAATTTCTCAGCAGCTAACCTGACAAGCTGCAGGGGAATGGGCTCCCTGGCTCCCCATCAGTCCACCAGGCAGTCAGAGGGAAGGCCTCCCAGCAACTCCCAAGGTTCTGGAACAGCCAGGACTTCCCAGCCCACCTGTCCTACAAAGCTCCAGGGGGGAAGATGGAGAGCGTGCAAGCACTTGACTGCCTGCTCCCAAGCTTGCAACTGCTTGGCAGCCTAGATTCCATGATTATGGGGCAGCACGCCTGGCAGACTGAGCCTGAGCAAGGAACCACAGGGATTTCCTGGAACCACAACTCCAGGACCACTCACCAATTGGACTGCTCCAGAGCCAGGGCTCCATTCCCTTTCATGGAGCATTTCAAAATTGGGACACAGTAAGGTTTCTAAATATCAAAATCCACTGCAAAGTGGAATTACCTTTCTTCCCCAGCACTGTTGTGTAGAAAGAGAATGTTTTGGGGATGGCATCTAACAGGTACATGCCTCTACTGAGGCACAATATCCTGGAAGTAAAGGCCACACTGCTGAGTTCTGGACACACATCCCAGGTTCTGACTGTAGAAACTCTCATCCTGAAAGCAGCTGGAAGGGGAGATTAAAGGGGCTCTGTACAAGAATCGTTTCAGACATGTGGTCCAGAAAATGACCTTTGCGTTACTTAGGTCATATTCCTCCTGACCAGTGGGGAATCCAAGCACTTAGCATCTGTATTGATTTCCAGCAGTGAGAACTGTGCTTCTTCCAGGAGGAAGAAGTGTCTGGTTATGTCTACACTACAGAGTTTTGTCGGAAAAACGTCTGACAAAACTTGAGGAACATCCACACTGCAATTGCATTCTTCTATAAGAAAATTGAAAGAATAGAGGGGTTTTTCCTCATTCTCCGAGGAAGAAGCCTTTTTCTGAAAGAGCTCTTTTGCAAAAAGGCATGTGTGGCTGGGGAAGAGGGAGTTCTTTCGAAAGAAGAGGAAAGAGGAAAAAGCACAGGTGGCGTGGTGGCAACTCTGTCCAAAGTAATCACAGCTTACATACAAGAGAGCACCCATTCAGTCTGGACGCTCTCTTTCGAAAAAGCAAATCGCTTTTTCAATGCACTTTTGCAGTGTGGATACTCTCTTTTGGAAGAAGTTTTTCTAGAAGATCGCTTCCGAAAAAAGCTTCTTCCGAAAGAAGCCTGTAGTCTAGATGTAGCCTCTGTGTAAGAGGGAGTCAGACTATAACATTTCTGGGATTGTGGCAGTCAAAAAGGATTAAAAAGGCACTTGAGAGAGAGATAAAGGCTTCAGAGTTGCCTCCATTCTGCTTTGATCAGGGACCCACAAAGAAACTCAGAGCTGATAGCCACATTTCAAATATGCGTAAGCTCCCTTGTGCTTACAAATAGGGGCAGCCTCCACTTTCTCTCCTTTGCTGTGGGAAGAGGTGCCAATGGTATGGGGAGCACATACCAGCTCTGCTTCCATTGAACAGCATGCCAAAGTGTGTATGCTAATCCCTGCTGGTATAGAAGCAGGACCCAGTTTCTATCTCTCTGGCAAAGGGTGGGCATAAGATGAGCATCTGAGGGAGAATCACTTGGCCTTGCTTGGTTGGTGTTTGCTTAGCCAACCTGCAATTTTTAGTGTGGGTTAGGACTGAAATGTTTTCTATCCTGGGCTGCAAAATGGGGCCAGCCCTGCATCTTTCCCTTCAAAACATATCAATAGTCCCCTCAGAAAAATAATAATTTTGCCCCTGCCACCAAAGCAAATAATTCTGCCTCTGCACCTGGCTCTGCCCATATGCATTACTTAGTACTTCCTCTGTCACTGCTTCTCTCCAATGTTCCTATTTGCAGAGCCTCAACCACTGCTATTAAGAGCTGTTGGCTTTTTGGATAAGTTCATCTTCACAACACGAGCATGACTTACTATTACCATGTTCCCCATTTTAAGGCCAAAAATGTCAGACGCGTCCACTAATCCTGTGTGTTCCGTGTGAAACACCTAGGCCTTGATTTTCCACAAAAAGTGATCTGTTCAAGCGACAATTCCCAGTGATTTTAAGTATATCTGTGACAGCTGAGCACTTCTATAAAAGTGGAACCCAAGTCTCTCACACTGGACATCGTATAATAAGGGATAAACAGCTAGTAACCAACTGTGAACAGTTTGGTTTAAGAGTACGTTCACCATCTGTGGCAGAGGCTGAGAAAGAGTCCAGTCCTCCAGAACAGAATTCAGCTGTCTTAACCACGAGACTGCCCTTTCTCTCAACCAAGCATTTGGGTGCTGTGAAGCTTAAGGTATTTAGGAAGCCACTTTGAGATCCTCTGATTAAAAGTGTTACGCAAATACAGTGTGTTAATATAAAGTTCGAGCCCCAACCTCAAAAGAAAAAATATGTTACACACGAAAGCTCATGATTCTATACATTTTTGTTAGTCTCTAAGGTACTAGAGGGCTACTCAGTGTTTTTAAAGTTACAGACTAACATGGCTGCTCCTCTGTTCTCAAGGGGTTAAACTACAGACAAAGCTGCTATTGAGACAATTCTATGCCTTAGAGCTGTTTTCTACTTGCACCAGTACATTATCCACAATAACATCTCTCTGATTCAGGCTGCAACCACAAGTTTGGACAAGTGGAAATATACATTTGTCTTCATTTAGCAAACAACTTAATGAAAGGCTCCCAGCCCCAGCAGCATTCGATGTTTAACCAATCAATATACTAATACCAGTCTCTGCTAATGCTGATAATCAGTTCTCAGCATTTCGTGCCATTTTCAAAACTCTGCAAAAACAGTAAGCCACATCCTGAGGTGCAGTTGATCTGCTTCAAGGGGCAGGCTGCTTAGATTTCACTTTTGCATGCCTCTGAGCCTGCTGCAGCCTCCATGTGAGGTTGGTCTCCCTGATACAGACAGTCTGGATGGCTCCTCTAGCTCATCCCAGCCACAAACTGCCTCAATAGGCTGAAGCCACAGTCAAGAGTGGTCAGGGAGTGGCATTATAATTTAGCAGCTGATCCAGCATTCACTGAAGTCAGAGGATAATGGCTCCCATGGCAAGGAATTAACCTTTGTAACTCAGCTGCCCAGCTGAGTCTTTTCCCCACAACCCTGCTCACTGGGCCACCCAGTTGTTTAATTAAACCAATTCCTTCTCAATTCAGTACTTGATGGACTTCGCAGAAAACGTATGTCTGCTCCTTGAAGCAGGACCATGCAAACAGATGCTACTGCCTGCTCAGAATGATAAGCCTGACAGCATGACAGGCATAAGAACAACATTTTGGTTTCAAATGAAGAGGCATAGGACCAAATACATGCTCTTATGTACCCAGGGAAAAGCACATGCAACAATCAGATGGAGGGGTAGTGGATGTCATGCAGTTTCTTAACAGTGAGAGGATATAGCTCTGTACTGCATTGATGTGAGTGTCATATGTGCGATGCACATGCTATATTTGCGGGGATCTCCTCAAGCCTAACCTTTCTTAAATAAAACTGTTTCATTTATTTGAAAAATATGAAAATTACAAAGAACTTAGAGAACTGCTTTTAGGCATCAATAAAACTAGCCCAAATTATATGTAGAGATGCTATATGCGGCTTCTGGTATTCAGGCACAAAAAAAGCCATCTTGGTGTTTGCCACACAAAAACCACATAAGAATGTAAAAATAGCCATATGTATCCCTCCATGAAGTTATCTGATTTTTTTAACACAGTTATACTTTTGTCCTTCACAACATCCCCTAGCAATGAGTTCCACAGATGGAGCGTGCATCATGTCTTCACATGTACTTCCCTCTTCCATTTACCTATTGATTTTACTGAGTAATCCCTGGTTCTTGTGTTATGTAAAGGGTCAAATAACACTTCCTCATTCATTTTTCCCACACCTGTCATGATTTTATAGACCTCTAGCCTATTCCCCCCACTCCTTGGCTGTCTCTTTCCTAAAGTGAAGCATTCCTGTCTTTTTAATCTCTCAAGTGGAAGCTGTTCAATACTCCAATCATTTCTTTTGCCCTTCTCTGTACCTTTCCCAATTCTAATGTATCTTTTAACCCGGATGACCTAAGTCTTCTTTTAAAACATTCCTGATTTCTACTAATTAATTTGTTATTTGTAAACACAGCTGGTTATTGTAACTCTGGGCCTGTCTGTGAAGTCATCTAAACCACTTTATTAGGTCCAGAATTCAGTGTCTCACCAGCTACACCTCATTTGTCCCAAGTTCTTCTACTCTGCCAATTCTGAAGCCTGTGACTTCAGTCTCATAACATGGATTTGGAGGGAAATAGAGAATGCCTCCAGAACTAGGCTGTGTGTTCATAGAAGGAGACAGCAGAACAGTGGATGTAGGTTTTCTATTAAATCAGAAGGTGGTTTATGTAAAATGCCAGAGGCCAGGGGCTACTAAGAAAAAGCTTCACCCTAATTTATCACATAGCAGTTTATGCCTCACACCAGGTTGCCCTAAAGTATACCATTTGCATTTCAACCTGTGCCTAGGACCCAGAGGTCCTCTGCAGCTGTAAATCTGTAGCTGTATGCTGATCAAGCCCTATTCATAAAGCATTCACCATATGGCACAGATGAATAGCATTCATCCAATATCATTTCATGAGCGGTTCTATTTGTGGAGAGCAGGTCCTAATCATACAAACAGCATCTTTTAAAAACTCATACTGGAGCATACATTACAAGATTTCATGGATGACTGGCAAACCATCCACTTGTGGCACAAAGTCACAGAAGTTATTGGAGTGCCATGCCCTTTCACAAATAGCAGCCCTTATTCAAATAAAGAGTATGACCCCATGAGTTCTAGTGTATCAAACTGGGGGAATTTAGTCACATACCTTGGTAGATTTGTTTTTCTCCAACAAAAGTTATCATCTATGCTCTGAAAGCACTTGGAAAGATTTCAAAATTCACTTACATTAGGAGTGCCAGGAATCTGCACAATCATTTGCATACAACACTGAGAACTTTCCTTGATTTACTATTGTGCTCTTCTATCCTGTTTGCCCTTCAGATAACTTATAGTCTAGAGCATCACCTAATCATTTTAGTATCTTTGGTACCTGCTTGTGTAATACCCCTGGTACACTAATGATACCAAAAGGCAGCCATCAGAAACATTGCCTTCCCAAGCAAGAGGGAAATGTGTTATACCCTGAACTTTCCTTATCCAGGAGCTAGTTGCCAAAAAAAAACCTGAAATATATTAGCAGCTGGGATGTGTTAACTCCAGCTGGTTATGCTAGTCATTTCTTCCAAATTAGGGAGCCAAAAGTACTTACAATTCTCCATAGCTTTATTAAGTTCCCTTGGATCTAGGCCAATCCTCAGAATCTTCTGTGGTTATTCTACCAACCACTAATCAATTGGCTCACTGGCTTTATAGCTTTTAAGCTCACCAGCTTGTCTGCTGGACTTAGGATCCACAGGAGTATGTGAATAGCTGGAGTTATCCTGAGGGTCTACAGAAATATCATGTGCAGCCTTTATACAACCAGTTTTATTAGCACCACTAAACATTTTTCTAGCTTATTATTTTCACTTAAAAGCCAGGAGAAGCCCATTATGTGTGTGTGAGAAAAGGCTGAGTTTTCACACCCAGAAAAAGTCACAAAATCAGATGACCTTGTGATTTTTCTAATTTATACCTGCGACAGACACTGCAGTTACTGGTATCAGAGAGGTAGCCACTGTGACAGAACCCAGAAGAACCAACTAATTACTGGGGACAAATAATGAGAAAATAGGG
>CM057845.1:137061278-137072168 GCA_030068395.1 Apalone spinifera | reverse complement strand
AAAAATATTTTAAAAATAAAAAGGCTACTTAGCTTAGGGAGGTTTGAGCATTGGCAAAACTACTCATTTTCATAACCTTATCCTTGGAAACAACAGAACTATTTTTCCTGAACCTTTAAAAAGAAAGCTCAACCTGAGACAGAGAATGCACAAAGAAAGTGCAAATTGAACACTTTGGAAAATGTATAAACAACTGAAAAGAGCAATGTGTAATAGAAAGTGCTAGGAAACCTTAAGTTTAGGTGTCATTATCAACTCCGACTAGAAATGTGGGCTCTACAAAATATTAAGTTGTCCTTTTTTAAATTATATAATATGCATTTTGGAGCTGTCAGTGACTCAAACCTCCCATGTGTTTGTCAGAAATCTCCATCTTACATCTGAAAGCATGCTACAGAGATCCTGCATATGGTAAAAAGACGAACAACAGTTCTTAGTGAGTTAAAGGAAATTCTGGCCTAAAATCTGGGCTTGACGTACAGATCAAAGCATTGTTGGACACTATACTTTAGAAGAGAAAGGGCCTAATTCTGCTCTTATTCACATTAGTGTAAATGAGGAGTGATACCATTTAAGTTAATTAAATGATAGGGCGATGAAAAGAAAGGTACCAGAATCTTGCCTAAAGTGATGATTTGGATATAACAAATCTGTGTCTCTCTGCACCCAGCTAGATATCATAGCTGTCATTTATGCTGCACAGCACATAAAGTCTGAGATGTTTAACTCTAGAAACACAAGGATTTCACCTTCAGCTAAAAACGATCATCAACTAGTTGTTAGCACTTTTAAGGCTTCTATCATGCTGCTGACAAAATCACTACTGAGCAACATAATTCAGACATAGGTGTCAACTTCATGGGTGCTGCAAGCCTGGTGGAAAATTATCGGATGCTTAGCATCCACCAGCAGCCAAGTTCTCACCCTGTGCCTCGCCCCAACCCACCCTGTGCCTCGTGCCCTCTGGTGGCCATACTGACCAGGTCCTCCCAGCACTTCTGGAGTGCTACAAACAGCTGATTTACAGCATTTAGGAAGCTCCAAGAGGGAGGGGAAGGAGCAGAAACAGGGCATGCTCTGGGGAGGAGGTGGGGAAGGTGCAGGGCAGGGGTAGGGATTTAAGAGAAGGGGTGGAATGGGGGCGGGGCAGGGCAGGACAGGAGGAGTCAGGGGGAGGGCTTGGGGAAAGGGTTGAATGAGTGTGGGGCCTGTGGCAGAAGGGGGTTGGGCACCTCCCAGCTAAAGGGGAAGTCAGCACCTAGGACATCAGACATTTGAGCAGTTCTTACACCACCCAGCAGAAGCTATGGTATATACACTCACAGTATATTAATAAGATTCAGAGCTTAGTGGGTTCTGAATTTTCCTGTGGGAAACGTCAATGGTTTTTTTTTTTTCCTGAAATCAGATGGGGGGGAAAAAAATCAAGTATTGAAATTTCTTGAAGAATGTGAAGTTCTAAAATAATTTTATTCAGGAATGTCCTAGCATTTTGTTTCAGGTCAATTCAGCATTACACAGAATTTCCCAATGATGGGACATTGCCTCATGGGAGCTGTAGTTCTAAAACCTGATGGCTGGATTCTCCACTGAGGGTCAGGATTACATCTCCCATAGTGCACCTGCAGACATGTTACTCCCAGAGTGCAGCAGACTGCTCAGGCGGCAGATTGTGTTGCACCATGAGAAATGTAGTTCAGACAGGGAGCTTGAACTACAACCCCAAATTAAATGTGTTTCATCTATGCATAAAGTATTGATTTTGCTAAAATGGCATTTTCAAGTGAAATAATCATTTTGATGGAAAATTCCCCAACCCACTTTAATAAGGATAAAGTTGTTTTCTACCACTATGTCCTAGTCCTGAGCTTTTTATTAGCACTCAAAAATCAATGAAATATCCATTTTTTTTTAAAGCAAATGTATGTATGGTGAGCTATTTTAGAAACTATATAAAACCATGTCAGTGATTTGTGTAAGTGATACAATGCTGGTGCAACCACACACACATGCACACACTAGTTCATACACAACAAGCCATTGTACAAGCTGACAGCGATCTTTCCTTACCACTAAAGTGCTGCCACAGGATTCCAAAGTGCTGAGATTGATGATGAAGATCACCACTGCTGGAAAAGTATTGTTATTTATAAACCCCTTGCAATGAGCATCCCCATGCCTCCCATTCAGGGCTAAATCGGTTTCAGAATAACCAGAAAAAAGAACTGTGCAAAAATTAATCTTCATAGTAATTGCCTGTACTCCGCAGTAGACGCTGATATCTCGTTCCGCTGTAATGAAAATAAGGAAAAGCAAATGTAAGGACAGGGATTTCATCTGACAGCTATGTAGGCATATATAGGAACAAAACTCCTACATCAGTCTGGTTAGAGCTGTAGAATATAACAAATTACTCTTCCTATTAATGTCAGAGGATTGGTCCATCATGCGTTATCAATTAAAACCTCACTAATCTGTTCTTTAACTAGGCTGATGAAGAAATAGAAATTAATCTACTTGGGAACTTAAGTGATTAACCAAAAAACTCACCAGTAAATAAATCACAATCTCATTAATAATCTGAGAGAATGCCAAGGGAGTCAATCAGGCAAAGGGTTAAACATATAGAGCCTGAGCCTGAAGCACGTATGTATTATGCACCAGCACATGATTGTGCTAGGTACTATAAACATACATATGTAATTCCCACTGATTTCAATAGAATTGAGGGGGTAGAATTCTGCATGCAACTGCACAACTCTAATAAAATCTGAGTGCTTATCTGAAGCAGGATAGAATTCATCCTTATGTACCATGTAGAGCAGGGGTGAGGAACCTTTTAAGGGTTGGGGGCTGCTGATCCACAGAAAAGTCAGTCGGGGGCCACACACAAGTTGAGAAGTAAAACAAAAAACACCCCAAAATATCACTGATATGGCCCCCTATTGAGGAGAAAGACACTCCCCACACTCCCCTCACACATCAGAGCCTAGGGGGACTCAGCCTAATAGATATTGTGTGTTCCAGCCCCATGGTAGGGCAGCAGGGAGGCTGGAGTGCAAGTGCAGTGCTGGGGGGGAGGGCCATGAGCCTCAGGGGCTGGATCCAAGCAAGCCAGGGGACAAATCCAGCCCCTGGGCCTGAGGTTCCCCACCCCGACGTAGAGGATCAAGTAGTACAGTTTGACCTACAATCAGCAGTTTCTAAGAGGAATTCATTGTATGACCATTCTGAAGTTTTCCTTTTTAAGAGCACTCAGCTTTAGCATTAATACAAAATCCGTTGGCCTGCAAGAGACAGCGATCCATGCAGTGAAGTATTTTGGAGATGTACCAAGAGAACACCACAAAACACCCAGAAAATGGCAGTTGGTGCTGGGCACATCTTTTTGTTCCAAACACATTTAAATGAAAAATGGCCTTGTGTTTGAAAATCCTGAAGACTCTTGCGAGCTCAGTGAAAAAAAAAATGTGCACATAACAAGCAGTAGGCTGTGAGAGTTACGTTTAGCGACAGTGAAAGATAATGCTACTTTTGGCTTCTAACTCATTCCTAACCAGCCGCATGGACACAGTTTCTGGAGTGGAGGTGCTGAACTGCACCTCCCCTTTACCTTGGTCTGCACCCTCTCCCCTTAGAGTTGGGGCTGGCAGTCAGGACCCCAGCAACCGAGTGGGATCCAGGGCTGGCATCTGAAGTCTTGTGCATGGAGACAGCAGCTAAGTCGGAGCCAGGGCCAGCAAACTAGCCCTTGTACAGGGAGACGGCAGCTAAGCAGAGCCCCGGGCTGGAAGTGGAGTCCCTGGGGAACAGCAGGCCCCTGCACGACAGAGGCATGGGGCCGGCGGCTGAAAACCCAGAGGCATGTGACTGGGATGCTCAAAACCAGGGGACTGTTGCAACACCCCCACCCCACGCTCTAACTTCCCATACTCCTATTTCTTGCTGCACAATATTACATATTTTATTCAGTGCTCTACAAAGTGACATTTTTCAGTGTGTTAAATGCAGGCATTCCTCCTTGAAACAACAAATAGTATATTACATCTGCTTAATGATTTTGTGCTATTAAAAATGGCAGAACACTACGCCATTACAACTGCTCAAATAAATTGTGCTGTATTTGCCACAGCAGAAGGAAATGAATCTCCATTATAATGTGCTGGCTCTTCCACCTGGAACAGAAACCCAGGAAATTTCATTTAGACAGCCTTAATAGTGAGACCAAGTGGGGGTCCGATACTCTGGATTCCTCATAAGCTACAGCAACACTATATACAGTTTTAAATGGTGGCATTAAAAAAAAAATCAGATACACTATATAACCTGCCAAACTCCATCCTGCTCAATGCATTGGGTTAAATGTAAAGCACTGGACAGTAATCGGTATAAGTAGGTAAGTTAGGAGGAGCTGAGTTGACTTGGGATGGGATTCTCCGCACACATAAACTTATGCAATTCTGTTGATATCCTGGATATTTTGTGCGTGTGCGTGTGCGTGTGCAGTCTTTCCCAATACCGAGTCCTTCCCTGTCATGGTTACTCTTGTCTAACATGCCCATTCTACAACACAGAAAGACTACTTGAAGACAGACATGCAGTTAGTGTCTACTAATATTATCTTGCATGCCACCAATGCCAGAGAGCAAGGAACTACTAAACTCTGGATTCTTGCACAAGACATAGATGTTCTAGTGCTCTCTGTAAGACTCCACTAAAAACTTCCACAAGATTCTATTATTGTGCAGGCTGATGGAGACAGAATCACTGTAGATCTTTCCAAGATGTGTTCCTATCACTCAGACCATTAAAAACTGATGCACTGCCAAGTTTCTGTGCCCTTTCAAGAAGCAACATTTCTAGCAGGTTTGATTGGAAATACCGAGTTATCTTACCAGAAGACACTTGATTCAGCCTCTGAAGACTCTGAGCACTTTCAGAGCAAGGACAGCTAAAATAGTCACCAATGTGTTCATAAATGCACTCAAGATATTTATCTGCAGTCTGCAGAGTTTACCATTTGAAGACCAACACTGACATTTGCAATGCTATAATCAGTGGATATTTTTCAAGAAGCGGACAAAGAAAGACTGCCACTGACAAGCCATGCATTTATCTATGCCCTCTTACATTTGCAGTCAAGAGGACAGATTACCAACCAATGAAATGGCTACAGGATGATGGAGTGCATCCAAAACTACTCTCCCCTGTCAGGAATGGATAGTCTCAGAGGATGAACTGATCACACCAGTTGTGTGTCAAATACCATGTCCTCATGAATCAATCCTTCAGCAAAATGCTTGTGTCCAAAGACCAGATGCACTGAACCCTGCAAATGTTTAGTGAGCAGCTTAGAGATATCCAAGTGTGGCATGGACAAGTATCTGCATGACAATTTATCTAGCAGTGGTGCACTAGATGAATATAGCACTACTTTCAAGGCTAACTTTTCTGGGATTACCAAAAAATAATGTCTTTTTCCTGTAAGTAAAGCATCCTTGTGCTGAATTTTAAAAAACAACATTGATCTTTCAACATAGTTGTGTCTACACAGGAGGATTTTCCAGCATAGCAATATCAGCTAAGGGGCATGGTTATTTTTTCCACACTCTTAGATAACAGAGCTATGCCACCAAAACTCAATCCCTGTTACAAAGTTCTAGACTGCAAATATTAATGTATATAATTCTCTAATTTATCAAAATAATACTTTTTCTTCTATCCAACAAATTAGTTCGAGCCTTAGCTTGGAATCAACCGACAAAGAGCATAAATCAAAATTGTGAGAGATTATTTATGCAATGCCACAGGTGTGCAAGATGCCACTCCAGCAATAAATGATAAAAACATAATCAAATGAAAAATGGATAGACTGCTGCTGCTTTTCTGATGTTTGCTTTAGGGAGATTTTATTTCTTTTGTTTACACATGCAGAAGCCAAACTTGCATATATTTGCCAACTTTCATTATTATTGTGCAAAACAACTTTCAGGAAAAAAAAAAAAAAAACAACCCACCTCATCTGGAATCTGCAGTGCAGAGCTCAGCTGGAAATGCTACACTTGCCAATGGGGAGTTCCAAGCAAGAATTAACAAGGGAAATTCTGCATGTGGAATGAACGGGGAGATTCAGAGGTAATCTCTACCATACTCAGGCTCAGGGACTGCTGTCACACCTTGCTCATTGTACTCGTCTTTGAGGCACAGCCATTCCTCCCCATTTGCCACCCAGATGCCACATGACCCATACTCATGTCAAGCCCATAAGCTGTGCCAAAGTCCTGCATGCAGGAACAGAGGGAGTTACCTCAGAGCACATTTCCCAAGCAGACATATATATGAGCTCACAGGGGCCTCACAGTCATGTCCACAAAGCAGAACTGCACCAGCTTCACTGTGTAACATATTGTTGCTCTGTGTGTACTCATAGTGAGATAGATGGACTAGGCCCAGAAGTCCTGTTCTAGAGACTAGGGGTGCCAAATGGTTTAACAAAAAATACCAAACACCTCCCCCACCACAACCACAACCAGAAAAAAAAAACCCACCAGGATAAATTCTGTTGAACAAGAAAAAAAAAAGGGGGGGGACCTTTAAAAGGCCCTGCACTCCTCACTCCCCTGCCCCCGCCCTTGCCAGATGTGTCAGGGGAAAATTGTCCCCACCGGACTTCTGTCCGAGGGAAACAGGAAATACCAGACATTTCACATGTCCAGTATTTTCTGGGGTTTTTTTACCGGACGGGGAACCCAAGTAATTGACAGTCCGGGCGAAAACCAGACACCTGGCAACCCTACTAGAGGCCTCGGGTTCTTGCACACTCATCCCAGAAAAGGAGCCATGGAATTAAGTCCTCCGTGCCACCTAAAGAGACTGCATACAAAGCAGACAATGAGGTGGGGAAGTTGCAATGGGCTAGCCAGTCAGGAGGTTTCAAGTTGATATAAAAGGACCTATAGTGCAGACCAGAGTCAGATCCTTGCTGGAGAAGAGGGTGCTCCTGTCTGGCCAGGGGGAACTGAAGCACTATAGACAGATCTGGGCTTGCATGGACCAGGGGAGCAAAAAAGAGCTCCTGTCTGGCTGCTGGGTCAGAACACAGAAGAGCCCTGAGGTTAGGATGAAGCATTAGTGAGGGCTGGCACTGCAGGGACAGTAGCCCAGGGAACTAAAGGCAGTTTTGTTATGGGAACATTGGGGCACATGGCTACTATTCTTAGGATGCCTGGGCTGAGATATAGAGTAGAGGATGGGCTTGGATCCCACCACTGGGGAAGTAGCCTACAGTTGAAGAGAAATAAACTCCCAGAAGGGAATCTGAACAATTTATTGACCAAGCTGGACACCTGAGGCCAGAAGATCCCACAGAGGGCAAAACCCTTGCCTCCAGGAAGGAAACTTTGTAGGTACAGCTTGATACCAGGACCTGGACTGTTCTAAAGACTGCAGAAACACCCAAACAAAAGGGGGTGCTCATGAGAGGTGAGTGACATGCCATTATATTTGGTACCAGAAATGGTGATCTTTTGGACAGATCCCCCAAACAGCAAGGGACATGACCATAGATGTCTGCCACCAACAGGTGAATCACCACCAGCAGCAACAGACCCAAGTCCTGTTTATGAAGAACCAGCTGAAACAAGCAGCCCAATTTTGCAGCACAGCCAGGATAGCTGGTGTTGATACAGAGGCAAATATGGCAAGTCCAACTGGGAACCGAGTTGGCGATGGAACTGGTGATTGATTGGTTTGGGGCCTGGCAAAGCTCAGACTGCACAACGATCCACGTGACCCTCCTCTGGACCTTTCATTGGGTAGCAAAGGCAAAGGATGGGAGGAGGATGCTTGCTTGGCTCACATAGTACCATTCCTGACAGATGAGGCACAGGCATCTTACCAAACAGTAAGCAATGAGCAGAGGAGCGCCAGCAGTGAAGGCAGCCATTTTAGATTAGTTGTGCCAGACTCCAGAAGCCTACAGGCACAAGTTCTGGACAATATCATTCCAGCAAGGAGTGCTACCATGCATAGTGGCCCAGAAGTTACAGGATGGTTTTGTTCAGAAGCCAGCTTGTTGGAGAAGCTCTTGGATGAAGTATCCTGGAGCAATTCCTGAAAGTCCTACCAGGTGGATATGGCTGGATAAGGCGTTCCTAGCTGGCCTCCATGATGGAAACATTCAGCAAGCTGAGGCCTACTTTGAGGCCGAAGGAAAGTAATGACCCAAGCTTCATGGTAAACTGAGTAGGTTTCACCAGGGAAGCCTGCAAAGGAGAAAAGCCCCCAAGGCTTCTAGACTTAGGGTATGCGCTACAAAAGTAAAGAGTCTGGGGAGCCCTTCAGCCTACAGGAAGTACTAATGGGAAGGAGCTAGGAGACCCAGTAGACTGCCGCTAGTATGGCCAGCTCAGGCATATTAAAAGGAACAGCCCAGTAATGGCATGTGACTAAACTATTGCCATAGTGGGACCAATCTGTAGGGCTATATGCCAAAGATCAGGGGATCTCTACCACAGTTAGTCACAGCTAGACTGAGAGGAATCAATGTTAAGGGTTTGATAGGATGTAGATCTTGGTGTTGGTGTTGTAAGACCAGGTGATTACAACTGGCCTGGACTGGCACCTCCCAGTAAATGTCTCCTGTGTCCATGAAGAGACTGGAGCCTATCCCACTGCAGAAGTTGAGCTGGATATACAGGACCAGAGAGCTCCACTCTGTCCATGTAGTCAAGGACCTGCCATGGCCCATGCTTTCTGGAAGAGATTGGGTGGGTTATTCAGCCTTCTTTTTGGAAAGGCCAGGAAAGCAATCCAGAACCCTTTCCAGGCTCAGCTGGAAAGGGAAAAAAGAGAGGGACTAGGATACAAAGTAAAGAGACCCTAGAAAAAAGCCCAGAGGCAAGACCAAAATGCCTCAGATGTGAGGGACCCACTGAGGAGGAGCCAGCAAGAGTTGGAGGGGCCAACACATCCTGAGGGAAAATCATTAGCTGGCTGATTCCCAGAGAGCAGGAATTGGCCCTGGGTACAGGTGGAAGCCAAGGAGCAGAAGGAACAACGCTTGGTTTTTCAGAAAAGTATTGGCCCAGGCCCAGGGGGAAGAGAATCAAAAGGGCTACAGTGGGAACACAGATGAAGCCCTGGAATTCAGACTGAAATAACCAGTCTGCTAACTACGAAAGAGGCCCAGACAGAATCTCCTAACAGGGAGTGGAAAAAGAAGGGCTGAGGTATAGACCATGACACTGGGATAGGGAGGAGTAACAGTACAAGCAAATTTTGTGAGTTCCCTTCCACGAAGGCGAAACAGAGGAAGCCAAAAGGGAGCTGGAAGATCTCCAGTTCAGAGATCGAAAAACAGTATTTGCTAAACACAGTATTGATTATGAGATGCAGCTGATTCATACCAGCGTCAGTGAGAAGAGAATCAAACCTATTGTCTTTTAATATGCCCACAGGCACCAAGCATACTGTTGGCAGAATGGAAAAAAATACCACCAGCACATATTGCAACTTTGCTGCTGGCTCATAATTTTAATAATAATGACTGACTCTTGCTAGCAGATCCAAGTTCTAATTGTAAAAAGGTATTTGGGAACTAGTACAGCACAGGGCTGTGCTAAGAGTTCAGTGCTCTACTGTCTGATTCACTTACTGGAAGAACTACAGAGCTCTTCTATCATGGCTTCCTTTTTTTTTTTTGGCAGCAAGAGACAAAGAGGGGAGGGCGAGGCAAGAGACAAAGACTGAGTACATCATTTCACCCACAAGCCAATATCGTTTCATTTCAGGTTCTGATTTACGTAAATATATCCCACAAGGTCTCCCCCTTCATTATTTGTGATGTCTCCAGAGTTCCCTATGTAATTACAACCTTCTTGCATACACATTGGTGTACATCTTTTGTATATCTATCTATACACATATCACAAAGGCTCGAGTTATTAAGGCCCTGCTACTCTGTGTCAGCCATCATTTCAGTTTCCTCAATATAAGATTTTTTTTTAAATTAATTGTCATAAGGGGACACTAAGGGTATGTCTAGACTACAGGGTTTTACCAAAAAAGTGGCCGTTTAAGAAAAACTTCCCCTGTATCTAGACTGTTGCTGCATTCTTTCAAAAATAAATTGAAAGAACGCAGCAGGTTTTTTGACCGCGGAAAATCTCTTTTTACGAGGAACAACACCTTTTTTCGAAAGTGCTCTTTTGAAAAAAGGCACTATGTAATGCAAACTGTGTTTTTTCAAAAGAGAGCATCCAGACTGCCTGAGTGCTCTCTTTCAAAATAGCGGCTTGCTTTTTCAAAAATACTGGTTGTGGTCTAAATGCTCTTTTTCGAAAGAGGCTTTTTCGAAAGCCTCTTTCGAAAGATCCTCTTTCAAAGAGGATTGCAGTTTAGACATAGCCTAAAAGACCAAATCATTCTATCAGTGTAAAAATTGTAAAAGTAAAAAAATTCCAGTTAAAAAAGTCTAAGTTAGCTGCACCCAATTTTTATACCAAGTGGACGATCCTTTTAAATGTGGAATCATTCCAGCAACATTAACTCCGGTGAACTTTTTGGATGCAATACAGGGCTAAATGGGTTAAACCTCAATGTTGTCAACGGATTTACACCTGCCTATAACAGTTCTGAGTTTGGCATAACATACAACTCCAGAAAAGTGTAATTGTCACTACAACAGTTAACATTCCTCAATGTGAAGATCTGTTTCTAAACTTCTTACAGAAGGGCTGGGAAAACTATGGCCCACAGGCCACATCCAGCCTGTCAGTCATTTTAATCTGACCCTCAAGCTCCCACTAGTGAGTGGAGTAAGGGGCTTGTTTTGCTCCATGCACACTGTGGCTCTGTGTGATTCCCGGAAGCAGAAGCATGTCCCCACCT
>CM057845.1:137038254-137061041 GCA_030068395.1 Apalone spinifera | reverse complement strand
CGCAAACCATTCATCCCCAGCCCAACCCAAAGCCCACACCTGCAGAGAGCCCTCTCCTTCCCCCTCCCTCACATCCCAATCTGTGAGCATTCATGGTCCAAACAATTTCCCTAACCTGATGTGGCCCTTGGGCCAAAACGTTTCCCACCACAGTCTTACAGATTAAAGCTTTGTACTTACAAAATCATCACTAGAACTCATAACAAAGAGACTATTAACACTCACCAGGAAACCTGCTATGCAGGTTGGCATCACAGTTGTATCCATTGAATTGTGCAGCCACTGAAAGCACCTGACTCGTCAGGAGGAGCAGTAACCATATTCGTTCCATTGCAAAACCTAACGAGACATTATGGAGTTATTATGTGCATCTGTTCATTGCAAAGAGATAATTCTATAGCCACTCAGGTCTTCAACCTCAGAATCAGGGACAAGGCTCACACACCAAACAGGCAGGGGCTCTCACTTCTCCGACTGCTGAATATTAGTAACACCTATTGATTTCTATAGAGTTTGCCTATATCCTATGGCAAGAACAAAGTCCAAAGAGACTTAAGAAAAACCTCCTAAAACTGTAAAGAAATAAACAGTTCAGAAATATATTAGCAATTTAATAGAGCGTTTAACTTAAATACAGAATATTTTTGTTCTTCTAATTTTGGACACTTAGGTAGCGAATTAGATAGATACAGCAACAGTTTTGCTTCAATAAACCATTGAAAACAATACAGTTACATGTATGTAAGTTACTACTCAAGTTTAAAGTGCTGAAATAAATCTGTCTGTATTTTATCACCAAATTCTGCCCTGGAAGTATGTATGCAGTGGCACTAGATTTTATTAGAGCGTTTACAGAGAAACTAAAAATAATATTTTAATGAAATTTGGCAATACCGGACACCTGGTAACCCTAGAAATCAGAAAAATGGACATCTTAGGGAACACCATGGCTAAGGGAAACCCCTCAAGCTATAGCATATATGCAACAGGTATATAATATAGGCCAATCAGGAAGAATGTTTGCTTTACCAAAATGTCAAAAGTATTTGACAAGCGAGCTAAAACTTGCAGGATTTTTTTAAAATAGAACTTTTTTTATTTTAGGAAATAACTCTGCACCCTAATGTAGCTCTTAAGAATTCCATACATTTCCCAGACAGTAGATGTTGCAAAATTCTAAGAGGCAGTAAATTATGAAGTTCAGGTTTCTAGAACACTGGCACTATTGATGCATTACTCAGAGATAATGATCTGAACACTTTCATCCCATCCCAAATAACCCCAAAGTCCTGCACAAACTGTATAAATACAACACAACTGAAATATAGTCATTTCTAGCATGACAAGGGCAGCCAACCATAGCACAGAAGAGTTGACAGCTGTAGGATAAGGGGAAATTCTAGCCAGTGACATTAGGTTAAATCCTTTACTTTCGCAAAAGCATCATTGGATCTTTAGTGCCTGTTCAGGCTTTCATCCAAAGCACATAGACATTAATGGGAAAAGTCCTGTGAACTCCACTGGGTTTTGGATGTGGCCCACAGAGACAATAAAACATGAGTTTTTGAAAGGCTCATGAAGAGAGAGCCTCATATGGTACATGATAAAATTTAAGCAAGCTGGAGCATATACAATCTTGAACCAAGTTCTGTTCTCATTTACATTTTTGCAACCTCAGCACAGTTAAGGGTGCATGAGCATAATTGGGAGTAATTTGATCCATTAATTTCTATCCTGTTTTGCTTGAACAAGCACAGAGCAAATATGGAGAAATATACACTGTAGGTTCTTGTTAAATGTAGTACTTTCTAATCAAACTAGATCTTTGCTTGGCCCATCCAAAAGAAGCTTGGGTCTTACAGCAATTGTGCAACTGCTGGGCCAGCTTTTGCATAGTCACAGAAGTTAAATCTAATTTTACTCCATTTTATCATATGGCTACTTAATTCATTCCTTAGATCCTATTGTCAGTGATCGTTGACAAGAAGAGTTGAAAAAGCCATGAAAGAAAATGACTAAATGGGGTACTGCAAAAACTTTTACTTACACTCTCATATTTTCTCTTCCTCGTCCTCCATTTCCCACTGCTCGAAATGCTCTTTCCCCTACAATTTGCATTTCTATTTTGCAAGAACCATATTTTTCGTTCAGGAAAATAACATCTTTCCTGCCATACAAGATCCCAGCCTCTGCTTTCACAGTACTTGGTGGACAAAGTTGCAATCATTGTTCTGTGTATGGGCCGGATTCTGATCCAGTTACATTGTGATCTCAAGGAACAACTCTGGATTTACACCAGTCTGGCTTTATCACTCTAGTTGCTCTGCTGGTTTTCCTCACTACCAAAAGCTCAGGTCTGAAAAGCAGCTATAGAAAACACTAAACAGCAAGCTTTCCAATTTCAGTAGAACACAAATTTTTACTGTCAATTATAAAATATTAAATATTTAAACTAATCTCAGTTGCCAATGTTTGTTTTTGCAGGAGATGAGCAAAACAGAAGAAAGTGATGGACCCAAAAAAATTCTCCAGTGACCTTTTCAGTAGGCCAGAATCTAAACAGCTTACTCAGTTTTTAGTTACTCCTTACTCATGGGACATCCACATGAGTCAGTCTAAGGACAGAGCCCAATTGATCCTCCCAACCCGTGGAAAACCAGTGTGAGGAGCTATGGGATAGGATGCATCTCTGAGATTTTCCTTGTGGTGATTTCTTCTGGAAGCCCAAGATATTAAGCAGGGAAATCAACCTCATTCTGATTCATAGAACATACGCATGATCATCTTTTAAGAGGTGCAGGGCAAGATGGAGGTATGGGGGGCAATGGCAAAGGCAGACCACAGCCTTCCCATTTACAGGAGTGGAGATTCATGCATGCATGGATTGTCCCTTCCACGCACAGATAGGGAGAGTACTATGATTAAATACTGAAGAAATATCGATACGATCTGGGAACTGCAGGTTCATCAGCTATATAAAGTTAAGGGATCCTTGAAGTGAAACATATTAACGCAGACATTCCATACCATAAAAATGTAGGTCTTAATTTGCACCCATTAAAACCAATGGCACCCCCAAGAGATTTCATTGGGGCAGGACCAGTCATTGACAGAATTCTACTGTTGTATATTTCTGACTAGCATCTTAAAGTCAGATGTACTCAACTTGTTGCGGGAATAGTATACTCTGGTGGATCTTTCCGTTCATATGCATATCCCAGGCA
The DNA here is from genome assembly GCA_030068395.1 of Apalone spinifera. NCBI lineage: Eukaryota > Metazoa > Chordata > Testudines > Trionychidae > Apalone > Apalone spinifera. The sequence goes on along the minus strand of CM057845.1, from coordinate 137,057,817 downwards.
ACCTGATTTGTGGATCTTATTACTGTCTTGTTCAACCTATGCTTTTTTAAAAATATGGGTAGAACATTTCAATAGCTTCACATTAAAAATCTTATTTTTAGAAGAACAATTTAAAGGTGAGACTTTGCTAATTGTCCAGAGGTTTAGGATTTCTTCTCTAAAGAGAAACACACACTCCCAACTTTTATAAGCTGACACATACCATAGGTTAAATCTTCAGCAGTTATGTTGCTTATTCCACATGTAAGAAAACATTATTTATATACAACATAGAATAGGGTAGATCTTATGACAGATAATATAATGATGAGCGGAGTATAAAAGGAGAATGCAAAAACAGAACAGCCTCTGCAATTCAAGCAGCACCTTTATGAAAGCAATGATGGTAGCAGTAAATAGTCAGTGACTAGTCAGAGGCCTTTTACTTGTGAGCAAGCGGATAGCCGTCACTGAAAATATAAATCACTGGCTCAAGTTTAGCACGCCATATTTTGGATTAACAACTGTGTGTGGTGGGACCACTAGTCCAAGACAACTCCCACAATGCAAGCACAGCTACAGTCAGGTCTCCCCATCACAGGTCCACTCCCTGTTAAAACACACAGTACTCATTGCAATACGCCAGTACAACAAAAGTGCTAGTGACCATCTCATTGGTGAATGGACCAATACCAGTAGCAAATAGTTCAGATAAAAATTATATGTCTACATAGCCTCATATGGCATTATGGTTATCAAACTCATCATTTTACCTGGACTATTTGCTCAATTTCATATGGACAGATTCACACATTTTAAGGCCAGAAGCAAACCATTAGATCATTAGTTTGACCTCCTGAATTACACAGGCCTTAGAATTTCATCCAGTTACTCCTGTTTTAAGTCCAATAATTTGTGTTTGACTAAAATATATCTCCCAGAAAGAGTTCAAGAGATAGACAATCCATCACTTTTCCTTGGCAGTTTGTTCCAGTGGTTAATCCTCCTTCCCCCCATTAAAAACGTGCTCCTTATTTCTGATTTGAATTTGTCTGAGTAATTTCTAATCATTAGATCACATAAAGCCTCTTTCTTCTGGATTAAAATCCTTTTAATATCCTGTAATTTTTCTCCCTATAAAGATACATATACACTGTAATCAAATCAGACTGAATTTTTATTGGGGGAGTTAAATGTAGTTTCAGTGTACAGATACAAGGTACAGAAAAATATTTTTTTCTATTTAAATAAGAAAAACTAAGCATCTATTCATAGCATTCATAGTTTTGCTAATTTTTAACTATATTGTGTGAAGTCCTTTGAGCCTATTTTGAAAAAGGGGGGGAAAAACACCCACAGAGCAAATTCCTGAAAATGCTTCTTAGCCCAGAAAATAAATATATTCAGTTGTCAAAAAGACAGTTTGACATCTGAAGTTTTATTACGCTAAAGCTGCTGACATGTGCCATAAGGGAAATATATTCTTTAAAGGCTATGAAATCCTTAGCTGAAAAACCTGATCCAATTTTGACTGACACATGCTGAGTTCTCATTTAGTTTTTCAAGCTCTCTTTTCCCATTGGTGTGTCTGCTGAGGGTTTTCTCAAGCAATCCTTATTATTGAAATGACTTACAGTGTTTTGTTTATAAAAAATACTGTCACGGTTTGACTTTGTGAAGAAAACAGACAACGTGGCCCAAACACATCACTATATTTTCCCGAACAGTTTAATAATTTCCCTTCCAAACAATTTTCCCTTCACCACCTCCCCGCAATAAGTATAGTATTTTCTACTTTGAAAGGCTCTATTTTCCCTATGGATTTAGGGGCAGGGGTGAAATTTGTGTATAGAATTTCCATTAACACCAACAGAAATTCAGGTGATTAATATCTCAAGCATTAATAAAAAGGACACGGACAAGAGGACAGTTGGAGATTTAAAAAGATCTATCAAGCCAGGTTAATGAAGTCATTTTGTACACTGCAGTTTATGCAGGGGGTTTTTTTTAAAAAACAATAATCAATTCAAAATTTAAATGGTCCTACAAATGAATGGCCCTGTATAATGAAATAATAAATTTAGACAATATAGAAACAGCAAGCAGTGAACTTTGCTGAATCAAGTTGGCTCTTTGTATGCACAGCACAGAAGCAGTTCTGACTGTTCTACACTTTGCATCATAAAGAAACTGATCCTGGTGACAACCACCTCTCGATAACTTCATTATTGCTATTTTCTGGCACTGGAACCCTATTTTCACAAGTTTTGCTGTGCCAGAGAGAATCTCTACAGTGGCCCAGATTTAAATGGAATTGTGATTAATGGAACCAAAAAATGTTTGTACACAATCTATGGCTTGACGGATTATCTGGCTAGAGTCCCCCTTCTCTGTCTCCTGGTTTATCCCATCTGAGCAGCCGTCTAGACTGCATTACTTTTCTGGGATAGCAAACATTTTTGAAAAAGCAGACATACTCTATCGCCATCCCTATAAACCTTTTTCTATGAGGAATAAGGAATGTGGTGAAAGAGCACTTTTTTCCAAAATTTGGTACTGTGTAGATGCACCAAATTTTGGAAAAGCCTCTTTCGAATGTAAATCAGAAAAAGATATGCAATTTATTTATCACAAATTGTGTTTCTTTTTACGATATAACATTGCAGTGTAGACTTAGCCTGACAGATGAACTTTGTGTCCATCATATTTATTTTCTTCTCCTCGTCTCCGTCCATCGTGGAATCGAGATTTGACAGGATTCCTTAATAGGGTTGGCTGAATTTTCATTGTCAACAAGATTTGTTATCATCTCAGCCCTATATTTTTATCACAATTAATTTGTGAGTCCATACTGATTACCATGAATATATTTATTAATTTTAAGTATTCACAAATTATTTATAAGAACGAATTATAGCCTATTGTTTGTTCATTTCTCTGTATTCACAGTGTATGACAGGTCAGCATGATACTATTTGCTCCCTCATTGAATGATTCAAACATGTTTTTTTAAAAGAGAACTAATAAAAAAGAAAACTTCTCCAACACACATTTTCGAACATAAAAAATTCATGATAAAACTGTGAAACATTTTAAATTTGCAAGCATTTTCACACATGCCTACTAGCTGTCTGAATGCTACAGAACAATGCATAATATGACTCTAAACATCACAGCTTACAGAAACCACCATTTTTATTCAAGATGATGATGCTGTATCTGATTTCAAACCTCTAGTCTGTATTAGTGATGGTGGGGTCTCTCGAGTTGTATCTACGGAACAATTCTAATTCTGAAAAATCCCACAGAGATAAAGAGAGAAATTCTGCAGATCAGCAATCTCAGAAAGATGAATTTGCAAAGCTAAACTGGAAACTGAGTCAAACCCCAAATGTGTGGAATGTGCCCAGCCTTTTCAGGGCACTCAGCACAGTAATAAAAGTTTTAATTAGTTGTTAAACTATGTTTAAATGGGAGCAAGGGAATCAGTGATGTTGAAGATCAATGCATTCGTAGACTTTACATAGGGGAAAATGGTTATTCATTTCTTAAAAGATAAACCTGCTTCTTTGCTAGTTTCATTTCTCTCCGACACCCATACCCACCCTAAGTTATTGGGCCACTCCCTTATACTGGCAAAATGACAAGGAGAACATACAGATCAGTGGCATAACCACCTGTGGGTCTGAGCAGGCAGCTGTCATCCAGGCCCACCCAACCCCATCTCAGTTTTGCTCTTGCCCAGCCCTGCCCACCTAGTGCTCTTGCCAAGGTCCGGGGTCAGGACACAGCGCTTGCCCCTCTATTCCCTTCTGGTGCTCCAGCTGTGGAACATAATCAGGGGCTTGTCCTGCTCCTCCTCCCCAAGGTTCTTGCTGGAGAGTGGCATTGGTGCATGGAGCTTGTAAGCTGCTGACCCCACTCACCAGAAGGAGCTCTAGGAGGGCAGAGCAGTGCAAGCTCCAAGGACCCCCTGCCACCCTCTCCAAGACTGGTTTGTAGAGGCAGCCCAATCTGTCCTGTCGCCTGCCCCACCATCATTGCCTACCCATCTGAAATCAGGGCCGACCCCAGGGTCTTTTGGCTATGTGAGTGATACAAATCAGGGGTTTTAAAACTGGGTTGGGTCTCCAAAATGGGTTGCACAGGCTAGCTTAAGACTTTCTGGGGTTCAGAGCCAAGGCCAAGCTCCACCACCTGTGACTGCAGCAGAAGTCTGAGCTCTGGACACCAGGACTTAGGTTATTTCTATATATGGAGGGAGATATACCATCTCATAGAGCTGGAAGAGATCTTGAGAGGTCATCAGGTCCAATCTGCTGCCCTCCCAGCAGGACCAAGTACCAGCCCTGACAGATTTGCCCCAGATCACTAAATGGCTCCCTTGAGGGCTGAACTCACAACCCTGGGTTTAGCAAGCCAATGCTCAAACCACTGAGCTATCCCTCCCCCTAGTTTATTGATAAGAAGGTCCATACTAGACCATATCAAATGCCCTACTAAAGGTTTGTTTTAAGATCAGCAATCACGTATGAATCCCTAGCACATATCTTGCAATCCTTAGACAGCTAAAACTCCAGCTGAGCTCAGTGGGAGTTTAGCCTGCCTAGGAACTAAGGGATCAGACAGCACATGTAATAAATATACCATATAACCCATATGCTGTTAATTCATAAAGAAGTGCATTAAGCTGATATTTTCAAAAAAAATGACTACCCACCACAGTTTATATTTTTCATGAGCACTTAACTGTAGATTACAGATTCTTCTGCAATACATGTGATATAATAGCAGAACATTTGTAAAATAGTGGAATTTTTTATTTTACTTTTAAAAATATATGCACTACAGAGAGAGTTAAAACATCTGATTCAGATTTCTCTCATGCCAATTTGTATTAGTTTTACTGTATTGACTTCATTGGAGCTGTTCCTGATTTACACCAGTAGAAAATCAGAATCAGACCAAGATCTTTTCAGCTGTGAGTAAATTATTTGCAAAAAGGAATCTTTTTTTCCAACTGCAGACAAACAATATTAACGTCCTCTATGTACATCCCTGACAGTAGTTGTGCACAATTTCCCAGGCCAGCCCAGCATTTCTCAATACTGTGCTGATCTGGTTGGTTCTCAGGCTAAGTAGTAGTTGATTGTCAATGCATGGTCACTTGACTGGCTTCTTAGACTACTACCATAGTCACAATGAAGGCTTCAATCCTGCTGGGAATTTCCAAGGACATTCAAATCATTTCACCCAGGCCATCAAAGAGGATTCAGATGCTAAATGACCTTTTCTTGCTTCTGACTCTGGGCTGGACTCAAACCATTGATCCAGCAGTGAGAAGTTTTATATCTTAATACCTGTCCCCAGAGTCACCCAGTCACATAGGTAAATAAAGTTCTAAATGAATACCATTCTATTTTAGTGATTGCTTTTACACTCTTGAAGAGAACCATATAAATATATGAATCTTTAGTAAATAACTCTTTGATATTGCTAGCAAATAGATGGTACTGCAGCTATATAATCAAGACTTCCCTGCACTGAACTAGCAAAACTTTATTATATCAGAATCACTTCAGCGCTCCTGGTTTTAAGAAACAAATTACTTGAAAAGAATGTAAAATTTTGCTATAATACTCTACAGATCTCTCTAATCCCTAAAAGCTACAGAGTTTTTGCTTCCAATATTTCATTTTGAGAAAGCACATAATACCATAGGTTTCCCAAAACCTTTTAAGTCAGAACACACAGTGTTTCCAGGTTTTCATTTAAAAGAGAAAAGTAAATGGGGTCCATGTTGAAATGGAAAAATAACTCATTTACAGACCTTTCTTTCACCTTGTTTTGAGTCCCTCTCATAACCAGGCTGGATTCGTAACAAGGTTTGAAGCCACATTAGACTCAACCTCTAGAATGAGCAGAAGGATACTGCTCAAGATCTAATTAAATGAAAAAAACTGTGTAGTCATGCACTGATATTCTTTGATCAAGAGTATACACAAGCGAAAAAGCAGGGCCTCTAGTCTCATCTTTTGTTATCCACAGACTAGGGCAGCGGTACTTCTCCCAGTGCGTGTGACAAATACAATAACCAGGTCAGCTCGACCTGTAACAGTTAAGCAATTTAAACAGACAAACTGTATTTCAAATTCCAGCGATTCCTCTGTCAAGAATACATGGTCATTATTATTTTAAAGAAACAACATTAGTACAATTAGTACCTCCAGTCATCTTTGTAATTCAAGCTGTCACTTCCAATCAGTGAAGTGATGTTTTTCAATTGCAGTGGGACCCTGATAAGAAATCTCGCCTATCAAAGCTGTCCATTTGCCTCTGTCAATGCAAGAGTGTGGGAACTGGCAGACTGACACTGCAAGCCAGATAAGATTGTTTCCTTGATGGAATCGTTTTGAGAGGGTTTGACTGTGTTTGACCTGCAGCGGTAACCTCAAGGCTGAAAGGGGACTGCTGAGTGGACCCTGGGTGCCCTTCTCACAGCACAATAATAACGTGGGTCTGGACTGGATCTCATCAAATAAAATCCAAGCCAAAACATTCATGTTTCTTTTTAGACTCTGACACTGACACATGTTCACACCTGTTTCCCCTTTTTCATAATAAGCTCCTAATGTAATTCCCTCTCCTCCATCACTAGAGTTCCCAGTGAAGTCAGTCTTGCCTAACAGGTGATTAAAAAGGTTAACAAGCATCAAAGAATGCAGTATTTTTCAACATGAGAGTATTCTAGAAAGTTTTAGGTGGCTTACATGATGGGCACTTACCAAATCCCCTGTAGCTGTGGAGTCAGCTGTACTCCATCTATCCTGTACTGCTGCATGTGAATAAGTGTTTGACTTCTCTGCCCTGTAGAACTTTTTTCAGGAAATACTCTGACCCTTCAGATGGGGGAAGAGAGACACGCTCATTATGAAAATTCTTTTAAAAATATGCCTGGATTTCAGATGGGAAACTTGGAAAGGTTCTACAATTCTTAACAAGTCTGTTCATCAACAGAATGACACCTGAGCTGGTTCTTTATGGTAGCTTTTTCAGTCCTGAGTGTCTCTCTCTCTTTTTATTTCCCTGGCTTTTGATCTCCATTTTTCTTCTGTACAAATCTCTCAAGAGGTCCATGTGGGGCGAGCAATCAACCTGGAAAAATTATTCTGTCATCAGCTTGTTGAGGGAAACCCTTGTCTGCCTAAAAAAAAGAGAGAAAGAGTGAGAGACAAGCACTGAGATAGGATCAGTAGCTAAATCTGCAAGGTTATCCATGTCCCATTGTGAGAAATGTCTAGCCTTTTCAATTCTGGGTTAAACTCATAAAAAAAATCAGCAACATTTCATGTTGTGATGAAACTGTGATATGGGGGTGTCATCATGAATACGGAGTGTCATCAGAACTATAATTACCCAAAGCACATCAATGCACACAAAGCCTACTGCACACAAAGGCAAAGATCAAGCTGCTAGAAACTGAACCTGCCGCATAACATCTACTCCTGTAGTTCTGGAATTACTTTTAAAAGCACCTTGGGAGTGGGGGGTTCGCCTTGCTTTGGTTTTACTTGGAACAGTCCACATCTATAAACCATTAGTACTCACTGGGTAAGGCAATGGTAACCTGCAGTTCTTGGCACCATAGGAAATGTTTGAGTGCAGTGTCTTTTGAGGGATGGAGGGCTTGTTTTTTTTAAACAGAGCAAAGCCTTGCTTCTGCGATTGCTGTGTTTAGGATAGCACTCTAAACATCCAAGTGTATTGTGTAGGCTTACTTGCATACACAGTTTGCATTGTCTTTTTTTTTCCAGCTGTCACCTCCTAAGTGCAGTAATGCAGAAGCCATGCTGTGTTAAGGTAATGCATTTACATCCTGCTTGTAATTATCTTTCTGATACCCCCAGTCTTTAATGACAACCGCAGAAACAGGAAATCACGTTGCCCCGAAACAGCAAGAACTCTGTTATGCCATATAGGTCCAATCCATAGTAAGGAGCGACACCTCGCCACAGTGCTCCAGAAGGAACAAGTATTCTCCTCAAGGCAGAGCTATGTGGGCACTACCATATCCCTATGCCAAGTACAGATTCCTCCACCCCTACTCAGCCAGCCAGCTCCATGAGTCAGTGTGGAGGGAACCCAGTGTCCTGTCCTCCATCAGCACATTGTGCACTGCCAGAGGAATTTGGAAGAAGCAGTCCCTGTGCTCCTCCGGCTGGCCCTGATGTGGGTCATCCAACACAGCAACCATAAGAGATGGGCAGAATCTAGCCCTTACTGATTCACTGGAAGCTTAGAGGATCAAATATTGCCATCCTCATTTTTTACACAGGCCCAACTCACTGGCTTCAGCAGGAGTTTTGACCAAGTAAACACTGTAGGATCTGATAGAGATGCAGCCATGTTAGTCTGGTCTTGCTGAAACAAAAGACAGGACTATGCAGCACTTTAAAGACTAACAAGATTGTTTATTAGGTGATGAGCTTTCGTGGGCCAGACCCACTTCCTCAGATCAATTTGTGGAAGAAAATTGGCATAACCATATATACCAAAGTGATACAATCAAAAAAAAGTTAACACATATAAAATTGACAAATCAGATTTTATTATTATAGACCCAAAAAGTCTTTAGCCACGCTAATTCCTATATACTTACTCAGGCTAATCCCTCCAATTAATACTAATGGGGTACGGACTCAGTAAAAGCTAAAATCTTGACCCAGATTCAATAAATAACAAGCTAAATTCATGAAGGATAGCTCCATTCATGGCTATTAGCCAGGATGAGCAGGAATGGTGTCCATAGTCTGTGTTTGTCAAGGCTAGGAATGGATCACTTGACGATTACCTGTTCTGTTTATTCCTGCTGGGGCACCTGGCACCGACCACTGTCAGAGGATAGGATACTGGGCTAGATGGACTTTTGTTCTGACCCAGTACGGCCGTTCTTATGTTCTTCTGCAAAGCCCGCTCCCTGCCATCAGCAGTGCGATATGGCCTCCAGGACAGAGCCCAGGTTTGACCTAATAATACACAATGAAGACAAACATAGCAACAGATAGGTTCTCATCTCTTAGTTCCTACTAGAGTTTAGACAAAATAGCTTTTTGCATCAAGCAAATCTAGGATTGAAAATTTCAGTGCAATTTCAGTCTCATACAAAAGAGTGTTTACAGCATCGTCTACCCTGGAATAGATTTCCTATATGTTAATCTCCTGATTTCTTTTTTAAAAACACCATTACTGTAAAAATAATCTTGCTTTCTGGTTTTGAAATGAGATGATTAAAAACATAAAATCATCTTACAACACTGCTTGTCGTTTCTCTCCATTACCGCTGACAGCCAATGCAGCTTCACAGCAACTCCAGCAACATGTGGGTCCGTTTTCCTTTATATAGGAACACCATGAAATCCTGGGCCAGATTTAGAGGTATAGTTTCACTTTTCTTTTCAATGCAAAGCAAATAACAATTCCATTACATCTGAGGTGCTATGAGATGCATGACAGTTCCTGAAAGCCTGACCTGTACAGAAGAGATACATTGCCTGGCTAATGATGCTAAACGGTATAATATTATGCTTTGACAGGCACAATGAGGCTGGATTCTTATCACACACTGAACCAAACCAGAAGTAACTCCATTGAAGTCAATACAATTATAGCAGTATAAGTGAGAAGAGAACCCGGCAGTGTACCCCAATGCTCCATACAGTGCAGCTATGAAGGCCTGGGGTCTTTTTACTGAAAAGACATACTCCTTTGTAGGTCATTAACACTGCCAGCAGTACAAACAATTCACCCCTGTCTCTCTCTCTCTTTTTCTCTACCCCCGCTACCAAAATTATAGCTACCAATTTCATGGGTGGCAAGCCTGGCTCACTGTGCCTTCCCTACTCACTTTTCCAGCCATCATTGGAGCAACCACAATTTAGCCTTACATCTATTAACATTAGACAGCAGAGAAAAAACAAACTTGTTTGACTGGTAATTAACTCATCTGGTTATTTACAGAAAGCAATTAGTAACTCTCAATACTTTTTAGAAATGGGCACTTCAACATTTCTAAAAATATTGAGTTGTGCAAGGTACAAACTAAAAGGCATGCTGTATGCACCCATAAAAATAAAAGGATTCATTATCTAGGTCTCTGTAAATAATGACATTCAGTAATTTTACTGCTAAACACATTTAAAGAACAGGATTCCCCTTTATTCATTAATGTGGAAGAGAAAAAAACCTAGGTTATCTTCATTCGTTTTTTGAATCTTTCTGTAAGGGTCAGAGCAAGCCACTATCTTCCTCAAAGCATGAACCTGCTATACATTTGATTCTTTGACTTTATGCTATTTATTTGTAGAGAAATAATTTTGCTGTGTAAAATAGTCAATTTTTTGCACTCTCTCTCGCCAAAAAATATTAGTGCATGGTGCTATACATGCATCATAAGAGAAAACAAAAAATAAATTGATTTGTTCTGGCTCTCAGACATACCTCATTACAATACCCACATTTACTCATTACAAACTCAAATTTATCTCCATTCCATACAGACCTTTTCCTATTTCACTACTCATTTTTATATATTATTTGAAATCAGAACTGCTGGCGTTAGAAACTGATAGTTTAGAAAACTACATACATGCTCAGCAAACAAATCCGGCAGAGGTGATTCTTCATCTGGATTTTTTTTTAAAACAGGTTTTAAAAGCAAGCCAGCAATTATACACTTTTTGGCCTTGGCAGCCAAAGAGCTGTGCTTCAGTAGAAGGAAAGAAAAAGTATGGTCCACAAGATTCCTCAATTCAATGGAAAATATTGTTTGCTAATAATGAGACAAATGTTAAAATTCTCAAAACAGTCTATTTGCTAACTAAACTATTTGCTAATAAAACTTTGCCGGTTTGTTTAAGTAAAAGCTCCAGGATTTACCCTAAAATGATTTTTTTTCTAAAAACCATGATTTTTTAGCACATTTTGTTTTAAAGTGACTTCCATAACTGTAGAGTATGCAAAAAAAATTGTCAAGTACTAAAATAAATATTTTCTTAACTAAACAAATATTGAGCCATATATATTCACAGCCATAACCATTATGCATTAAACACCAGTTATGTGCATAGATAAACCAAGGCAGTCACCAATGGCTTTTAACATATTTTTCTTGATCTGAATTTCCTCCTAAGCCAATGGACCATCAGCAGCTCTTATGGAACTCTCAAGATGCAGTGTTCCTTCCTGAGAGTTTTGAAGTCATGTCATGTGAGTCATCATTACAACTCCACAATGAAATCTGAAACTACACAAAGCTTAGCTACTTTGCGGTTTGAGCCCAAGAAAATGAAACCAGATGGATTTTCTAAAAAATATTTCGTAGGTTCCACAAATCTCTTCATCAAACTCAGTGTGAAACTTTAAACTGTTTCTAAATGGGTTCTGTCTCTTTGCGAATCAATTCTGTCATTCTGAAAACCTATGACTAGAGCTGGGGGATTCATTCAGTGATTTTTGTGAGTGTCTTTATTACCGCCAGACTGGATGAGTCCCAAGGTTCATGTAGTTCAGGCTCCTGTCCTTCATAGTAGCCATCACCAGATGCATCAGATGAAAGTCCAAGGAAATGTATAATGGACAATGATGAAATAATATGACCACAAGGGAAACTTTTCCTTAATCAAGGAGCTTAAACATTATGTCCTGAAGCATGGGGATTTACATAAATTATAATTTTCCATTCCATCAGTGTAACTATGGAGGTCATTCAACATCCAAACCTGTTCTGAATCATAGCAAACTCAACCTCAATGATGCAGCTAGAGTGCCCACAGCTTTGTTTTCCTTTCAATTTCATTGGCAGCCTGCCTGTCCTTATATTTTAAGACCACAGTAAACAAGAGTGGCCTCATTTACTTCCTGTACACCAAACATTATATACAGGTCTATCCTATTCCATCTTATTTGTCTCCTCTATAAACCAAAAAGACTACAATAGTCTATTCAATTTCTTTTTATACTGAAGACTTTCCATGCCACCCAATGTTTTAATTGCACACCTCTGAACCTCTTCTATTTTTGCTGTACATTTCTTGATACAGTGCTGCTATAGAACAGTATGACACATTAAGATGTGCCCTGTTGACTTTTTAATAGGTGTTACACCCAGCATTCATTTCTACTTTTTCTCTATGCAGCCAAACACTTTTTGCTTTTCTGACCACCAATAACATCCCAGTCTCTTTCTTGGGGACTATAATGAATTTAGGACCTAGTCATGCAGATCTGTGGTTTAGAAGAGTTCTTTGTACAAGGTTTCAGTTATGTTTTTGATAATTGCTTCTGCAAGGAAAAAGCTGTCCACACAGTATGGGAAAAGCTCTTAAAATTATATCAAAGACAGAAAAAAACAGTTTTGAAATGCTGATGTCTATTTAGATTGTCTATTAGGATCTAGACAGGAGATTTACCCACTTTAAATTACCGAGTAGAGTTCATTACAGACTGGCCAGCTCCCAACCAAGCACTTCACATTCTACCTTGACAAAATAATTTAAGTGCAAATTATTTCTAATGCAAACTGTTAGGAGAACAGGGGGAAAAAACATGTGAGAAGAATGAAGACCACATTGTATTTGCACTGTAACATCACACTTAGCCTGAATGAAATTAAGACAAGTAGTCCTACTAAAGGCAACTCCTTCCCCAAAATTTGTTACAGTCCTGTTTACTCAGGCAAACTGCAAGTGTCAAGACTGCAGAACTGGGACCTGTATATTCACATGAATCATACTAACCCATAATGACATATGTCATAGGCTTAGAATGCTGCTACTATTTGCAAGGCAAGTTTCATGTACAGGGAATATAGTCACCAACTGCTAAATGAAACTAAAATTTGAATCTCTGCAGCAGGGTTACTCCCAGTTTTTCCCTGCCCATTGAAGTGACTAGATGAGTGTGCTTTGGAACCACATAACAGTGAATTTCTTGTGTGAAAACTCCTCATTGTAAAATTATTCTCTTTATTTTACAACGATGGAATAAGTTTGGATCTAGACTCCAGTATCAGCTTCAGTTAATTCGGAAGGCATTTGTATCTAGGCTTTTGATTTGTCTTATTACAGGAATAAATGGCAGCCATGAAATTTAGTTCTAGAGCTGCACTTCCTCCCAGCTCAGGGGTATTGACAACCCCCATGTTTTGCTTTGGGATCATCTCTGATTTAAAAAAATAATAATAATAATTTTCAGCAAAATATTTGCCATCTCATTTAGTCCCACAAACAAAATTATACAGTACAAACGTACTCACATTACTGAAATGAGGTTAACAGTAAACAATCCAGCTGTCAGTAATTAACAAGCAAGAGTCCTGTTTGCTAATCGGGACAATTCTCAAACCCTACCCTATACTCTCTCCCTTTTAATTGTGTTATATTTATATCTTCCATTAACTTGGTGCCCTTTTCTTTCTCTTTTGAAATCTGTAAGATTTTCAGGGGAGGTAGAAAAGGCCTTTTAATTCTGAAAAGTGACACTAAGCTAGTTTTCCATTGCTTAGCAGTACTCTGTCCCCCACCCCCTTCTGCCATTAGCTATTTCAACAAAGCGCAGGCCTCACTAGTCTTTCTTTGGCAAGAAGAAATAAATGACCTATTAAGTACTTAGAGGAGTGGACAGATTCTCCCATTCAAATAATTCTCTACACACCTACAGGTGCTGAACAGTCAATCTTGTATGTCTGAGAAAAAGACAAAATAGCCTCTTTATGTCAAAATACCCCTAAGAGGTTTTCTGATTTCACCTTTTCTGGAGTTTAGTGTTAAGTTGCAGAAAGATTATCTCATTGATCTGATTGGGAGTCTGTTTCATTTTTAGAATGTAAGGTGAGTGAAGCAATAATGATTTGGTTGAAAAATATGGGCAGCTTAGCTTGTATCAAAGAAATATGCTAGCATTTTCCATTATTTCGGGAACAAATCCTGAGGCATTTATTCAGTTTTTACTCAGAAAGTCAATCCTTATTCACACTGCTGAAAAGTTACACACAGTTCCAGATGCTACCATGATGGGTGCTATAAGAACGGAATAGAATAAAATCACCATTGCAAACAACAGTTGCATGATCTAGTGCTTCTCTACATGGGAAAGATATACTTGCATAAGATAGAGCTTTAACATGCTCTACAGTGATAGCATGTAACTCCCCCATACAAATATGCTTCAGAGAGGTGTCTCTTCCAGTTTAGGTTATGTCTCAAACATACAAAAAAGGTTTAAGCTCCATTGAAGAAAAGCACTCTCATTCTAGAACACAAGTTCATAAGAGAAGTTCTTCTAATATTTATACTGGACTAACTGGTAAAATGTTCCTATCTGGACAATCCTCCTAGTCCTCCATGTTTATTCAAATTGCAACCCACAGAGTGAGAATTGAATGAGGGTGTTGGAATTTGGTCATCTATTTAATTACTAAAACAAGCTTACTAGGGAAGTTCACATTCATAAAAATCTTAACACCTCCTCCCCTGGTACAGTCACTCAGGAAATAGCTTATTATCAATTCCTATGCCTTAGGCTCGACCTTTCCATTCAGATCTCTAGGTTATACTTGATCTCAACAGAGGGAACAGAAAGGTCCCCAGTGAGAGAAAAGCTCTACGTACCTTTCCACTTCCCCTTTGCAAGCCAGGCTTTAGACAAACTCCTTTTGCCACCAGGCATATTCAATTGGATCAATGTACCATGCAGACAAAAGAATAATATAAACGGTCCTGACAGTCAGTTAGAATTTTCTTTACTGTCAAGCCAGGGAATTAAACACGGAGCAGGAGGCATATTGAAACTATGCTCTCATAAGCTTAATCAGTAGGCTGGAAAATGAGTTTTTACAAAAAGAGATAATGAGCTCTCAAATCATCATTTGCTCAGGGTGGACCCATTTCTCTGGGCTTAGAATAATATTCTCAAGCACATGGCATAACTGGAGCACCCTTCTGCCTCGCAGCATCCTAAGCCATGCACTAAAATAGACTCCAACACCCACTGAAGACACCAAATGCAGCACCGTACTAATATTGCATAAAGTGGTATTTCTCAAGGGTTTAGCACAATAGTTTGGTTGGGGGGAAAAAAAGTTACACACTGGACCGACAAAACCCTTGAAACACACAACACAGCTAGTAAAATGAGACCATATGCCTGACTTGGAGATCTAGTGACAATGCAGTACAAGAATGGGTCGCTGCTCTGTTCCCCAGTCAGCAGCATCCCAAAGGCAACAACATCCTCTATACTGGAAGGAAGGTGAATTCTCACAAGAGTCAATTAATTTGGTCTTTTTAAGAGTAAGTGTGAAGAGGAAACTATGCTCAGCTGTCTTTGGCAGGGTGACCAATTTCTCCGTTTGTTTCCTGTTGCCACTTCATCAGCTTGAAACTGTTACAGCTGCACAACAAAAAAGCATTTGTCTCAGAAACAGCGAGTTCATCACCAAATCAACTATGTCTGGTGTTTTAGTCCCTGAAACTGTTGTGAGGAAAGTAACAAACACCTTTGGATAGTTTTAAATCTGCAAACTAGCCAGCACAACTTTAGTACAATACTGGGAGCTCAACTCAGAACTTTGTTACCTCAGTGGACTTAAAAGAACAGCTATTACTTCACTTTAGCAAATTAAGGATTGGGGTACATTATCTCTTTCATGTCTTTGCAGGGAGACAGTCTTCCAATACCTCTTTGCATCAGAGATAAGAGAGAGGCCACAGCAGTATCACAGGATCCATCTCCCACTATGGGCTGATTCCCCAAAAAGTCCGAGAAACTGTTGTTCTTTCTATTCCATAGCTTCCAAATTCCTCGCACCTGAGAACGTTTCTTGGCATCACTTCAAGGTCAGCCACCTATCATTTCTCCGCCCCTCTCTGCCTCTTCTGTTTCTGTGTTGGAAGGGACATTTTAGCACCATGACTATCACATTTTTCCTTTTATCATTTTGTCCTTCTAAAGAGATTTTATTTGCTGTTGAAACTACAAAATAAGCCCTGAAATGCTATACTGTCACTTTTGGTACCAGCTGTCTGACTGCTACTCCATCTCTCATATATTTGTTCTCTCTTTGTGCTCTAACGGTACAACTACATACCACCCACAAGCTCACTCAATCCTTTTCTATTTTCATTTTTTTTAAAGAGTTGTGCTCATCCCATGTTCTGGCCAACCTCAGGGCTGGAAATGATTTTTGTTTACTGCAAAATTTAATTAAAAAATGTTTCTCCCAGGAATCTGTCTCCTACCTAGGGGAAGAGAAATAACTTACAGCACTATTTTTAATGTTTGAAAATTCACAGCTGTATTTTAAATTATACCAATACTTTCAGGAAGACTTGGAGGTAAAAAATAAGGGAGTCTTTTCTTTCTGCTCTTCGGGCCAAATTATGTATGTTCCTTCTCTCCTATTCACCTTCATCACACCTATGCATCAGGTAGCTTCACCAGACACTAGGGAAGCAAGGGGCTAGGTCCTCTGGGACTACTTGTCTCCGTGGTTGGCAGCAACAAGGGCCTGGTCATTGCACAGGCCTGCTAATGGGAGGGAGAGCAGAGGGGTTATCCCACCCCAAACCCTTCCACCTAAGGCCCTGCCCCTTGTGAGAGTGCAGAGCCACCCCACACATTGCCCAGGGGCCTGGCAATCCTGTCGACTCACCTGTCATTGCGTGCCCTCACGTGCTAGCAGGAGAGCATTTGAGCAAAATACTGGCTAAGCTGTAGTAAATGCAGCTGCCTACTTAGCTCTCTCTAGAAATCTCTTCACCAGAAGAGGCAGAACTGGGCTCATTGTATTGATCCGAAGTGTATTTTTAACGGAACAATCCATTGTGCATATCAAATAACTGCACAGACTAAACTTTGTAAACCTTTTCCTTCTACATCCTATGCTCATCACAGTGCCCATTGCTCCCATTCACTGTATTGTGTCTGAATTTCAGACTGCTTGCTCTTAGGTCAGGGACTTTTTCTGAAATTCTAGCACATTTTAGGCACCATTTAAAGAAATTATCAATAATTATACTATTACCTGTTAGTTGGGACAACAAAATCCAGTCCAGTGAAGAGCAGTAGTGCTGTTGAAGGTGAATTTGGATATTAGCAAAAACTTCCTGACAGGGTGGTTAAGCACTGGAATAAGTTGCCTAGGGAGGTTGTGAAATCTCCATCTCTGGAGCCATTTAAGAGCAGGTTAGACAGACATCTGTCAGGGATGGTCTAGATGGTGCAGGGTCCTGCCATGAGGGCAGGGGAATGGACTCGATCTCTCCATGTCCCTTCCAGTTCTATAAAATTTTATGACTATAGTAAATGGGGAATGCAGCATTTACTCAAAAATGTATTTCTTTATAATACTCTCAAAAGCAGTAAAATCATACACACTGCTATCATCTTGCATGTGAACGTGAATGCCAACAAATGCATTTTAAATGGCACTTCTGATTTTTAACACTGATGTCACCCTAACCTATACCCAATTCTTACCAAAGGCCGCTCTGCATATCTGTCATGCCTACCGTGTCTCTGCCCAGCTTGGAACACGAAAAAGCTTGGTTTCCCTTCTTTTCTTTCTTTTTTTATTTTTTGTAAACACACCGCTACGCAAGTAGTGAAGAAGTAGTTCTTTCAAATGTCCCTTGCTTAGCAACTATGTTTCCAGCATTTTTCAGATGTGGCCATAAATCAGTATGACACAATTCACATGTTTTGAGCTATGCTGCTTGACCATGCCCATGGTTTTCCTTGTCTCATTCTGTTGTGAGAACAGCTGAGAAATGGTGCCTGTTGGAGTAGATGAAACCATACTGGTGGGACAGCATGAGAGAATCTTTTACTGCCATTTGCATGGAGGAAAAAAAACATAAAAGAATTAAAACACTTCAAGGCTTGAAGTTCATCTTTGTTTCCAGATGAAATGGAGAAGAAAATAAAGGCTTACAATCCTCATTTGCCTCTACATTAGAGAAAGATACTGTTGGATAGATATCATAAGAGCTTGCTGAGTACAATAACAGGAAGATCAAAGTAAATGCTGTTATACAAAATGAAAACATTATGAGCTATTGTGATTAGAGTGACTTCATTTAAATAATACATACAAAAAAATCAAAAACAATGTTGAAACATATTCTCTCTAGAATTACAGCACCATCTGAGCCATTTCTTCTCTAGCTGTTAAGTCCACTGTATTATTTATTCATTCAAGTGCTGTAACAGAGAAAATTGCTCAAAAAACAAATTTGATTTAAGAGGTTTCAGGGATCAATGTAGCAACAAGGGATCACAAAGATGGTCAAACCGTGGTGCTGTGCAGCTGCAAAAGCAGCATCTAGACAGATTAAAAAGGCATAGCATAGTGACAGTCAAGAGGAAAGGTAAGTTTTATGCTTCCGGCACAGAACTGGGCACCAGAAGATTTGGGTGGTAATCCCAACCTCAAGACTGATTCACTGCAACTGAGGATCAAATCACAGAATCTCTCTGTGCCACATCTATCAAATGGAGCATGTTTAATTTGGGCATGGGAAGGAGAGTTGCAGGGTTTTTTGTTTTGTTAACTTTAAAATGAACTTAGTGAAGATTGAAGGAGCTGTAGTGAAAGCCCTGGGAACTGAAGTCCTCTGTTTATGCACAAGGCAAATATGTTTAGTTGAACTCAGAGTTACTTCTTGACATTAAAACTACATCCAGCATGTTTAAGTAACCCAAGTTAGCACTATCAATTCTTTACTGAGAGGGAGCCAATAATTATCATCATCTCTCTTTTTTCCCCCAGCAAAAACACCAACCCTGAGTTTTTACATGGAGATAGCTCTTTGGATACAAAATCTGAAGAGAAACAGGCAGTTTTACTTCAGTGTAAAAAAATCAAGACCATCACTGCCCTCCTCTCCCCCCCCCCCCCATACACACACTGCATTTATTTCAGCTAGCTACACTGAAATAAATACTACCTGTGCTGAGTCTCCATTAGTATTTTGCATTGAGAATACTACCCCAAGCGAATTCTCTCTCTATTAAAAAAAAATTCACCTATTTTCCAGTGGCAAATTTACTAGCAAGTAGGGTGACCAGATAGGAAGTGTGATAAAAATCAGGATGGGAGGAAGATAAATGGGGGAGGGGAGAAGGGGCACTTAATAGGTGACTATGTAAGACAAAAGCCCCTAATATCAGGATGTTCCTGATATGAATCAGGACATTTGGTCATCTTACCTTCAAATCCTTATGGGAGTTCATTAAAAAAAAGCCTTATAATGAAAACCTGCCTGCAACCTTAGCTTAAGAACAACCATATGGGGTCAGACCAAAAGTTCATCTACCCGAGTATCCGGTCTGCCGACAGTGGCCAATGCCAGGTACCCCAGAGAGAGTGAACAGGTAATCAAGTGAGCCCTCTCCGGTCACTCATTTCCTGCCTCTGACAAACACAGGCTAGGGACACCATTCCTACCCATCCTGAATAATAAGTGTTGATGCATCTAACCTCCATGAATTTATCTAGTTCTTTTTTGAACCCTGTTAAAGTCCTGG
>CM057845.1:137019993-137030296 GCA_030068395.1 Apalone spinifera | reverse complement strand
TAACCGCCCCCTGACTTTTTACCCAAGACTTCAACGTACTATCCAGCAACCATACATCTAGACTGGTAACCAAGACATTAACTTGTTTCCTATTACCATAAATATTGTGCATCAACTCCTTCCCTCCCCTCCCCCCCATTAAGGTCAATGAAAATTCTGAGTGTGGATTGAAGACTGTGCACACTATAGCCCTAGGGTGTATAATCTGCCATTGATGCATGTAAGATTTATGAGCACAACTCATTGCTGATTGAGAATAAAGCAGAGGCTGGCAGACTCCCAAAATTAAACTGCTTACGCCTCTCAGCAGGCAGATATTTAAATTGATCACTTTTAGATTGTGATTAATGTTTTATTTTTCCAGTTACCTAAAAAAATTAAGTTAAAAAAAGGAATGTAACTTTACGATTCAAGAGTTTTGATTTCCAGAGCTGGAATGTTTAATGTTCAGAAATGTCTCTGCTTGTCTTTTTTTTTTTAAGGGAACTTTTAGACTGGTGAAAACTTTTAACGTGCATCCTCCTTAAACCATCTGCCATGTTTTGATATTATTTATTTTGGCGTATTGGTTAATTTTTCATGATCTTTATCTTCACACAGAGTACTTCCTCATCACCTCTCCTCTTTCTACTGCCAGCTGCTGTGAAATCATTGTTCTATAGCTGCAGACCATGCTTACTATACACAGACTGTATGACTGACTGAAAAGGGGCTGTGGAGCAAAACAGTTTCAATTCACAAGCACCAATTTCCAAAGTAACTACAAGGAGGGAATCAAAAGTTACAGGTAATGGAAACTGCCTTCATTTTAGTCTCTCTCATTTTATATTTTTGTCCCAAAGTAAAATTTTCTCCATAAAGCAGACCAAGAGACATGGTGGAGATTCAAATTACTTGGAATGTTGAGGACAGTGCTAGAGGTCCTAAAAGACATGTTTTAGTTCAACCAGAAGTTATGGATTTGATGCAGGAATTACTGCATGAAATGCTATGGCCTGCGTGATAAAGGAATTCAGAGTGCATGCTCATAATGGCCCCTTTTGGCCTTAAAATTAAGGATCTGTGAAATTCCAGATCCTTGGGAGAAGACGTGGGTTGTGCCCACAAAAGCTCATAATACCATCTACATGTTGTGTTAGTCTCTAAGGCTACGTCTAGACTGCAGAGTTTTTGCACAAGAACAGCCATTTTTGTGCAAAAACTGGTGGAGCATCCATATCTCACGCACATTTTTGTTCAAGAAAATGTACAGTGACTCAACAGAATAGAGGGGGTTTTGTGGTATAGGTATTCCTCTTTCTACGAGGAATAACTCCTTTTTGCACAAGAACTCTTGAGCAAAAAGGTGTGTGTGGATGGGCAGCAGGGGTTTTTTGTACAAAAACAGCCTATCGAAAGCAGCACAGGTGCCCTGGTGGCCATTCTGTTAATGGCAATCAGAGCTTTCTTGCAACAGAGCGTCCATGCAGTCTGGATGCTCTCTTGCGCAAAAGCACATTGCTTTTCCAATGAGCTTTTGCAGTGTGGTCACACTCTTACGCAAGAACTCTTCCACAAAAAGCTTCATGCTCAAGAAGCCTGCAGTACGGACGTAGCCTAAGGTGCTGCTAGACTATTCCTTGTTTTTTAATTGTATTCAAACTCCATGTCATTCACCACCCCAGAATGAAAAGACCTGTCTGTACATCTTACCACGGGAATCTGATAAAGAAAACACAGATGACCTTGTCCCAATTTCGTAAAAAAGGATTTCCATAGTTCACTAGGACAACAAATTCAAGCATGCAAGTGGCGCATACAGCACTACGTCTATAATGGGTAAATTACATCAGTTTACACAAAATCAGGTTGCTGCCATTATTTTAAGACTGAAGCCCTTGCACTAAAATAACAACAGTTTCAAATGTCTGAGATGTGACCATTCAAACCCTCTGTACATGGTTTATACACCACATACTTAAATATAAAAAAAGGCTATGCCCAATAAAGATGTGTCTTCCTTAAGGACTTTTATAATTATACAACAGTTGTATATATGAGCTTAAACATACATAAATTGTGTAATTGCATCTAATCACACAAATTATGTAAATAGGCAATCAAGTCAAAAATCTACATGAAGAAATTAACAGAGCACATCAACATTGATTCTGTGCATGCCCAGTAACCAGACATGCTCATTGTTTCACAGCATGTTACAGGTGTTTCAACAGAAAAAGATAAATGACAGATTCCTCTCCCTTCCCATACTCAGACAGAAGACGACTCCTATAGTTGTGCAACAAACAAGGAAATTCTCACAGAAGTTTTCAATTGTCAATGCCTAGCTCAAGCGAGTGCTCTGGTAGTCTAACTTTAATGTGGAGTTTTGCATTGTGTGCAGGTTTCATCCTTCTCTCTCCCTTCCTATTTCACTTCTTGCACAGCATTAACATCCATTTAATGTATTTTTTTGCAAAAAAATAAATAAATTGCACACTGTTGCACTGAGGAGAAAAGTCATATTCCATGTGAGACTCATTACTACATTCCAATCCTGGTTCGTAATGTACAGAGCATTGCTATTAATGAAACATGAAACAATTGCCCACACCCTAAGAAAAATGACTTGCCTAAATCATCATCAAAAATGTATTCAAGGAAACAAAACACAGAATGGGCTGGAGTACATTACAATATGTCAATGTGCTTACAATGCACTCAGTAGGAGGTTCTTCATACTCCTCTAATGGATTTTTATATATTATTATGGTACCTTTCCTCCCTCCAGGACAGCAAGCACTGCCACGGAGATTGATGAGACTGTTGTATTCGGGAGTAGAGAAATGACAGCAATGCAAACAACAAGGCTTTTCCATGATCTAAAGAGCCCTTAGGCTTAGCTTTCTGTCACAAGGTACGAATGCAGCTATTACATTTGCGCTACCAGTGGTTGGTTTTTTTCCCCTTTTCCCTGAAGGGGCTGAAGCCAATATTGTTGGCCTGAGAGTTGGACACCAAAGAATGCTGAGGTAGTGAAATACTATGGCATGTCACCAGAATGCTCAGTGGGTTTATGACTTGCAAACTGAAATCCACCACAGTACAGTCCACGAAGCCACAAATTACTTTCTTCCCACCCTGAAGCAACACACACAAAACAGCTAAGCTTGTTTTCTCCAGGGCTCCCCAGCACACACACACCCCAATGTCATATAGCAGTTTGGTTTCTAAACAATGTTTGCAAATCAAGGGCAAATGTCTCCTCTCACAGCCACTCTGGACTAACATTCTGCTCTCCTCACCAGATCAGTCCCACAGCTGATCAGAGCAAGAAGCAGAGGAGTTCAAGATGTGCCAAGCAAATCAAAAAGGAAAATCTTTGCTCTAAGGGGAAATCCTGTGCAATAAGGAAGGATATCAGCAGAAGGAGTACACCCCTGATTCTCAGTGTAGAACTCAGTTATTCAGATGCGGTGTAGTGAGCAGGGACAGCTACCCACAGACCAAGAAGGGGAATAACCCCTCTCTAATCCCTGCTGGGCCGAGCCTAGCCCCGCCCCTTTACCTGCCTGGAAGTCAGGGGGTGGGGCTACTTGTATAAAAGCCCCGTCCAGGAGCTCAGTCAGCCTACCTGCTGGAGAAAGCGGCGACCTGCCCTACGCTCCCAAGCTGCGAGGCCACTGAGGACCTTGCAGACACTGAGGACTGACCCGGACTGCCAGATCCTCAACCCGAAGAGGAAACCCTGCTAGGTTTACTTGAGGGTTCAGAACCTGATGACTTGAGGGGGAGTCAGGCTGACTTGATCAGACTATAACGTGAGTCAGCGTGTTGCGAACCAGATACCTGCTTACCTGAGTAGCAGTCAGCTCTGCCACTGCCAGGGCCTTGGGCCAGGACGCAGCAAAGTAAGGAGAGCCCGGGTCTCCCCTGCCACCCCAATGCCTGAGATCTAGGACTAAGCCAGTTGGCTTACAGGCAGCCACAAGGCAAGGGCGGGTCAAGAGGCTGTACTTCTCTGCAAACCTTCCCTCTCCTGTGCGTCACTCCCAAACACATCCGAAGGGGGTGCATAAGGGCCCTGGGACTACTCCATCTTCAGAGCTGCAGCAGCATCTGCTCTTTATCCCTGGGACAAGGGGAAGGGATAAAGATTATTTGCCTCACCTTTGCCTGTTTATCATCTGCATTCAGGCTGGGACATTGGCTGAATATTTGCCCTTTATTGAAATCAATGGGATTCATGCATGTGCTTCGTGGAATTGGGGCTGAAACAAAAAACTTTCAAGGCCAATCCAGTTTTAGAAAAATATGTCCCATCCCTTCTCCTTTCTAAATGTAATCCAGTCACTATTTCAGATTAGAGCAACAGCAGCTCTACTTGACTGGATTTCACTAAAAACAAAACTACGTATCATATATTAAAGAGGCAGGAGGTCATTTGGTCCGCTCCCCACCTCCCCCACTCACCACCACCACCGCTACCTCCTCCGCCGAGGCAGACTTGCTCTTGCTTAATAGATACTGTCTTAAGCTCTTCATTTAACCTGTTTTTAACATCTCCATATGTTCAGGTGTTCTCTGTACAAAGAAAAAAAATACATTAGTCACAAATTGCATTCTGCCTACAGACTATATCCATTTCCCTAGGCAATCTAAATATTGACTCTCATCACTTCCAGCCATTAAAAGCAGTGCTTGGAATTTCTCAATGCCTCATTGATATAAATATGCTCTGCTGGGAAGAGACCTGGAAAAAGCTGGGGCATGCTAATTAAGAGACAAATTCCTTGGGGATATGGGCCTCACAGTATTAAAGTTAAAGAGAGCTCTACTCATTCATGTATGAATAGGTTGTGAGTCTAAATAATAAGTTAGAACAGAGTATGTTACTTAGCCAGTGGCAAAATCCAAAGATCATTGTGAAGGATAAACCTCATGACCAAGCGCTTCCAACCACCAAGAAGTGCTACTAGCACAATTAAAGCATATTCAGTATCCAATATTTGCAGTTTGTTCCTTAGGGGAAACAGGTGGCGGTGAGGGAGAGATGGGGGAGAGATGGTTACATTGGCTTATTATGCTATAGCAAAAGAACGTGGCCTGATTTCTCAGGGAACTGCACAGCCTCAGCACCTCAAACAATGATCAGCAGACCCTACTGCTAGACAACAGTCTTGAACTTTTTAAATACGGTGCTAAAGAGGGAGCACCATCAACCAGTAATCGGAAGCTCAGGGATGATTGCATGGGTTTGACAAATGAGTTGTTCACTCTTAAGTGGATCTCAGGCTGTTGTTCTTAGAAACCTTAGATAAGGGCAACTCAGATAGGCAAGAGTTGAGTGGGATATTTATCCTACTGGAAGTTTACAGTCATAGATATTTCTAATTTGTTCACATGATAGCATAGTGATGAGATCTCAGCCAAGTACTCACTAGGGGCTGATGCATGGCATTGCTATTACTAAAAAAGGTTCAACTGTCCAATGACTTTAGTGTCCCACTCTCACTCCAGAGAAGTACAGTACTGAGCAAAGTGGAAACTAGGAGCCTGATAGGTAATATCTGAGGTTCCATCGTTACCTGTACTAAAAAAAAAAAAATCCCATGCATTAAGAGAATTGAGAATAAAAACCACATCAACAATTGAGAGGGGTCAGGCTATTTGCAAAAGAAAACAAAGCACAAGAAGATTCCAAAGAACAGCTAAGATTTAATTGACTACACAGAATTTTTTTTTAAATGCATTTGTTACTCAAGTCCAAAGAATGGATCACGTGATTACCTGTTCTGTTCATTCCCTCTGAGGCATCTGGTATTGGCCACAGTCGGCAGACAGGATACTGGGCTAGATGGACCTTTGGTCTGACCCCGCATGGCTGTTCTTATGTTTTGAAGCAAAACAATAAAATATTGAAAGGTAAGTGAATAATGTGACTATGACTGCTAAGAGTAATAACTGCTATGTGAAGTCTTAAGGTGTTTGATTACTGTCATTAGAAAGATGTGTGGATGACAGAACTATATATAATGAGACAGTGACAGGGCACTACCTGTAGCATCCTGGCCACTGAATTTACTGCAGCCCAAGCTTCAGGCTTCCCTGAAGATCATTCCCCTTGAGGATTATTGACATTAGGGGGGCAATTGCTGGACTGATGAGGCAATTGGCTCAGTAATTTGGAGGCTATCTAGTTTGGAGGAACAGGAAATAGAGGGGAGCGCAGGCAGTTAAGCTAGGAGAGGAGAGAAAGTTGTGTGAAGCTATGGCTACACTATAGCCCAGCCTCCCCTGCCTCTGACAACCAAGCGACTTAACTTATGCCAACTTTAGCATCAATGTGGACAGTGCTGCATAGACACAGCTATCACAGTTTGGGGGGCTTAAGTAATTAATGGGGTGCTGTCTCCCCTTCAGCTTAGAGCAGCTACACTACAGAACTCCATCAGTGCAGTTACGCCACTAATCTCTTCAGCCTACCCAGAGCCTCATTCTCCTCCTGCAGTATGCCTGTGGTACATTCCGTTTTGCTTTGGAACTGAAGAATAAATGCCTACCTGGTAAAAGGGAAAGAGCTTCAAGATGCAAGAACAGGCTTGGCAGAAGTACTCAGAGGGTTAGGAGAAGGTCTGTCCAGTGATGACGATGCACTATGGGATATTATAAACCTGATTATCGTGGCTATTAGGCTATGTTTCAGCATTAGCCAACACCTGCACTCAGATGATCTGCCAGCCTAACAGCAGCAAACAGGAATTTAATAATTGGCTTCCATTGTGACTGAGCCAGCCATGACCATACCAGAGGGTGAGGGGAGGGAGGATGTGACAGGTTGTATCTGGCCTTTGTGACTCCCAACAGCAGACCCTGAAGTCTCTCTGCTCCCTGCCTCTGGAAAGAAGCATTGAAGTTGGGCCTGCAAGCCATTTACAGAGGCTATAAATAAGCAGAAGGCTCAGATAAGGAGCTTCAGAGTCTTAGCGGGGCAGTTACTGGCAGGGTTCAGAGGGGAGAAGCAACGGGGTGTCTGCTCTGGACACAGGGGCTCAGCAGTCTGCATTAGCATATAGGGTTGCCAGATACTTTCACAAAAAAAATCCCAAACATAGCGAGGAAAAAATTGGTTGAACAAACAATTTATAAAACCCCACCAACAACCCTTTAATTCATCATGCTAACCCACTATGCCCACCATGCCCCTTCCCCCTGCCAGATATGGCAAGGGAAAAAATGTCCCCGCCAGCCTTCCATCCAAGAAAAACAGAACAGAACTTCTGGAAGGGGGAGGGTTTAAACCAGACAGGAGCCACAATTACTGGACTGTCCAGGTGAAAACCAGACACCTGGCAACCCTATTTGCCATAAGTGGGGAAAGAGGACTTGAACCTAAGCTATGGGGTGACAAAGAAGAGAGGGCCATGGAAGTAGCAGCAACTAACTGAACGAAGCAATATGTGGATTCTTTTAATAGAGATCCCCCTGGGTTGGAACCTGAAGTAATGGGTCCCCCCTACTGGCAAACAGCCTAAGCTCTTAGAAGAAACAAGGCTCCTTTAGTAGCCCAAGTAAAGGTCTGGATTTATAGATCTCAGAGCTAGGGATGAAGACCCTAACAAGGGCAGACAGAAGGTTTTTTTGGCTGGACTCTGCTATCTGGGAAGGGGCACATTATGACTGTGTAACTTGGCGACAGGACTAACCCACTGAAGAGCCACCCATCAGGCAAGCTGATAAGCCACAGGGGCCTCCAGGTGAAGGAGGAGGTCTACAGTACAGCACACAGCAGCAGAATGCACTATGGGTTATTATATTGCTATAGAGAGGACTACCCTCTCATTACAGGATTTAAGGCCTATCCCAGCTCACAGCTCAGCAACACAGCCCACGGGGCTTATGAGGATCCCCAGTCTGGGGAGAAGGAAAAGTGAGATGAAGAGCAGAGTATATCCCAGAATGAGAAAGGTGAGCAGGTTCGTCATCATGCTCAGTTTCTGCAGGGAAATGTTTGCAGCCACTGCCATATGTCTACTGTGTTTCCTCTGTCTAATACTGCCACTAAAGTGAGAGCTCAGCTGAGTGGTAGCTCATCATTTACTAGCAAGACATTTTCTGGGGAACATTCCACTCTGACTCAACCACCTCAACCAAGTTTCACAATCATTGCGGTGTATAGTATTGAATCCTTTTTAAATTATTTAAAACTTATTCAGCATATGTATACACTGTTGGGGTTTTTGCGCCCCCCCCCCTTTTTTTTTTAAGCAAACAAGATTCCCTGGAACTTAACTGCCCCTATTTACATTAAATTCTTATGGAGAAAGTGGATTTGCTTAACATCATTTTGCTTAAAATAGCATTTTTCAGGAACACAGTTACAGTATTAAGTATATGAGTTACTATATAGTTGTGTATGGTCTTGCCAGTAAATTTCCCCACCTACACAAGGCTTAAGGCTGACACTTGCAGGGAGAGGTTTCCAAACCCCATTGAATTTCACTGGGAGCTGAGCACTTTGTTCCATTAGATTCCTTTGGGAGGCAAGGGGGGAGAAAAAAAAAAGTCACAGCCTTATATATGATATTAGATGCAGGTCTGCTGGAAGATGGACAGCAAAAGTGGAACACAGTGGTTCCCAAATACAAACTGCGGGCTTATCTAGACTACATGGAAGAGTTGAAAGAGGAATTTGCATATCTTCTTCCAATTGCACTTTTGAAAGCGCACTTAAAAAAAAAAGTTTTGACAAAGGGGGAGGGTTCCCAGAAAAAGCAGCTTCTAAACTACTCTCACTTTTGAAAGCTCTGCTTCTAAAAGTGCTATCGGAAGAAAAAATGCAAATTCCTATGGAATTTGCATATCCTCTTTCGACTGTTCCGCATAGTCTAGATAAGCCCTGTGACCTGTTAGCATCATTTTCAGTGAATCTTGCTGCCAAAACAGATGTCAAATACTGTGACATAACATGCAGAGTATAGACTTCTAAAATTGTCATTGAAGTACTGCACTGAAATGGAACTTAATCTTAACTTCACATTTCACATGGACATTCCTAGTCTAAGGTGCAGCTTGTGGTCTCTCCCCTCACCATGTTCTGGTCTGACATGAGACTCGTTTAAGCGCTATTTAAAACTCAAGTATTTCTGAGCTAGCTTAAATACGAACAGCGCAGGATAGTGATGAGTTTGGGGTGCTCAGAGAGGAACAGAGTGCCACTTTGTTACTGGTTTGATCATAAATGCCCTCATAGCCCATTGAGTTCACTGGGAGTGGTGTGTTCAGCTCATTGCAGGGCCCAGTACCTCTGGAAGGATTCTTCTCTAATCTGAGGTGTGAATACTACATTAACTTTGGGCAACACATTCCCCTATTGTGCTGCAGTAGGATATAGATATGCTCAAGCCCTTAGGGAGAATTCTCCCTGTAACGTACAGTTCTTCCTGGGGACTGTGGGGAAGCATCTGCTAAAAGCTCTAGTATAGCTCTTGAGAGAACCATTCCATATTCCAGCGTTTCCCAAACTATGGGCCGTGGCCCAGCTGCAGGAAAAAAATACCGGGCCTCAGCATGCCTGGTGGCTGCTGGGAGGGGAGCAGAGCAGGGCAGAGCAGAGCAGAGCAGGCTGGGAGGAGGTGGCGGGGGGTAACCCGCTGGGAAGCTGGGCTGGGGGTAGCGGGGCTGTCCCACAGAGATCCGGGCGGGCGGCCAGCGGAAGCTGGGCTGGGGGTAGCGGGGCTGTCCCGCGGAGATCCGGGCAGGCAGGCAGCAGAAGCAGGGTTGGAGGCAGTGGGACTGTCCCGCGGAGATCGGGGAGGGCAGGCAGTGGAACCAGGGCTGGGTGGAGGCGCTGGCCAGGAGAGATCAGGAGGAGGAGGAGGATGGGAGAACCAGCTGCCAGAAGCAGGGCTGGACGGGGGCAGCAGGGTTGGGAGGAGGGAGGGGGGATCGTCAGGGGAGCGGGGCTGACCAGGGGAGATTGGGGGGGAGGGAAACTGGCCACTGGAAGCAGGCTGGTTGGGGGAAGCAGGGCTGGACTGGGGAGATCAGGAGAAGGAGGGAGCGGGACTGACCCGGGCACCTGCAGACCCTACAGATCCTGGCAGAGGAGTAATTCTGGCCAGGGATTCCATTCCCCCAACACACACAAACTGCCTGGCAGGTAGACACACTCAGGCAACAGGGGCACATCTATCAGCCAGGCAGTTCTCAGCTAAGGACTGATACACCTAATTATAATAAAACTTACCGAATTATAAAATGTCTGGTATTTTCTATGTCTGGTAATTTCTCAATTTGTTTTACATAAGAACATAGCATAAGA
>CM057845.1:136987845-137007531 GCA_030068395.1 Apalone spinifera | reverse complement strand
TCACCCATCTCCCTGAGCCCACCCCCAAACCCAACCCTCTGTGTGGCTCCTTAACTCCACCTGCCCCCCCTCCGAACACCAATCCCGTCCCAAACCTGCCTCCTGACACCAGAACCCCCTGCCCTGAGCCCCCTGTGCATGTCCCAGCCCTCTGCTTAAGAACACAAACAAAGTTGGGGACATTGCTCAGCACTCTATAGAGACCGGCTCCCACTCTGGCTATGCTGCAGCGGCTGCTCGCCATGCAATGCCACCTGGGACCCACACAGCAGTTTTAACCCTGGTCCCTTTGCAGCCTGGCCTTGTCAGCCTCCTTCGGAAGTTCAGGACCATTGGCGCAGACACACTGGATGCACACAGCATGCTGCCCCCACACGTAGCTCAAACAATTCTCCAGCCTCAGCCACTCATGTGGGTACACCATTCCTACCCATCCTGGCTAATAGCCATTGATGGACCTAACTTCCATGAATTTATCTAGTTCTTTCTTGAACCCTGTTAAAGTCCTGGTCTTCACAACCTCCTCTGGCAAGGAGTTCCACAGGTTGTCTGTGCTGGGGGGGAGGAGGAAAAAAAACCCACACACTTTCCTTTTGTTTTAAACATCTTACCTATTAATTTTGTTCGGAGATCCCTAGTTCTTATATTATGGGAACAAGTAAATAACTCTCTTATTCACTATTTCCACATCAATCATGATTTTATAGACCTCTATCATACCACCCCTTCATCCCCTCTTTTCTAAGCTGAAGAGTCCCAGTCTTTTTAATTCTCTTCATATGGAACCCATTCCAAACCCCTAATCATTTTTGTTGCCCTGTTCGGAACCTTTTCCAATGCCAATATATCTTTGAGATGAGGTGACCACATCTGTACACAGTATTCAAGATGTGGGCATGCCATGGTTTTATACAGAGGCAATAAGATGTTCACTATCCTATGCTCTATCCTTTTTTAATTATTCCTAACCTGGTTTTCTTTTTTGACTGCCGATGCACACTGAGTGGATGTTTTCAGAGAACTATCCACACTGACTCCAAGATCTTTCCTGAGTAGTTATAGCTAAATTAGTCCCCATTATATTATATGTATAGTTGAGATTATTTATTCCAATGTGCATTACTTGACATTTACCAACATTAAAGTTCTTTTGCCATTTTGTTGCCCAATCACTTGATTAAAGACTATGCCAAAGGTTTTGTGAAAGAAGCTTCAAGGGACAGGAGGTTAAGTTTATGGATTTTGTTTCACATGTCATATTTTGTTTCCGAAGTCCTCACTAGCACATGAATCTGATAAACTTATCTCCCCCCACCCCTCATGAACAATATATCTTAGTGCTGTAGGCAAGTTACTGATCCTCAGCTGAATCAAAAAAGCTAGCTGTACACTGTTCCCTTGCAGACTTAATATTTCTGCGAGTGGATACATGTCTGGACATTATGGGAGAACACTTCGAAAGGTGCTCAGGGACTGAGCCTACAAAACTACATAAGGGCTAGTATGGCCTAGGGAAAGATGGCTAACCAGGTCGCTGACCCGGTTATGCACAAGCAAGCCTACCTCATGCTAGAGGCAAGTAAGTAACAAGGCCACTCACAAGGTGCATCTACACTGCATAATTCTTTTGGCAGTGTGTAGACTACATGGCCCTCCCCCAACATGGGTATCATAAGCCATACCTCATTTTCTATGCTGCTAAGCAAAGTAGAATGCAAACATGCCTGAAAGCTGTGGGTCTGAATTTGAGTGCAACTGCATACCCTATGCTGCTATCTATTGGCCCAAGCTGTACCACCCCATGCACGCCATTTTTAGCAGTCTAGTGTGTCCTGTTGTCGATATCTTTCCCTGCCAAAGATTCCACCAGCTCCACGCGCCTGCAGCCCTTCCTCCACAGCAGGGAGAATATCAGCTGCAGGGAAAAGCTCAGCCTTTCCTCACTGCGAGGGCCTTTCCCCAGCACTCATCCCGACACGTGCAGTGCCACGCTAGAGAGTGGTCAAAGCTTGCTTTCCAGCATGCCCTGTAGCTATGCATACACCCCATTTTACTGGTACATAGTGCAGAGCTACAGCTCTTAGCACCCTGAGAACAGTCACACACTGACTACAAGAACTTCCATATGGAGCCTCACAAAAAAAAAACACCCCACACCTTATGGCTGATGCTCTGTTAGAGGGATGTGTTTGATTTCCAGCCCGCTCTCTTCTTTTCCTGGAGGGGAAGAAAGGAGGGCGGGGGAGGGGGGGAGAGGAGGGATGTTGCTAAACTGTTTGTTATGATTAAACATAAAAACTCTGAATAGGTTTTCCTAGTCAGTTAACCTTATTCTTAAGGGAAAACATAAGGTAGAATAATTATTAAAGAACATTCTCTTTAATACTCACATCTTTATTATGTCAGCCCTTTGCCAAAATAAAAAAAATAAAAAAAAATACGATTGATAGTAAAAGGCACTTCATTTTTTTTTCTTTGGCGAACCAAGCCATCTGCCTCAGATCTATTATCTGTCTCTGCTAGATGAATTCACACATATTTTAAAGCCCCAAAGTAACCATTTGAATGGAAATTGGACACTGCTTGCCATTTGCAAAGCTTTCCTAACTGGAGAGGCTTCACGTTTGTTCAATTAAATGTGTGTATGTGCACTAGACTTTATGAAATTTATCCCAAAACAGTGACGACTGGAATAATATTTGAGGCAGATGGCACATCTGCTGTATTTAGAGAGCTATCTGTAGAAATATGAGGGGATTGAGAGGACTGGAAAGTGGGAATCAAAAACATTGTTCTATTAAGATCATCATCCATATATATTAGTCATGACAAAAAAAAGTGACAACTCCAACCTCCTCTCCCCTACTCCAGGTATGTTTGACTCACAAATTTGTTATTTTAATCCAAAAAGCTTTGAATGCTGAAATTTGCAGGGTTTGCTGTGAGAATTCAACCCCTCGCTTTACATTTGGAGTATTTATATCAGTTTCTTGCTGTAACAATTTCCCACTCCTCTGTTAGTAGTAGTAGGGCATGAGTCAAAGCTTCTACATTGCATTCGGGATAAAATTGTCATGTTGGGACAAAGGCTGTAGCCATCCTAAAGTTGCAGCCACATTTCATAAGTCCCGAGTGGTAAATGGATTCATATAAAGAAAGTTAGACAGGTCTCACCAAACCTTCCCCCATTTTGAGAACCTTTTCTGGGATACTGAAGTGTTTAGGTAAATGGACAGGGCTTTTTTTCCTGTCCTATTAGAACAGAGTGCCAAATTCCAAGAGGAAAGAGCATTTAAAGATATTTCCTAGGAGGACTGGATATGAGAACACCATACAGTTTTCAAGAAAACCCACTGTTGAGGACTTTGGCTGGCAGATTAAGCATAAGGATAAGGTCTCACTCCCAGACAAAAACTTTGGAAAAAAATTGTGCTGAAGATTCTTCCTGCGTTGCTTGCATGCAATGCCTTACCATCCTGCTTGAACAGTTCGTTGGGCTGCAACTGGTTAAGTTTCAACAGTAAGCAATATTCTGGGCAGCCAATGCAAAAAAAGGTCGTGAGACTAGATACAGCCAAATAATCTAGGAGGGTTCTGAGAAATCTTCAGAAACTAGTTAAAAACCTGTGTCTCCCCTCCATTGCCCCTCTCCCTTTATCCATTTTCTCCTATCAACTTTCTCTCTTCCACCTTCATTCATGCAACTCTACCTCTCCTCCGAAACCCCCACCTTGCCGCCACAAAAAATTCTAAGCTGGCTATGACAGTACAGACTTCTGCTAGAAACAAAATGTGTTTGATCTCAGAATCAAGAGCTAGAAATTTGTTGTGGGTGAAGTCAGGTGAATACATGTCTGTCTCAATCTCAGGGAAAATGAAAACAAGGGTCTGACTGTGCCAAATTCAGTTTCTTATTCACCAGAAAGTCCACAGACCATTATACTGGGCTCCATTTTTTGTTATTACAGCTGTGCAAATAGAATAGAATTTGGTCCCAAGGTGTTTATTCTAGTCTTGTTGCTGTACTAAGCCTACAGGTCACATCTTTCCTTTCTTTACAACTAGATGGGAAGAAGGAGAGATCCCCCCATTAATATAGGGGTGATGGTATGGAAAAGGTTGAGAACAGTTTGTATTGTTTATTTCAGGATGCTCAGTATCACCCTCAGAGAATAATTTAGTTATTCTAAATTATTAGAATAATAATTCATCGGTTAGTTCCTGAAATACGCCAAAGTGAATTTTCCTAAGTTTAGTTATCCAGTCCTATCTGCTCAGTTGGATTATACTCTTGAAAGACATTCTTTACTATGGCTATCAGAACAAAGAATTGAGTCTATAATGTAGAACACACCACTGTTTCCATGATGCCAACGGAAGTTTTGCCAATTGGCTTGACTAGGAGCAAGTTCCCATAAACAATTATTTTCTTTTGGGATTGTTTGCTAAGGTCCCAGTTCAGCAAAACACTTATGCAAGTACCTAACTTTATCCACACGGATAAAGCATCTGACTTCAACAGCTGACTGCAGTGGAGCATGTGCTTAAAGTTAAGAATGTGCTCAAGCAGCTAGCTGAAACGGGGCCTAAACTCATAAATATAAGTATTGGAGACCAATCAAAACCCAAAGTGTGTATTCACTGCCCAACATACTGTTTTGGAAGATACCTGAAAGTTATACATTTCCATACATATATTTAACATAAAAGGATGTCAACTACAGGGCTACATTGTCCCTAGATCTTTGTGGTTTATTATAGGAAGAAGGCATTGCTACAAAAGTATGCTTGGAGGACTTAAATAAATCCTGGGCTAAGTGAAATGCCATGCATTTCCTAGTGCACTAAGGGGTTGGTATTAGCAGCATGCTCCTTACAATAATATTTTTCAGAGCTTGCTGTTTTTATGTGTGTGCTTCCTTCCTCCTATTTTCTGCTAGTAATACTATATCAGATATACCCCAAAGGACAAGTTTCTAATACTCTTGCTTCCCAAGCATTTATAACAATTGCAGTAGCAATTTTCAAATCAATTTACTTTTTATTAGGATCAACTTAATTTTCAGGGAACTTTGGCTGTGGTGGAGTTATTGAAAGCTATATGCCTGCCAATAAAGGTCTTCAGTTCCTAATGATCATCTTTTCAGAACCCATGAACACGCACAGCTGTGAACACGACAATGCTTGTGAACTCCATACACTATGAAAAGCAAGTATCTTCCCATACTACTTTTATGTCCCGGCTTCATTTCGTAGATAAGAGCCAGTATCAGCAGATCATGTCTAAAATTCTAGTGTGGAAGTAGCTGACTACACTTAGTTATTTTGCACAAAATATGACCTCCTTACATGGAAATGCTCATGCCAGAGGGGGAAGTCTCAGAGAATGAACTCACAGGGTTTCTGGAGAATTACCCCCTGTGGAACAGGCTTTGAGCCTCACAAAAGAGCAGGCTAATGCTGTCTTGGAAGTCTGATGGTACCACAGATCAGCAATCAGATAAGCAATCAGAGCATGTGCAGTATGAGCACTACCCTCCTAAATTATAACTCCTGTAGGACCCACACTGCAATTCATTCTCCTGCCATACCTGCACCCCATTGTGAGTGGGTGCACAAAGGGAACAAATATTGGTTTCACCAGCATGACAGTCACCCAACAATTGTTCCTTGACTCTGCCCTGCCAATTCCTCATACTCCTCCTTATGTATACCCTGGCCTGAGACAGGTCCTCCCAGACATGGCAATTCCTCAAGCATGTGTTACCGCTATAGGCTTCTGCAAGCCCTCTGTTGGGGAGGGAGAAGCAAGGGAAGAGGGTGGAATTCACTTGTCTGTTACCACAGCTCACTCGCTCACTCCCTATTGTGGGCACATTTGCCTGGCACAGGTAGGGTTTGAGGATGGGGCAGAGCAAATAGTGTTGGAGCTTGGACAGACCTGCCTTCTGATGATCTCCTAGTGCCACAGTCCACATTCAGACACTGTCAGCTGGAGGCTCCATTAGGGAATCACTGGGGCTGTCCTGGCCTGCACCTTGAGCCCCCCCTCCCCTCCCAACAATGACACAAGAGGAGTTACAGCCTGCCACCCTTTGCCCCTGCACCAACCTCAGAACAAGTGCACAAATGCAACTGTGCTTCTGGGTTGAGGAAGGATCTGGTCATTACAGCTATCTCTCCTGCTACGCTGCTTCAGCCCTCGTTTAGGCAGGTTTTGCACTCAGCCACACGAAGCAGAACCACAGGGCTTTTTTTAGGACAAAAAGCTCAGCTTATTTTGCCTTCTCCCACTAGCTATCTTCAGCACATTCCCAGGTACCACAACGAGGGAATACACTTTCCATCTATTATTTTTCCTCAGGAAATCATGGCTCTGCTCTTTCCAACAGTACTGGATTGAGATTGTCATCCCTGAATCAGAAGTGTTCTCAAACCTGAATGACCAGCTTGCATGAGCGCAAAGGTCATTGTGCCTGACCCTGAAAGGTTTGTATCTACTCCCCGACTAATCCTGATTTCTAAACTACAAGTTGGTATGCACTCAGACTAAAATTCAGTTTGTGGAAATGCAAATTGCCACAGGCAAAAAAAAAAAAGTTTGTCAGACCTTAATGAGATCATTATTATTCATGTTAAATGCATTGCCAGCTATATTAATAGCAAAACGTTTTTTTGCTCCCAGAGAAGCAGGAACAGAGGTGAAACACTCACAAGCTGTGGGTAATGGCTTAGCAGTTTGCATCTGGTTTATCACAGAAACAAACCCGCCACTTCCTTTTAATATCTCACTGAACTACGTGCAGCCTATCCAAACTTGGTCCATAGAAACACACTGCACAATTATGAAGGACAAGCTCAGTCCCTTCTGCTTCCCTCAGAAACCGAGGTTACAGACAGGGACCCAAGAAGGAAAGTGAAAGAATTAAAATACTTAACGTGTCACGCTGGTGAACCAGAAGGCTCATTTTCCTACAGTCATACGACTTTGTTTGATCTGGTCTTAGACCAAAAGCTAAGCAGGCTCTGGCACAGTGAGTATTTAAATGTGGAGACCATTACTATAGATGGTAAATTGCTTGCATCAGGAACAACTGGTTCAATTTCCAAAGCATCTCAACTTTAGGAGCCTAAGCCTCATTTTCAAAAGGGATTTAGCCTCCTCAGCAGCTATGGGCCACATTCCACAAGGTGTTTAGGAACCCAGAAAGGTAGCCATACACTTAGTGGGACTTTCAAAAGCACCCAAGCCAATTAGGTGCTTAATTCCCATTGAAAATGGGACTTAGACACCTTTGAAATTTTTACCCCACTATTGGTCTTAGACAGCACTGCTCAGATTGCCAACATGTAAACAATGATACGTACTTCAGGAAACACTGTTGGATCCAGTGCATAGAATTTTCTCCTGTGTGTTTGTACTTACTTGATGCACCAGCATGGGCTGCTAGAAAAAGGTCACAGAGACTTTTAACACCCATAAGAGACTAGACATTAACCCTGGTGAGGAATTTCAACTCAGGAGATTAGTCTGAACCTACATTTTCTCTGCAGTAGATTCACTTGCTGTCCTCTCCTGGTAGTTTCAATGAGCTGCTGTGCTCTACTTCTGAGAGAGCCATATTACACTGAGGCTATGTCTACACTGCAGGCAGAGAGTATGCTAATGAAGTTCTCATTAGCATTTGTCATACTGTCATCTGCTGATGCTTTTTGCGCAAGAGGTTTTTGCACAAAACAAGTAGTGTAGACGGGTCTGTTTTGCACACACATGCACAAAAAAACACACCCCCTTTTGGGCAATCTCCCGTTTACTCCCTTTTCTGAAGCATAAGGGATCTTGCACAAAAGTGGATTTTTGCACAACACGGACCCGTCTAGACTGCCTGCTTTTGCGCAAAAACCTCTTGCGCAAAAAGCATCAGCAGATGACAGCATGACAAATGCTAATGAGCACTTCATTAGCATACTCTCTGCAGGCAAAAGCCTGTAGTGTAGACATAGCCTGAAGGAATGGGCTAGTGACCTGATCCCTGGCACTGTGCATATTGCCTTCTCAGAGGTATTGAAAGCTCTGCTAAGTTTTTTGAGAAGTTGTGAATTCCTTACTTCCAAAGCCAGCTTTCAACTTTTGTAGTATGTCTAAACTACACTAATCTTTTGAAAGAATTTGCATATCTTCTTCTGATCGCATTTTCGAAAGAGGAGCTTTCGAAAATGAAAGTAGTCTAGACACATTTTTCCAAAAACCTTGGAAAAACCGCTCTTCCTTTTAAAAAAAAAGGGGGAGGTTTACGCAGTTTTTGAAAAAGGGTCCCCCCCCAAAAAAAACCACACATGTCTAGTCTACTTTCGTTTTCAAAATAGGATCTTTCGAAAATGCGACTGGAAGAAGAGATGTAAATTCTGCAGGAATCATTTTCGAAAGATTAGTGTAGTTTAGACGTACCCTTAGTTATTCTGTGAACAGAAGTGAAGGGCATAGGCTGGAGATCAATGCTGCTCTCCTCAGCTGGAAAGATGGAATGCTACTAGGACATAAAGCCCTTGATGAAGTTCATTTGAGCAGCACTGGGTGAAACATAAGCGGAAGAAGGGTGGCAAGAGTTCAGAACCCTTTCTCTGGTGCAGAAGGGGAAGGGACACTGCATCCACAGTTCAATCCCTGGTGCGCCCATTAAGGTAGCAATTGTCCCAATAGCAGTAGCTTGTGCAGAATTCAAAATGCTGAGTACCTCAGAGATAAAACAGTGAGCCTACATAGCTTGAGCTAAATTGCCAGGTTCTGTGAGCTGGGAATGGTCAGACTTGTGTAATACCCTCAATTCTACAGAGGTTAACACATTTTTATCCTGACCAGTGACTCTCTGCAGGATAACAAATTTCACATGAAGCAAGAACTTTTCAAATGCTGGGGGGAAAAAAGGGGGGAGAAGGAGAACACATCCATTCTGATCATGGAATTCTGAATGCATGAGAAAGATGGTACCTAGATACCATGATGATGGGTACAGTGTGAAAGGAGTGGAGTTTTCAGTTGTTGCTCTTCAAAGTACAAATGACATCAGGCTCCAAAATGCAAGCTCACCTATGAACGGGTTAGATTTTTTTTTAATGGATTAGATGCACAGGCCACAAGAACTACTTAATTATTTTTCCTACTTACTGCTGGAAAGCAGCCTTTTCAGAGATGATGCTGTGGTGACAAAGTACTGTTTGGTTGAGGAGAGAACTTCTGGGATAGAGATTAGATCAAGGACTCCTACTTCGATCAGGGGACACACATAGAAACCTAGTTATCTGGCACCAATACTATGTCATCTTGAGTGTGAAGGCCAATTTATGTGGTGCGTGTTTTCTTAACTGTCACATTGAAGAAGTCTGGCCCCTTTCAAATAGTCCTGGTGAGTTCAGGGAGAACTGGTCATGAAAAACTGCAGTGCCAGGCTCCTACATTTCTTGAATTTCAGCGCCACCTTGTGGCACTACATCCTAACAGTTAAAACGGTAATGCCCTCTATACATCAGTGCTGCTGTTTACTTAATCTACAGCAGGTATATTCAAGGAGCACTACATAACCTTCAATGAAGTCTTCCTGGATGGTCAGACTTCATTGATTATTTTATGCCTTAATCATTTATCAAGTCACCTTGCCGTTAGGCTAACATTTTAGCCTAGGATTATGGATTACCTACTTGCTTCATTATCTTTGAGCAAATGGCCCCCTAAACAAATTATGTCACAAATACTGATGCAATGTAGAAATACACAGTCCTCCACAGAACTAGTCTGCTAATTGCTTGGTCAAATTGGGGCCAAACAGGTGTCTCACTTCTCTGGTCTTTCAACTTCCATTGATTTCAATGGGAGGAGGTCTGGACCATTCCACACACCCCCACCCATGAGCATTCTAGTGAGAGAACTTTTGTTCTCATGAAAGTTCATGAAAGGCAGTAGTGCCATGAAATAAATCCAGTGCAAATAAGTACTGGCAAGAGCAACTCCCCTCTGAAAGTATTCACAGCTCTTCAGCATGGAAGAGATTTACTAAGCAGTAGACGACAAATGCACATCAAGCTCCTCACGGTTGCCAGGCTGAGACGGATCGTGCCAGCATGGATGTGCATTAAATAAAAATAAATCTTGCACCATGACGACTCTGTGGAACAGAATGTAAAGGCGAAAGATTTAGAGAGTTTACAAACAAAAGAACAAATCAAGGAGATTAGCAGGAGCAGCAGAATACCACAATATTCCCATTCCTGCTATCTACATTCAGGAAGGGCTCTTGTCATGTCACAATGGTAAAGGATCAAGGAAAATCCCTTTCTTTTAATGCTGCTTGCCTCAGTGTTAGGCAGAGCCATATCAGGGCTAATGCTGGCATTACTCTATGTCCTTCTTTCATGATTGGGCTTCTGCCTTAAGCCTCCCCATTGTCCTTTCTGCCTGAGTTTTTGCTTACAGGTTTGAAGCAGCAGTACCCAGTCAGATTCATAGGACCAAAGAATATGACCTACAAACAAAATCCAGTAAGGCCCATGTCTCAGTCACAAAGCAACAACCCAAGAGTTTCCAGTGGTGCCCGGACTTAGATAGGAAATTTGAGCCAGCTCCCATAACAGCACAGTGTCTCATCCACCAGCGATCAGCAAAAGAAAAAAGTTGTCCTATGCACACAAGCTCCCTACTTTTAGTTCATTTCCATGTGAATCACTAGGACGGCCCTGGTTTAGGAAGCCTACATTGCGACATGCAGGTTGCCTGACTGGTTTCAACATTATCTGTTGAATACCCAAGTTACACAGGACACAGCTTTCCTGCTCACTTTGAACGTTGATTGTAGAAAAGGAGATTAGAAACACCTTTAGAAGTAAAACAGGAAACTTTTCTAAAGACTGTTGAGGATTCCGGTGTTCGGCTGAATTTGTACAGCCAGTTCTGTGCTGCCCTCTTTTAATGCGTGTTAAAGAGGCATAATGAAAAATCTGCCAAACAGCAGTCACTTTGCATAGGCAATAAGCCTTTTTCCTAGCAGATCTGGGTTTGATTTGTATCAACTCACTAATCCATAGGGAACCCCTGCCTCCCACCTTGGCAGGAGAAAGGGACATAGTGCTCTTGCAGTTATCAGCCCCCGATGCACTCCTTTTGCTCTCTTCCTTGGGTCAAACTACCCTATTACTCCTAGGTCACAGTCTCCAGTCCAAACCCTCACCAAATGCCTGGCCGGGGGAGGGGGAGGGGGAAGAGACACAGCTTCACAGCTCATCCATGTGGTTAATAGTTCCCTCCTAGCCCCAAGAGTTCAAGGATCAGGAGTCAGACTTCAGATCAGGTTAGGAGCCATGAGACCCTGGCGGGGGGAACCACACACACACTTGGGGTACATTGTTTGCCTTCTGGTAAGCCTTTCAGCTTACCTCACTCAGGTTCTCAAGCTTCTCTGTAGCAGAGAGTCTCATCTAATCAGATGCCACCAGGATCTAGGGTGACCAAAGGTCCCAATAATACTGGAACCATCGTGTTGGCAGGGGTGTGATCTTGTATAGGCACGTATACCTGGACCATCCCCCTGTCCTGAAAGTATCCTGATAATT
The DNA here is from genome assembly GCA_030068395.1 of Apalone spinifera. Taxonomy (NCBI): domain Eukaryota; kingdom Metazoa; phylum Chordata; order Testudines; family Trionychidae; genus Apalone; species Apalone spinifera. The sequence continues at coordinate 136,995,930 of CM057845.1, read as the reverse complement.
TTTCCACACTTCTTACTAGAGCTTTGATTTTACAAGAGCAAGCATCACGAGGCTTACAAGACATACAAGCCTCAAGAGTTGCCAATCCTGCTTAAGCTATTGAGGACCATGCCCTAACTTGCCTCCTAGACCATTCCAGGAGAACAGTGAAAGTCCTGAACACTGTTTCCATGTGCTTTGGACAAGAAGTTCCACTTAATAAGCAGACAGCCATACTGTACTCTGGCTTCTGTTTCCATGTGCTCTCACAGCTCGCTCTCCATAGAGTGCATTAGCAGTACAATACCACATTGACAACACAGAGACCTGTACTAAGCCACATCCGAAAGGAACAGCCATGCCCATCATGCCATAGAATTGCTTAAAATACAATTCATCTTATACCTTCTGGTTGCTCTTTGTTTACTCTGGAGATGGAAAGGCATCCTAGAGCCAGGCAAACTGACCAGTTAAACCAGGCTTGGCATCAGAGTGAATCAAGACTAGTAGAAGGTGCTGATGAACCTGAATGTCATGTCTTTTGTTCTTTAGAGACAAACTGAATATGAAGAAACCACACAGGCACAGCTGTCCCATAAATACACATGAACATACAAGGTCAAGCCCAAGACAGACATACTGGTGCATTGAATTTTTCACTGTAGTTTCTAAAGTGTCTCAGAAAACAGTGAGGACCACTAGAGGACTCACTAGTTAAAGGGACATGAACCGATTCCTATAATACATTTAGTAAAGAAATGTACATTTTGATCTAGTTTCTTCATTAGGAAAAGAGATTTCACACATTTAAGTGATTAAATGGCTCAAAAAAGGTGTAGATTCCAATTTTGGATTCACATTTTAAATGTCCACAATGATTATTCGCCTTCAATCCAATTGCAAGTGTTACTAAGAATTATAGGTGCCCTTTGCCGCCTCAGGCATATCTGTGTAAGGGATTGTGCAAAATTCACCCTGTTGATTGCAGCGATGTTGACAAAAACTTTAGTTCTACTTGGGAAATGTGATATCATTGCTGCCTAGTGAGCAATTTAGCACTGTTCTGCTGCCATCTAGGGGAAATGGGATTCAATTGCATTCAGTTTGGCAATCAGATTGCTGCACTCCAACAGTCTTGATATACAATTTAAAATGAGTTTTCCTGCAGTTTCTGCTGACATTGCTTTATATTGAGAGGCACAAAATCTGCTTCTGCACTGCCTGCAAAACACAGATATGTTAGGCAGACAGTGTTTTTACAAATAATCACCAGGCAATACAGACTCTTGTCCCAGTAAGATGACAAAAAATTGGCACAGTTTTGCCATGCACAGTGTGATAATGAAGCCTTCTTATTCTAGCCAATCCCTACCACAGCAAGGAGGAAAGTCGGTGAAACTGAAAGAGAGCAAATGTAGAAGCTATGAAAGGAATTCCTGCTTTCCAGCAGCACGTAGCCAGTCTAAGATTGACTGCCTATGAAAATCATTAACCCAGCTGCAGCACCGTGACTTTCAGAAGGGCCAGATCATTTTGTCACCACTAACAACATTTTCAGCTGCACCCAGTCAAATAAGGCTGGAATAAGATAAGAATAATCAAATCTCATGCTTCACTGCACAAGCTGATCACCCACTGGTACTAGGAAGTGTTTCTCATGCGGTGTTCTGCATAGTTTAAGATTTGTTTTGTTCCGTTGCTTTTATCTGAAGCATTGGCTAGTGCAAGCGAGTGTCAGAATAGCCAAGCAGATTAAATTAAGGCCTGAACATGTCCACAAAATCCTACAAAAAGATTCTTTTGCTCAATTAAACACAATGAGATAAAACTACTCACAATAAAATAAGGGGACTTTAAAGCGTGTGATCTGGAACACAGAAAACTGGAAAATGACATTCAAAGACAAGCTTTCACAATGTGTCCTTTTTACCTGTTATGCTTTTCCCTTCATAGGGCTTTCCTACTAGAGCTATGAGCACTAACCATATACATAAGCTAAGACAACTGATTCCATCCTGCCTCTGTCCTGATGCTCCCAGATCAGCATAACAGGTACTCCAGTGCCTAAGCTATTGCTCACAGAGACAGTCGGAGCTTCTTCCTGTTCCAGGAGCACTGAAAGGATATGCAGTTCTTGCTGCCTGGCAAATAAACACCTTTTGTTCTGCCATTCAAGTATCCCTTTCGGTTCCAGTGCCATTCCCTTTTCTGTGTACAAAGCAGACCTGAAAAAATGGGGGCTAACACATTGAAGAAAAGATTCTTGGAAGTGCCTGGGGAAAGGTAATGGGACTTGTGACACTCTCTTCTCCCAAGTGCTTTTGAGAACCTCTTCCTAAATTCTTAAAAGTAACTCACTCCGCACCCTAGTGTGCTAAATACATTGTGCATATTTTATGGAGGGCAGATAAGCAATTTGACTAAAGCCAGAAGAGGCCTAGCACCACAGCCAATATATGGGGCTACACTGTTTGAAACAGCAGTACACAAAGGGTACTAGGGACTTTTAGGGCACACCAGCAGTATCAAGGGACAATTCACATGTGCCATACACCCCTGCTTGCTACATAATGCATTTTCATCCGGCTGAGCCTTATAATTTAGAAGGAACTATGCCCCATCCTCTAGCCCACACCTGTCTTTCTATGTGAGAATTCCCAATCTTCAGACACAATCGGGAATTGCCAATCTTCAGACATGATCAGTTGTATACAGTAAAGTGAGATGATCCAGCCAAACTGATCAAGTTCAGAAGATATTACAGCTTCGCAAGAGAAATATTTTTAAAAACACCCAAACATTGCCTGGGGTGCACTCTAGACCAGTGAGTGGTTCTCACTAAATGCCCTGGGTCCCTCACAGGTCTGCTGTAGCTCAGACCTGTAGGCTGGCCTAAGTTGGCACTCTGAATGTCTGTGTATAGCGACAGCTCTGGTCCAGCAGGCAACACTCCAGTCATATTCTGTCTTCCACCACTGTTGATTACTACCTCACATTCCCAGTCCTAGACTCTCAATCCAGCCCTCTCCTCAGTAGCTCAGATAGAAAGGTGTGTTACCCTTTTAAGGAGCCCCTAGTAAACAGCTCATTACTTTAACTGGCATTTCAAATCATTTAGACATAACATTGGGTTGGTTTAAATTAAAAACAAAACAAAACTATTAAGAAGAGATTAGGATTTTAAGTGAATTTGAATGTGAGTGTAAGTGATTAAGTTAGAAATGGGGCCAGCAAACAAGTGTGAAACCATTCGTTTAAATAAAAATGATTAAGACTGAGATCTAACAAGTCTTGGTTCAATACTTTAAGATGGGCTTTCACTGAAAACCTTCCAGCAAGATGGTGACTGAGCATCTCTTCAACCATGATTTCCTTCAGAGGCTCAGGTGTGTGTCCTTTGTCTTGGGTGAAAGAAAGTTGGGGTTCTCTAGCCCTTTTACAGTCCAGTGAACCTTTGAAGTGGATTGATCTGAAAATTTCCCTTTGAAGTTGATTCGAGTAGTGAGGAAGGAAACACTATGTCAGGGCTACTCAATACGTGGCCCGCAGCCCATTTGTCTGTGGCCTGCAGTGTGGTTTGCCTTTATGTGGGGTTCAACATGCGGCCCACAGGTAAGATCCTTTGAACACGCTCCACAACGGTGAGTCAATATGATGGTCTTCTGTTGATACGCGTTTTAGTAGTTAAATTCCTGGACTGTCATTACTTATTAAAAGTGCTGTCTTATGGGTGGAAATCAGGTAAATATCGCATTTTATTAGTATCAGCAGAACTGATTTAAATAGGCCTGCGTGTTGTGTAGTCTTGGCTTAATTTTTGGTCTTGCCCATCAGCATCAAAGATGCTATTTGCATATATATGCAACTTAAGTTGTGGCCCTCGCTATGTGCTGTGAGCACCATTGTGGCCCCAGAGGCTTCCAAAGTTGAGTAGCCCTGCTCTATGTTCTCTCCACATACTTGTTTGCCCTAAGATGCAAATTGTTCTGTTTCCTGCCAACACTTCCCTTGCGGTCTTGAGAACCTTGTTTACAACGTTATATAAATTGAACACACTTTTTTTTATTTAAGGATAGATTTGTTTAACAACTTCTGTCCTGGCAGGACAAATGCCAGCTGCCTGCCTCCAAACAAACTAGCGAGTACCTTTTTTCCCCCCCCAAACCCTACAAACAAACAAAAAAGGGTCATTAACGCATTAAAGACCGCAGCACAGAAAGGACATATGTAGCCATAGAGACTTGTCTGGCCTTGTCAGAAAATACAGCGGGGGCGCCCTTTTCCAAGTCAGGTGGACTCTAGGTGCAACTTACCCAAAACTTGCAAGGAAAGAATAATGTTTAGGTAAGATCCAAATGAATGTCTTTAGCTATTTTAATTCTTTTCTTTGCATGCTAGGTGCTGTGGGTGAATAAAAAAAAAGCTGCATTTTGAAAAAGCTGTTTTGAGTCACTTTAAGCAGCTACTTCTCAGAGTCCAAAAGGAAAGGAGCTTTCATGTGTTGCACACAGTTGGACCTGTCATTATCATAGGTAACGAATGGAGGGCTGTGGCTCCAGAGGAACAAGACCACGTGCAAGGAGTGATCGCAGCAAAACCTGTTGGAGGGATGCACTCAGGACAAAAAGGGTCTAAATACAGCTTGCACTCCAACTGGGATAAATGCAATAATTATGGATGCCCAAATTGGACCTGATTGTCAAGGATGATGGGTGGGCATGACTCACACTGACTGCACTAGAACTTTGAGTGCTCAGTGTATTATGCACTCTAGTCATTTAGAGCTGTTCAAAGTGACTGTACAATACTAACAGATCAGAGTAGTATTAGATGCACACACTTGTAAACATTCATACAAGGAGAAAGGCACTGAGAATTCAAACCCACTCATAGGACCTCTATGGCACATGAAGCCTTATTGAAGAACCGTGGTTATGGGGTCACCAGTTATTGTAGGACAAATTTGGGAGCTGGAATTCTGGTCTTGGTTAATTAGTCTCTTAGCCAAGTGATTGCATAACTAACAAGCTATTGTTTTCAGTAACCTGGTTGCTGTGTATACAATACTGCCCTCTACCCAGCACTGCTCAACTGGGTATCACATGAAGTGGATTCTAACTCAACTGGGATCACTTAGGGATCCAGAAGGATTTCTGCTCTAAACTGGCTGCTGCAGTGACAGACATGAAAGGCAATAGAACCTGGCCGACGTTATTTTGCAGCACTATTGTGCAGCCACCTTGGGTAGTTTTAGAAAAGCCTCAAATGCAGAGTAAGAATCGATTGTCCTACAATTACTGATTTTTTACAAGTGAACACATTAATAGAGAAAAGCAATTGCCTCCTATGATTTACTTTAGTTCTAATAAATATTTGAACATTTATTATAACTGCTTATAGTATCACAGAAGCACAGTAGCAGCTAAGGTGCTCATGACATCTGTTTAAAAGTCATTTTTTCTAAGCCCTATGAAATGGACATGCTGAATCAAGTTTTGGAAATTTGGTGTGCTGCAGGAGGGTATAGGATAGAATATGTGACCCAAATATTGAGTAATTCCAGCCAAGGAATGCAGACACAAGCCCTCAAAAAAAAAGTTGTTTTTTAAAAGTTTCTGGGTGTGTTTTGTGTTTGTTTTTTGCACATCAAGAGCTAGAGATAAAACAATTGATGTGACAAGTCAAAATGGTCTCTGTTGATTTTTACCCAAGGTAGCACACATTACCCACTAAATCTTCAGAAAACCCAAACTAACTGTATTTAAGAAAATGTACATGTTTATAATGCACGTGACAATAATATTGTTGTGAACATAGCAAAATTGTCACCCCAGAATTTGGTTACACTGGCTGCTATATGGGCTAGAGGGAGCCAGAGGTCTTTGCAGGTAGAAAAGGGAGAAGGGTTGTGCATGACATATGGCAAGCTTGGATTAGATTTCTTTTCTTGAAAGGAGAAACCTGTATTTTACTAAGCTAGGCAGGGTTGAGAGAGAAAATGGCTATTTTCAGATCTCGTGGCAGATGAATGCAGCATTCCTAAAGACCCATAGTCAGTTCTAAACTTCTGTACAACGCAGGTACCTTAAAGTGGAGGGGAAAGAAACTTGTGTGCTGCCAGGCAATACTTTGATCACGAGGTTGCAGACGAGCCAGGGGGTACACCATGGACAGGAGCATATTACACACTGAGCCAAACTAAGAGGAAGTAAAGTGTTTGTACATTTCAGGAAACATGGAATGGCAGAGTAAAAATACAGATTGGATCTCTCTGGTCAGGCACAGGGAGTTTGCTGGACCAGAGAGGCCCAGGAGCTGGGGCCAGGAGTCTGTCTTGGGGCCTTCATTGCCCTTCTCTGATCCAGCAATGTTAAGTGACACTACTGCCAAGGTTTTTTCCCCCTGCATGCTCCAAACCTGGAGCACCCATGGAGTCCCTGAGGATGCCAGACCACAGATGTTGCAGGACCAGAGAATCCAGACTAGAGAAATTCAACCTGTATGCATGTTGAAGGAGTATTACTAGGGCATTGCAGAGAGGCAGAGTTAAGGTTGCAAGAGTTTCAAGGTTTCCTCAACTTTATATTCTGCCAAGAGAGGGATGGGGGAGGACAGGATGGCTAAGCAGACTAGAATTACTTCTCTCGTCTTTAGAGCACTCTTGCTAATCCACACCCACCCACACCCAAGGTTACACTCTTGACTCAATTAGTTCTAAAACAGATGGAAGAGATTTATTTGCCATTACAAGTTTAGACCCACAGAAAGGTTACAGTAGCTGTTGCACAGAACTCAGCCAAGTGAAGGCAAGGCATCTTTATTCATCCCCATTGGTGCACATGACACCACCTCAAGTCTTACCATTTCTCTTCCCATCACTATCTACCCCACCTCTGCAGTCTTGCCCTCCTCCACCATCCCGTTTCCATATGACCACCTAGTGGTATAAAGGAGTGAGCGAAAGCTCTTGCTAACAGAACACCATTTCCCCAAACCAGAGAAGAGACTGCTCTTAGATTGTGGTAAAGGCACAAATTGGCCTTCAATCCAGTGAATGCAGAGGTGGTATTGGTATGAAGGGAGTGAGGGCAGTGCCCATTCTTCACTTTGGTACAGCCCTAGCCATGTACACATCTACCCCACTAGTCAAAAGATCTTACAACAAATATCCTACAATATTTCACAACAGTCCACAATTTAGCATCTTTCTATACCTACACTGCACTATTTGCAGCTATTAATATATATAGACTAATGGTATTTGAGCAATTTTATGGCAAGTCTGAAGAAAAAAAAAATGAAGCTTCAGTCTAAGACGGAAAGAGAATTTGTTCCATAGGTAATGCCTGCTGTTAAGTCAACCCTAAGCAAGAATACGCTTTTGGGCTAAAAAAAGTCTGTGAGCAAGACACAAGTAGTCATTCTTCCACTCTACTCTGTGCTGATTAGGCCCCAATTGGAGTACTGTGTCCAGTTCTGGGCACCACATTTCAAGAAAGATGTGGAGAAATTGGAGACGGTCCAGAGAAGAGCAACAAGAATGATTAAAGGTCTAGAGAACATGAGCTATGAGGGAAGAGTGAAAGAACTGGGCTTGTTTAGTTTGGAAAGGAGAAGACTAAGAGGGGACATGATAGCGGTATTCAAGTATCTAAAAGGGTGTCACAAGGAGGAGAGACACAAATTGTTCTCCTTGGCCTCTGAGAATAGGACAAAGCAGCAAGGGAGGTTTAGGTTGGACATTAGGAAAAACTTCCTGTCAGGGTGGTTAAACACTGAAATAAGTTGCCTAGGGAGGTTTGGAATCACCATTACTGGAACTATTTAAGAACAGATTAGATAGACATGTATCAGGGATGGCCTAGATAGTGCTTGGTCTCGCCATGAGGGCAGGGGACTGGACTTAATGACCACTCAAGGTCCCTTCCAGTTCTAGTGTTCTACGATCTTCTGATCAAGGTCTGTAAATTGAGATAGCATTAGGGAAGCCTTCCTCAGACTAGTTGAGGCTTCCCTGCCGTGTAGACATGCTACTTTGAAATAAGCTATTTAGGAGTAGCTTATTCTGAACTAACTGTGCAGTGTAGACTTAGCCTAATACACCAG
>CM057845.1:136971222-136987745 GCA_030068395.1 Apalone spinifera | reverse complement strand
CGTGGAGGAGAGACCTGAAAATCCTGTCTTATGACGGGCTAATTGGCTAGTTATTGTATATTTGTCTAAAGCACATGCCCTTATCAATTGCCTATGAAACTGTCTGGAAAAAGAGCCCCACACATTTGCCTTGCTCTTAACTGCCAATCAACCACCCACAGCAGCAGGGTGTTAAAAACTCACTGCTGTTGGAAGTACTGCCTTTCTGATGAGATGGGAAACCAAGGTCCTGAGTAATTAGAGACCCTAATATATTTTTCCAAGTCAGTGGCATTAGCAGCACCTATCTAGATCAAGTTCTCAGCCATCCACTCATTTAAGGTCCGAATCCTCAAATGGAATTTAAGTACCTAGTTTCTATTGATTTTGGAGTCTCAGTACCTTTGAGGATCTGGGCCTATCCAATTTTCATAAACAAAAAAAAAAAGCCAACAAGATCCTGTCCCCTGACTGTAACAGGAGTTGGATTGGACCTTTAAACTCACATTGCAGTTTTTGCCTGTTTGAAATCTTCCCCAGGCATTCTGGGGGAGGGATGATACACTGCAATACAATTCACACAGGATAGATACTTCTGAACTGCAATGTGTGTGTGTCTTTAGAAAGCAACATATGAAAGCATGTTGGGGGCATTTAAAAGCTTATTGGGAGCCCAATCCTTCCCAAAAGCTTTACAGCCGCTTCAGATACCCCCTTGCCCCCCAAGTCACTAAGAACATTCACCTATCTTAGTCATTGTGGTTATTCCAAGCAACTATTTGGTATCCATCACTATGGCTTAAGACAAATGAGGGGTAGAGAGAATGTAATGCTGAAAAGGGTAATAGATGGGGAGTCAGACAACCCAAGTTCAATTACAAGCTAATTATGTGATCTTGGACAAATTGTTCAATCTGCCATGGTCTTAAGTTCCCCATCTGTAAGACAAGAACAATAGATCTTCTGAACTTCACCAAGGTGTTGTAAGGACACAGCCCTGTAACAAGTGTAAAGCAAAACTGATAGGGTGATAAGTGGTAGGTAAATACACAGACATTTGATACCTCGGTAGCAGAACCTCTACTGCATGTACTTTTAAACAGTCTGGTAGGAAACCACTGTTTAATCAAATAGCATCCAGTTCATGCTCAAGTGTAGTCTGGCAAACATTTCAGAGGCTTGATCCTCCAAACTGCACACCTTCATTTTTTAAATGTCTCTTACCTTGTACTTTAAGTGCAGTTTCTCCTACAATGTCATTATCATCTAAGAAGGTGTTTGGGTGGTGTAAGTCAGGCTTTGAGGGCATGTTTAGTAGCAGCTAATTGAAATAATTTCTTGTTAAATACCGATGGAATAGAAGAGCTGTGTGAGATTGAAGCAATACCCTTCTAGTAAAATTGCTGATGCAGCTAGCTCTCCACTTTTGTTATTACCAAAATAAATTTGGTCAAGGACATAACCAAGGGAAGTCTAGATTCCCTTTGCTTTGAGACAATGTCCTCTTACCACACCACTGTGGATGATCCCGCTATTTTTTTGTAATTATTGGGCCTGTAAGCGTGCATACCCCACATGCCCCTTGCGTTCTCCTTTCTCAGTGAAAGGCAGTACGCAGTCCACTGTTTGCTACGCCACTTTTAATAAGTGCACCCCAATCCCCACAAGAGTTTTCGTTGTCCAAGCTGCCCGAGCCTGTTAACACCCTCTCTGAGCGCAGGTCCCCGGGCTGAGGGTAGGGGGACCCAGGCCCACCCTCACAACCGGGTCCCGGCCCACGGCCCTAAAGGGGAGAGAATAGCAGCGCTCTCTCCCTTATGGTTGGCCGGGTGGCCACCCGCAACATGCTGACCCACGGGCACCTATTGCCCTGCCCTGGGCCACTTCCTACCCTCCGCCAGTCCTCTTGGCGCGAGGCAGAAGGCCCCTCTCTCCTGAACCTTTCCGCTCGCGCCCCTCAATCCTCCACCTCCGGCCATCCTGAACCTCCCTCCCCGCTCCTGCCAACTGGAAGGCTTTTAAAGTTGGTGGCACAACACCGCCAAGCCCCCAAATGCTCCTGCCCTACCCCCTTGCGTTCTGTGGGGTGCGCCGGGTGACAGAATGCAAGCGGGTGGGGCAGGAACATCTCCCCGGCTCTCCAGCCAGACCCTTGCAGCATGTCCCTGCCCCTCCCCGGTTGCTGGGAGAACGGCGGGGTTTCATTGCGGAGCCCCGGTGCTCCGTCACAGGGCCTATTAACACAGGCTGTAGGAATTTAATTTTCAATTTATGTTGGGGTGGCCACCTTCCAGAGGACAATCGCTAGCTGCTTGTGTATTTGTATAGCCTCTCATCTTCATAACCCATTGCTGAAAGGCCAAGATGAGAGCCTCACATGGCTCCTGAAAGGGGGCTTTTTGTCATGCAGAAGTTCTGGTGCTACTGCTGGCTCTCTCAGATCAGCATGCCCAAGTAGTTCCATTGTAACCCACAGCCCTTCTGGGTGCGGTGTACTGTCCCATCTTGCCTTGCCATAAGTTGGAAATAGCTTATTTTAGCCACTTTGTGGGTTCAGAGCATTTTCATATCAGAGCCCAGAACGAACACAGTTCACACAACACACTGCAAGAGAACTCAGGAAGCAGCACAATGTAGTGCAGCCCAGATAGCTGTGCTGGGAGATCCTCCTAAGAAGCCAGCAATCCAGGTCTCCTGATTCCCAGCCCTTTGATGATTCAGACTGACATACGATGTAACCCCTGCAGTAACTTTGGAGATTATATTAATTTATGAATGGCTCCTGTAGGACCATGTTCTACCACATGGGGGGAAGCACACAGCTCCACAAAGAACTGAAAAAGGGGGCATGAAGACCCCAGTCAAGACCCTGAAATCTCTATGCCTCAGTTTCCTCTCTTAGGATAACTTTTGTTACCTACTAGCCCTGTGCTCTTGGGGAGCCAGGGAATGACACTCATGGAAAACCATCCCCATTTCTCAGGTCTCTAATAGAATCATAGACAAAGCAAGGAAAAGGCTAGGGAAGACACACCTAAGCTAATTAAGGAATCACCCCAGCCTCATCTGCATTGAAGATAGAACTCATTAGCATACAGAATGGAGACCAGCTCTTCCAAGGGTGAACTATGGGATACCAAAAGCAGAGAAGCATTACCTGATGGGAAATCTCTACTCCAGATGCTAATGAACCCAGGCCAGTTCACACCCAAATTAGTTATCAGACCAATTCTAGTAACCATCCTATTGACATATAAAATACTGAAACTGCCTGGTTGCATTGTGAGCTCATTCAAGAAACATCACCCATAACCAGGGGTGATCAGTCTCTATTGTCCCCCCCCCCCCCTGTTTCTCTTTGAACTATTGTCCTATCCCTATAAAAACTCCTACCCTGGCCCAAGGAAAAAACAAGAACAAAAAACCACACACACACACACACTGTTCTGATGCTTGGATTTTAAACTGCATCAATTCCATTGAGACTTCATCTCCTGTCTGATCATGCTGGGGGCTCTGCTCGTCTCCTGCCTTTTGGACCCCAGGCTACCATCATCATCTGGTAACCCCAATCAGTGCAAGCTCCACGGAGTGGTGAGGTCTCTTTCTCTCTCCCACCTACTACCTTTCTCTAAGCCTAGCCTCCTAACTCTGCCCTATGTAAACTGTTATATGGTTAGCTAGCTCTAACATTTGTAATCAGTTGCAATTTAGATTTAATATTGTAACTCTTGTGTGTTTGGCTCCCTATATATATATACATACACACACGCACAGTTAAGCTAGTTGCTGCTCTCTCTCACTCTTCCTCAAGGGGTGGTGTTTTGGCTTCCCCATTCACTCTGCAACGACGCTTCTTGTACCCAAGCTAAAGATCCCTGTAATGCCCAAAATCCTGTGGGGTTTGCTCATTGTGTGGTTTACTAGTGAATGATTGGGGTTAGGGAGGTGCTGAACCTGGGGGCATATGAGGATTGCAGCTTAAAGTGCTGTTTAATCCAGCCTCCTGAGTCCAAAGGCACGAGGGTGCAGTGTGGCATTGCTGTTAAACCCAGCCTGCTGAGTCCAGGGACATATGAGGGGTCAGCTTGTGAGTGCTGATTACTCAGTTCTCTCAGACACGCTCTGTTAGTGGGTATGAGTGTCTGTATGTTAAGGTGGGAAGAACCCCATCCTGAGGAACCTAGTTCCTGCAGGAGAGCTCCAGTGGGAGGGGGAAGTGGCAGGAGGGAGAAAATTCGGCTCCATATGAGAGCACAAGTAGGCACAAGCAGCACACTGATAGAATTGATAACCCTCCCCAGTCCCATAAAAGTAACCCTAATAAATGAGCATACCCTAGAGTACTGGGCAGATCTGGTAACACTTTCCAGGGGTGCTAAGAGGCTAAATTAGTGTTTGAAAGCTATTGCAAAGGTCTTAAGATTTAAGGGGATACAAAAGAATACATTAAACGATTAAAATACTGTTGACACCACTGAAGACCCTGAACAGCTACCTACATTTTCTCTAGATTGTGGCAGGGGGGAGGACAATCAAAATCAATACAAATGGCAAAACATCACACAATCTGACTAGCCATGTTTAAGAAAGAAAAATAAAGCAACAATGAAAAAGTACCTTCAAAGCTTTCCCAGAGCTGTTGACTATTAGCCAAGCAAAACAAAATGGCCACACGATGACAACACAGCTTAGGAAATAAGAGTGCTCTGCCTCAAGAGCCTAGCATATTTTATCATTCTGGTTCCACAGGCATTGCAAACAGCAAGACTGGATTTAATCTCTTGTACAGTGCTGTTACTCCCCAAGTCCCCTAATCACACCTTAGGGGAGCAGGGGGAACTGGGTCCCATCCAGATTATGGAGGCTGGCAGCCTCCATTGCTTGTTAAACAAATCAACAGCCATCTCCTGAGCAACCCTTCCACACATACCCATCTATGCTTCCTCATCAAGGCCCCCTGAAGAGCTCTAAGGTCCACCAGTAATTCAAACGATTCATCCAAAGGGCCCCAGCAATTTAGTCCTCAGGATAGACACTAGCTCTCTAGGTCACTGCCCTTGTTTTGTCTCCCCTTCTCAAAAGTCCCCCACTTTCAGCTAGACACAACCCTTCCTCGACTTGATGACCTTTCAAGGTCCCTTCCAGTTCTAGGAGATAGGCAATCTCCATTAAGGGTGAGTCTACTTCACCAGACCTCCTACCTAGACCTTTTCTTTTTTCCACAGGATCACTCTACTGCCTCTCCTATTCAGGCTCAAAACCTTCTTCCATTCTCTGTAACCACTACTACTACTCCCCGCCCCCCCCCTCCCCCGTCCTTTTGTAGGATTCCTCTTCACTGCACAGTCCTGCTCCTTTGATACTGGAAGCACCTGATTCCTCCCAGGTGAGGCTCATTCTAAAATCAGCATTGACTTAGCCCCAGACTCTCCAGCCTATAGTGCAAGCCACCATGTGATACCTTAGATCACCTAAGAGCTGCTAGAACTATCCAGAGGCTCTCACGTGCAGGTTCAGTACCTTCAGACCTGAAGCTTACAGTTCCTCTTCCTTACTTCAGTTTCCTAGCAACAGAAATACAACTGAGCAAAACTCCCAGCCGTTTCTCTACCTGCTACTGCCTCTTGGAACTCCTCAGGGGGAGAGCCCACAGAAAAATTCAGGCAGTTCCAAGTGCTTTAACTTTTCTTCAGAGCCCAGGTGGATTTGGCAGGGAACCAATGTATTTCCCTCCATCTGCAGCCTCAGTCCCTCCTCACAAACTCCAGAGTCAGGGACTCATGAATTAGTGACATGGAGTCCACGGGTCCTGTGTCATCCTTTACCCAGACAAGAGGAGATCCCTGAATTCAGGATCTTCCCTGCAAGATAATCTTAGGCAGATGATGTGTTGCCATGTTACTAGCTACATGGTAACTGCTGCTATACCATGGGTCACTCACTCATGGTAACTGCTACTATACCCTGGGTCACATTGTTAAATGTATTGTTTCCCAGGGGTCTTACCAATGGAACACAACAAAATCATCTTCACACTGTGTAGTCTAGTCTGTCAATAAAGCTGAGTGAAAAGCACAACCCAATATTCACAGTTTGCCTGGCCCTATGTCTTGCTGTGATTCTCTGTGGGTATGAGGCTACAAAGGAAGTCTTAGCAGACCTAGCAAAAAACTTCAGTAGAAGAGAAAAAATAGCAACATTTAACAGGAACATCAAAGGCTTTGATGAACTGATTAATTTGCTTTATGGGTCTTATCTTCTGCTGCTGCATGAGATGGCAGCTACATTATGGAATCCCAATAAGTGGTTGAAAGAATTTTTTTAAAAATTTTTACAGTCTGGGATTTTTTTTAAAGCTATAATTTGCTTTTCATGATACAAGCTGATTCCTTTGTGGATGGTGATAATGGGATATTGCACAATTTTGCAGTTTGGTTCCTTCTGCTTTCACTGTATCATCACCATACACTCTGTCAGGCTGTGCTTCTCTATCACAGAACAGTAATAATCACTTCAGAAATGTAGCTATTCACATTCATAATGGTGAAATATTTGTACTTGTAACCTTAAGTTGCCAGAGTGTCACAGTGATAAATGATGCAGCAGTCAGATTTGTAGAAAAATCTTTATTCAGCGTGCTGAGAGGCCCACAGTCAATGCTGAGGCTTTTTAGCCATGTCCTCAAGGGTCTTTAAGGGCCAAACTCCCCAGGTGCCTAAATACCTGTGAGGATCTGGACATTGCTGTCTATTAGTGGTGTGGCACACATTCCTCAGGCCCTAGTGCTTCACCAAACCAGCTCCCTTCTAAAACTTGACATTCTTTCTTCAGTTCCACTCATCGTACCCGACCCAACTTCTTCACCAATGGTGAAATTCACAACACACACCAAAATCCTAAGTAAATGGTCTTTGTGGGGGAATAGATTCTACTATCCCCCACTCGTGGGCTAGGTATAACACAATTACACAACCTCTTCTCTAATCCTTGAAGTCCAACCCCCTTCTCCACACACATGCACACGGTATGGAGTTCTCAATTCACTTTCTCCATGACCTACTCCCCTCAGCCTACTGTAGTTCCACTGTTTAGGTCCTTCTGAGGCCCCTATAACTATGGAAAAATTCCTCAACCTATTACTGTTCCCTTTCCACAAGCCACATGAGAAACGTTTGATCAAATGTTCATATGTCTAGACAGAAATGTCATGTCACCCAAGTGGAATGCTATAGGGAAATATTGCTTTGCTTTGTACCCTACCTAGTAATTGCTCTTGAAAATTATATATCCCCAGAGATAATTTTCAACATCTATTTACTGCAGATCATTTTAAACCTCTTGCTTTCCCTTTGTATTGGGACATGTAGGGCATGGCTCAGACAGCAGGCCAAATTCTGCAGATTTACACCTAGACAGACTCATCGACTTCAATGGAGCTTTCCTGGCATAGTTCCTGGGGAGGCACAGGTGGCTCCAACCACCCTGTGTGGGCTGGTGCCATCCCCCACTGCTCCCATTAGCCAGGATTCCTGGTCAATAGGAGCAACGGGGGGGGACTTGTAATCCACCACAGAGGACACCACTTCCCTTTGCTGCCATTCCCAGCAGAGAGCCACTTCCTCTGCCCCAAGCCAAGGCTCGTGGCTTGCCTTGATCTGGCCTACAAGGCTCAGGGCTCTCCCTCTTGCCTTGATCCAGCCCACTGTGGAAACGGGGGGAGTTCCGAGGTCGGATCAAGGCAAACCACTGGCTGGATCCAGCCCATGAGCCCTGGATTCCTCATTTCCACATTAATCAATCACAAAACTCCTGTTGGATTTTGGGTACAAAATAGTGCCTCACTTTCGTATATAAGAAGAGGTAATCATAAACTCCTAGAAATCTGGGGCTGGAAGGTCCCTCAAGAGATCTAGTCTAGTCCCTCTATACCAGGGGAGGGCAAAAGCCACTCTGGGGGCTGAATCCGGCCCGTGTGGCTGTTCCAGGCCTCGCCCCTTAGCGCGTTGCCTGGGAACCAGAGATGAGCAAGCCTTTTTAACTGTTTCTATTGAAAGAGCTCGCATCCCTGGGTCCCAGGCAACACGCTAGCAGCAAGGCCAGGAGCAGCAAGCCGTTTAAATAGCAGGAATTGAAAAGGCTCACCGTTCCCGTCTCCAGATAACATGGTGCCTGGGAGCCTCAGGGGAGGTGCATGCCCTTTCAACACCTGCTAGTTAAAGGCGCTGCTCCTTCCATCTTAGGCTCCGCCCCTTCTAGGGCAGCCCATGACCATTCCAAAAAATTTTGAAGTGGCCCCCACACAAAAAATATAGCCCATCCTTGCTCTATACTAAGGCAGGATTAAGTACAATGTATTATACGTTATTCTAATTCATATAAGCATAATGTATTCATGTAAGAAACACACTTTCCATCACACTTTTACAACAGAAATTTTTTAAGTTATTTAGAGGACTACTAACCTTTACTTATTATACCTTGACTGGGGTAAAATTTTCTCAGGTGTTAGAAGCCTAAATCCCATGTTGAAGGTTTCTAAATCACATAGGCACTTTTGAATAGGTAATTCTAGTCAAGCTAGATGAATGTTGCAAGAATGGTTATTTGCAGACAATCAGATTCCAAACAGCTGTTCAGTCCAACTACATTCAGCTCATTATTCACTATTTGCAAATTTCTGCATAAATGGGTTTGTATTCACAAGGGTGGCCGACAGACTTTCTGGGTCCCTGGGCAAGACTGGAGGGCAGCTCTGCATCCCCAGAAGGGGTAAATCCTCAGGAGGAAGGGACAGAGCTGGACACAGGCCTCCTCCAGCTGACTCTTCAGCAATGCCCGGGTGCACAGTGGGCCCACCACTACTGGAGCAACGACAGCAGCTGGGAGCCCTGGGCCCTTTCACATTATCAGACGTCAGGAAGCTGCCCTCTTTGCACCCCCTGTCCACAGCCCCAGTGTTCACACAGTGGGGGAGGGGGTTTGCTGTTTGGACAAATAACTTCATTTGTCACTTTTATTTCTTTACTACTTGTTATATGTTATTTGCCATAATCCTACTAAAAATACTGCCTAGCATTGTTGTATGGGCTGGCAAAGTTCTTCTCAAAGGAGGTTAATATCACTTTACAAATGGGGAAACTGAGGCAGAGAACAGGGACGTGACTTGTCCAAAGACAAGCCAGCAATAGAACTCCCATCTCCCAACACCTTCTTAAGTGCACTACCCACCAGGCCCACCTACAACCCCACTCCCTCTGCTGAGGCCTCGCCCCCTCTGAGGAGAGAAGGAGACAGGGCAGCTCATCAAGCACATTCCAGCCTCCCCGGAGCACCGGGATGGGGCAGAGAGGTGGGGGGGAGCATGCACACAGCACAGCTCCTGGAGCACCAATGAAGGGAGGGGAGGAGGCAGAGGGAAGGGGAGGAGGCTGAATGCTCCCCAGCCTCCCCAGAGTACCAGGGAGGGGCAGAGAGGCTAGAGGAGCATGCATGCACAGCAGCTTCTGGAGCAACAGGGGAAGAGAGGCGGTTGTGTGGTTCCAGCATCCCTGGCCAGAAGCACAGGGGAGGGCATGTGCTGGGGGCAGCAACACTCTGCCCCCAGAATGCCTATAGCAGACTGTGGGTGGGGCCAGGCTGGCAGTTTGGGAAAGCCTTCCCCTAACTAAGCCACCGGACACCCATGGGCTTATTCAAATGTCAGGGGGCTTATTTACAGTATGAAAGTTAGCAAGGGGCCGTAAGTGGGGGGGAGGGAGGGATTGTGTGTGACAGGGAACATGGGGGGGTGGAAAGTGAGTGTGCTGGCATGCAGTCTCCTAAGTTCAGACAGCCACTAGAAGCAATCTGTCCTGAGACACGGAGAGGTGGACACCCTGACATCAGCCCTCACCTCCTTCCCTGGCTCTGTACACTACATAGTGGCTGCGTCTAGATTGGCATGATTTTCCAGAAATGCTTTTAATGGAAAAGTTTTCTATTATAAGCATTTTCGGAACAGAGCGTCCGTGGCAATCTAGACGTGCTTTTCCACAAAAAAGCCCCGATCGCCATTTTCGCAATCGGGGCTTTTTTGCGGAAAACAAATCTCAGCTGTCTACACTGGCCCTTTTGCACAAAAGCTTTGTGCAAAAGGGACTTTTGCCCGAACGGGAGCAGAATAGTATTTCCGCAAGAAGCACTGATTTCTTACAGTAGGAAGTCAGTGCTTTTGTGGAAATTCAAGCAGCCAGTGTAGACAGCTGGCAAGTTTTTCCGGAAAAGCGGCTGATTTTCCGGAAAAACTGGCCAGTCTAGACACAGCCAGTCAGTCTCTCTCACCACACAACAGAGCACCTGCCTCTGTGTTCTTTGTGTTGCATTCCAAATGAATGATTTGTTGTTTGCTTCCCAGAGCAGCACACAACCTGTCAGAACTGAGCTAGAGCTGCTGAGTTCAAAACAATGAGCAGAGTGGTCCCAGCAAACATTGTGGGACACCTCCGGAGGCCAATTAGAGCACTAAAAGCAAGCAAGGTGTTTACACTGGTGCTTAGGTAATAAACCTTTTGTGCAAAAAGCCTCATCACTCATGTGCAGGGGAATTTATTACAGCTAAGGCGAATGATTCCAAGAAGTGACAGCCTGGTGGTCGCCACTGCCTTTTGGCAAGCAAAACTGGCAGTGTAGACCAGATCTAATATCTTGCCCACCACACCCAGCAAAACCTGTCTGCCAGATTAGCAGGGCCCATGCGTGGGAAGTCTGACCTAACCCCAGAGCAGAGTCAAGGCCAAGGCCATGCTCAGAAATCACTCCTGGGCCAAAGCCAGAGTCAATGACTGAGGTCAGGGGGAGGAAGCAGTAACAAGGCAAGAGGAACCAGGAGTCGGAAGCAGTCAAGAAGGTAGGAAGTTGGTCTTAGGGAGCCTGGCCAGTGCCAGATCAAGCAACTAGTTGCTCAGACAAGGCGTGAGGGCAGGAACAGAAAGCTTAATGCTAGGAGGTAACCAATCAGCAGCTGGCTGCAAGTCAGCTGATCCTGCTGAGTCAGCAGATGCAGCCTCTATTTGCGTGATATCCTTTGCCGTTTCCCTGTCTAACCTTGCAGTGTGGTAGAGCAAGGGGTAAGGTCTTGCTTAGCAGCCCTCCTGGGGCCTAGAAATGAGAGCTTCGGCACCTGACAGATTTTTCTTCTAATCGGATATTCTATAAAGGCTTGTCCAACATCCTCTCTTACACGGCATGTATTTACTCTAAGTGATGCGCATATATAAATGTGGGCATATTTATAGTGGGCAGCCAGGTACCTTTATCAGGCAGCCCTGTAACTGCTGCTGTGCTAGCAGGAAGCATCGGATAAGTCTTATATTAATTCAGCTATGCTTTTGTAACCAACTCAAACACATGAATTCGGCAGTTTCCACATGCATGGTTGCACTGTCTGCACAGCAGCTTCTCCCTGCCCCAGTACCACTGTGTTCCAGCCAGGTTCACATAGCCACCCCTCTCTGCTTGCAGCAGTGCAGACAGCAGGGAATAGAGGGGTCAGAGGACATGCACACAGAGCAATACCAGCAGCTCCCAGGGCAATGTGCTCTGGGATGTTCCATCACACCGAGCTGCCTGGGAAGTGTCATGGCTAATGCCATTATAGAGGCATGAGGAGAGGCCATCCTGACCACAAGACAATACCCTGACCTGAAGACAATGTGGCAACAAGGACAACATGTTTAGCTGTCTCTGTAGTGTATGGGCATAAGCCACCATTAGAACCAGCTGGTTACAAACAAAAGTTGTGCAGACAGTGTCTTGGTGAGGCAGACAAAGTTATGGGCTAAGTGAAGACATATTCAGCATCTCTTTTATCCTAACCTAATAGTAAGGGCATGGTCATGACAAGTGTACCGTGCCTTCTTAGCATAAGGAACCTCCATACTCTCATTAACAATCCCCTTGCTCCACCTAGGATAATCTGTTCCTGTCAGAGGACAAGCTCCAAAAGCAGCAGATCTGCTACTGGAGATGAGAGATGCCTTCTTAGGAGTCAGAAGCAGAGGCGCTCATATGCCCTGTTGACAGGCCACTAGAGAAAAAGCCTGTTTCAAATTGGTGTAAAAAACAGAATTAAAGAGTCTGCCCTTATCATGTGACCTGACAGGCCAAACAATCTTCATGCAGGTTTTAATCTCGTCCCTGACTTCAGTTACTTCCCAGAAAAGGTGCATGAGGAGACTGGCCATGTAACTGGTCAAAACCAGAGACCCTGCGTGGAGGACGGAAAAGTGTATTTTGTAAAACAGAATGGAGAAGCAAAGATACCCTGGATTCTTTACGTTGGGAACAGTGTACCCTCTGAAGTGGGTGTGCCAGATGACTATATGAGAGCCCATGGCACCAAGTCACTGAATCTTTGGACCACGTGGATCACAGCATCAGTGTAAGGCATCTGAGCCAAGACTATGTAAGCTAAACTAGAGGCCTTCAGGTAATCTGTACTTCGAAATAAAAACTTGAAGGCAGAGACCAGTAAAGGAAATGTGTGTATTAGCACTGCAAATATAATTCTACCATTACCACGGCTGCTGCATTCTTTGGATGTCTATTTTATTCTAAAAGTCTCAAGGGGTAGCCGTGTTAGTGTGTAACTTTAAAAATGAGTAGCCCTGAGGCACCTTAGAGACTGACAAATATATATATATTTTATCACGAGCTTTCATGGGCAAAACCCACTTCCTCAGATGAGATGAGCTTGGAGTCAATTATTTTATTCTAAATATGCCCTGGGAATCCAGATTCACTCTTGGTGTGTTGTTGGAGAAATGGTTTCGAAACGATTCCAGCCAGTGAGTGGTGCTGTTTATACATCATTAAAAGCTGCAGATTTCTCTGTGGATAAAACAAAACCATTTCAAGTACAAGCAGTTCGTTCTTGTCTCAGGATATGACTACGTTCTCCTTACTGGCATCTGTCCTGAGTGATCCGAAACACTTCAGTAACCACAAAAGCTTCAAGCCAGGATATTTTTGGAGGTGCTTCCAGAAAAGCAACACGTTTGGGCTGTTTTCTGTAGGTATAAGTTAGTCATCGTGCTAAACGATGCAAAGACCTCTTCCCAGTTTACAGGAGGGAGCTCTTGTCATTCCTATTGCTATGTGGTACTAAAACGACAACAAGATAATAACCAAGTTTTAGCATTTACACAGGGCTAGATACAATGAGGAGGACGGGTACAGTTCCTCCCTCATCTGCTTTATACAGTTTATGTGACCATCAGCCACAATTGCAGTCCCAGCACATCTGGGCTGCTTCTGACATGTTCCCCACAAGAAATTCAGCTCCTTGCGGGGTATTGCCACTAGGCAACATCATAGCACTGCCCATCCCCCACACATACAATATGGCCAGCCACCAAGCAGGGGAAGCAGCATTTCGTCCCGCGTCCAGTATGTTGGGGAACTGTACAGCCATGTCTACACTTACAACAGCATGTAGAGTACATACATTGCATGCCCTCCGACCTCAGGTATAAATAGCAATATAGATAGTGAGGCAGTGCTTAGGCAAGGAGAGTAAAGATATACCAGAACCTTTGGGTATGACCCTACATGGCTCTCTGTTCACCTAAGCAGCGCCTTTCCTTTCCACACTGCTGGTTCTAGCAGGATAATGTCCCACTGCTCCTCGCTGAGAGAGCCTTTCCGTGCTGCAAGGAGAGGATCTCACAGTGCACAAAAGTTCTGGTGGGGGGAGCAATGGGGAAAGGCTCCAGGAGCTCCCCACTACTGGAATTTTTCCCCACCCCGGGGAGCTTCCAGAGCCTTTCACCACCACGTCTCCCCTGTGAGAGCCTCTCATGGCTGCATGCCACACAACAGTGTGGACATAGCTACACGGCAGCACATCACCTACACGCCACCATCAGTATAGACAAAACCTTAGAGGCATTATATGGCAGTGCAGCTCCATACCACTGTCAATACTGGACTTGCTTTAAAGGTTTGAGCTAACCCAGAGTGATTTATATGTTCAAAGTATTTTAAAAATAACTACAGAATCCTCCTCACATCATGTCTGTGAAATAGGTACCATCAACCCCATTGTACAGCTGCAGAGCATGACTTCCCAAAGGGTCAGTGGCAACGCCAGGATTGTAACTCAGGAGTTTCTAGTTCCTCCCCTGTGCTATATCCTCCAGCATGAATCCCTGTAACAACAAACCAGAGAAATAAGTCAGTGTAGCACTGACTGTCACAGGCGAGAAGCCTGGAAATTGAGCCAGCTCTTATGATTTAAACGAATGCATGGCCAAGCTTTGAACTTTCATAACTAACCAATATTTGCCCTCAAATTCCTGCAAAGGTGTCACAAAGAAGTTTAAATTCATTCTAATGAAAGAGTAATTTGTTTTGCTTTTAAAAGGAACATGCCGTACACCGAAGAGCCCAGCCCATGACAAATTGTCAATAACCCACACGTGGGAAAACACACTTGCACAATACATACGTATTGAACCATAAATTGAAAGTGTTCAATGAGTAGAGTCCAAGATACTCAGAGTCAGTTTAAATTTAGGAATAGGTGCATGAAATTCTTTCACAATTCTTGGATTTTTTGAAGTAGGCTGGTTTTAAAGTAGGCTGGGTGATTTTTCGCACCCTACATACCTCAGCCCTGATCAACTGGAGCCACCTTTTAGAGAATGTACGTTTGGTTAAAGCTTCATATCTGCTCAACTGTTTGGTCCCTCTGCTATCATTGCCCAACATAAAGGAAGCAATTAGTGTTGGAAGCAATTAGTGGTCTTGTGATTTGGCCACCAGGATTACGAAGGGAGACTAGACCACCAACTCCTTTGCCACTGAGCAGACATCAGACAATGCTCTGTACCCTAAGTCATAAGCTGCCAGTTTCCCACCAGCAACCCAATCCTACTAGATGCACAATTTTTATTTAAATTGGGGTGGGGAACCGTTTTTGGGTCGGGGCCATGACCAACAGAAAAATCAGACGGGGGCCGCACGAGTCAGAAGCAAAAAAAAAGGAAAACCAACCCTCACTGATGTGGCCCCTGACTGAGAAGCAGAAACACGCACCCCACATTCCCCTCACATACCAGAGCCTAGGGGGCCTAGTGTAGTAAATTTTGAGTGCTCCAGCCTTGCAGAGGGGCTGGAGCATCAGCGTAAGCTCCCCAGTGTTGGGGGGGAAGGGAGCTCTGAGCCTTGGGAACCAGATCCAGACAAGCTGGGGGACGCATTCAGCTCCTGGGCCATAGGTTCCCCGCCCCTGATTTAAATCAAACAATAATGTAGAGGATTTATCCAAACATTACCATGTGTATGGTTTCTTACAATACCAATTACTTTAGAAGGGAAACTTCAGTCTAAAAGCCCCACCTGCCTCTGTAGATACGACTAATTCAAACCACTTTCCTAAATACTTTTAGAAGATCTGATTTTCTTAGGTTCCTACCCCCTTGTCTTAAGGAAACCAGTTTGTCTGGGAGAGAATTTTGACTGAGGGAGTTGCAGCATGTCACTTTGACATGGTCTGCCAAGTGGATTGAAACTGACATCTCTCCGAAAGAGCAGGGCTTAGGAAATATACTGCCTTCTATTGAGGTTCACTGTTCCTTGTGGCAGCATAAGTGGAGGCAAAGAAATGGGGTTAAATTGTCCCATTGGAAAAGAAAATGAATTAAGTGTTCTAAAGAATCTGGAAAATAATTAAACCCAAAATAATTAAAGTTTGGGACCAAAAAAAGGGGGGGGGGGGGAGGAGACAAAGATATGAAGAAAACTATTCAATACAATATTTTAAGCAATGTAGCAATCTTAATCAATAACAGGAATTTTTATTATATAAACAACAGGTGATTGTCCTGATATTAAAGCTGGCTTAGGGTTTGTCCTCACTAAATAGAGATAGCTAACTCAGGAGAGCTATCTCACTGTAAAATCTGAATGGAAACAAGGAACAGGTAGGTTATGTCTACACTACAGCGCTATTTCGAATTAACTTAATTCGAATTAAGCTAATTCGAAATAATGCATCTAGACCCAAAAACTAATTTGAAATAGCATTTTGCTATTTCGAAATAGCGTGTCCACACTTATTGGACGCTGGATCGCATTTAAGGGCAGCTGAAACCGATTCCAGCAGAGTATCAGGTCAGTAGTTGCTTTGTGTGGCTGCTGTCTGAGGCTATCTGAGGCTTGTGCTTAAAGGGACCCCCCTGGACAGCTGGTTCTCAGCTTTCCCGCTTGCTTGCCTACCTCGCCAAGAGACAGCAAAGTGTTTTCCTCTCCACCTGCTTCGGTCGCTCTCCTTTGGGACACCGCTGCAGTCGGCACCATGGAGCCAGAGCCGCCCCTGAGCACTCTGGTACTCATGCTGAACGTGTTGCTGCATGTCTGGCAGCAATTGCTGGAGGCTTCCTGGCACCTTCTGCTGCAGGCCAGCCCTCTGGCCCTCCCTGGGGGCCATGGAGGAGCGGTGCCTGGACGCCAGCATGCCCCACCGCATCTGGCGTCTGGACACTAGCAGCGACTGGTGGGAC